>OZ024758.1:1502568-1517568 GCA_964016885.1 Eledone cirrhosa
AATTGGAAGCCCACTATATTTACATTATTGGTTTTGATGATCCAAGAACCGCTTGGAAAACTACGAAGATTTAGAGAGTAAGCGAGGACAGGGGTTTTCATTATGAAATAAATGGTTGTATTTTTTTTAATCAAAATGTTCCATTTGGATTTTACTAAAGTTTTATTTTTGACAATTTGAAGCTCGCTATTTGAAAAAACATTTTTCACCAAAATACTTGAATAAGTTAAAATGCACTTAAATTCCTTCAACATTGAAACTGACGTTAAAGTACGCATTTCTCACTTTTTTTTCTTCCACTCTGCAAAATATATTTTATATTGGTGGTATTTGCAGCGTTAAAAGGAGTTGGTAACATTCTAATATCTATGATATAACAAAGATGGATTCTAAGCCCGTGGCTTCGATTTAACACACGTTTGGCTTGGTTAAGTTTCTTCATCCCTGCTATCAATGTATCAATGTCAATAATCTTCATACAAACATTGTAATTCGAGGGACAATGACGACCAGTTGAATTCATTTCAATCATAATATTTAATACATTAAGGAAAGGCATTAATATAACTCTACCTAGCAAAGTACCAATTTATAATTTCTCCCTACAATGCTAAGTATGCACAGGAATACTTAAAGCTTCATAAGTACCATATCTCAGTAACATTTATATCTCGTAACCATTTTCTTTTTTGTATTCTACAAATAAATATCGGATTACCAGTTAGTCCTTGTGAGGACTTACATATTTGTATTTGGGTTCTTATTCTCTCTATGTTTGGTTGGGGGAAAGGTAGGTTCTCTAACAGCAACAGAACAACATTAGTACCAAGAAACATTAGTGAAAAATAAAACAAGAGGGAATAGTAAAATAGAGATGGTGTTAATTATGAGGGGGGGGGGGGGTGCAGAAGAATAAGAACAACAACAACAAGAGCCACAACAAGAAGAAGAACAACAAAAACAGCAAGTGATAGGTATGAATGCAAGAATACCGAGTGACATTGACAGGCGTAATCCTGAATCAAGTTGATAAAAGACTAACGAATGTTATAATACAACGAAAACCAGAGAGTGTTCAGAAGCTGTTTTGATATTCTATTTCAGTGAGGCTTTGTCACAAATATCCTCGAGAAAGGCCTGACAAGAATGTACTAATAATTTATTGTACCACCTCCCCTTAATCAGATGACTAAGAAATCAACCTGAGTAAGAAAATAAGCGCAATGATACTAAATCTTGGCTGAGCTTGGAGTAAAACAGTGACAAAATATATTCATAAAGAAAGATAATTATTGTTTCTACTTTTGGCACAAGGTCAGCAATTATGCCAGTACATTACTGGTACTTTATTTTATCGACCACGTAAGGATGAAAGGCAAAGTCAACCTCGGCGGGATTTGAACTCAGAATGGCAAAGCATGGTACCCGACCCTCTACCGATACTGCCAATCTACCGCCAAGTTAATTATGATTATGAGTCATGTTAGGGAGGTATATTGGCACTAATCAGTAGAGCGTCGGATAATATACTTTTCAGCACATAATTGTTTCTACTTTAGGCACAAGGCCAGCAATCACCCAGTGCATTACTGGTACTTTATTTTATCGACCCAGTAAGGATGAAAGGCAAAGTCAACCTCGGCGGGATTTGAACTCAGATCGTAAAGGGACGTAACTATGCTGGAAAGCATGGCGTCCGACCCTCTACCGAGACTGCCAATCCACCACATAATACGTGCTTTTTACATTCTGAGTTGAATTCCCGCCGATATTCCTTACGGGGCCGATAAAATCAAGTACCAGTAATGTACTGGAGTCGATTTAATCGACATTCACCTCCCCCTAACATTGTTGGCTTAATGCCTAAATCAGAAACCAATATGAGTCTTGTTGTGAGATTCGACCTTTGTGTATGAGGATTGGCTAAAATGTTCATAGGCTGAAGTTGTGGTGATGCTAGAGCTGTGAAATCCTGCATGCATTAATTTCAACTTATTAACAAATGCATTGTTTCTTTCGATCATTACATGAAAGAACCTTGGTCAGCCTATGAAAGAATGATGCTAGGGCTGTGAAATCTTGCATGTATTAATTTCAACTCTTCTAATTAATAACTTCATTGTTTCTTTCCAAGGATTATGTTGAAAAATAAACCTCATTTGGTCATTCCATGAGAGTATCTTGGTCAGCCTATGAACACTTCAGCCGATTCTCATTTCACCATACTATTTTAACCGAATGAAATATTATTTTCCCTAATATTTGTTACAGTTGTTAGTTTTTATTAGATGTGCTAAAGTTCAACTTTCAAAAGCAATCAGTTGATCAGTTTCAGAAGACACTTCATAAATATTTCATCGTAATTCTGATAAAATGTGTTTGCTATTGCTTCTCGACAGTTTTGCCTGATAAATGGGGTGAATATGATAAATTATTTATATATTTCTCAACAAAACCTTTGATTGGAAGCTCACAGGAATCTAATATCGTAATAATCTCCCATTGGGAGATGCACTAGTCATCTCAAGAGAAATTTGCTAATGTCACTTATCGTGTTGAGTATCTCTAATATTATATCAGGAGCTTCTTTGAAATGACACAGTTTCAGAGAGCTAAATATATGAGGGTGAGCTTAAAACATGGGTATCCGAGGAACTTCTTTGAAATGACTGTTTCAGAGAGCTAAATATATGAGGGTGAGCTTAAAACATGGGTATCCATGTTAATTTATAACATATAAAAAGACCTAGGCAGAGGTGGTGAGAGCTGATCTCATAACGCTGAGACTCGCGGAGGAGATGACGAAGGAAATCGGTGAGTGAGCAGATGCTGTGCTGAGAAGGATCCGTCCAACCCATGGGTGTAACGGAACGGTTCTACATACTTAAATTAGATTCAAGTGTTAATAGATTGTTGTGAATAAGCAATATCGTCGTTTGTAGCGTTGATGGTCATATGACAAAGTCATAAAATACACGAAGTAAATAAGATCTGTTGGCTTGTAGAATGCAAATATTTGAAATATTGAACATGTTTTGCCTCCATACTGCAAAAGTATCTGTCATCCTGAAAACCTGATTATATATTGATGGCCCGATGTTGATTTTAGTTTTATGTTGATATTGTAAGTTTCCATACTAAATGTGTTACTTGAATCACAATCTACACGCGTCTCTCATTCTCCAGCTACACTTCATGTCTTTTGCAAGTAGTTTCAAGTGAAATTGGCTTCAAGCTAAAATCGAAACTGAAACAAAACCTTGGCTTCCTAAAAGCTTATAATTCTTATTGAAAATAGATTACTGACATTGTCACAAGGTCTCTTTAACGGATCTACAAAATTGATTCCTTTCGATTTTGCGCAAATTTATATTTAAGACTATACATATATAGTTTATTGGGGCTGTACCATGATATTTCTATAATTGGAAAATTTAAAGTTGATCCGTGCAAATATGAACTCAAAACAATAAACTATTAGACAATATTGGTTTCTTATATATAGGCACAAGGCCAGTAATTTTGGGGGGCGAGGAAAGTCGATTAAATCGATCCCAGTGCGTGACTGGTACTTTATTTTATCGACCCCGTAAGGATGAAAGGCAAAGTTAACCTCGGCGGGATTTGAACTCAACTAGTAGACTATATTGTTCTCTCTTGATTCTTCCTAACTTCCGCTACATTCCTTTATGGAGGGTAAACACTCCATTTGGTCACCAATGACCATGGGATTTGCATCTAGAAACTTTCCCCTCCGGGGCACAGGTCCAGGCAAGTTTGTGGAGATCACCAATGTTGTCCAAGGGAAAGGCAATGCCCTATACGGCTTGGCACTAATGACGTTCTAACTCATTTCTGCAGCTGGAGTAAGATGAAATAAAGTGTCGTGATCAAGAATACAATACTCCACCTGACATCGAACTCACAACCTCACGTTTGTAGATCGCTCTAACCACTGAGCCATGCGCCTTCACATTTCTTTAAACACACAAACTATTATAGTATCTTCATTATTGTTCCTTCGTTTTTACATTGTATTTATTTCATGAATGTATCACAAAATGATGGAACATCTCTTACATTATATCGAGTGTACTCGGATTCTAACAAAACTTAATTGTTTCTACTTTTGGCACAAGGCCAGCAATTACCCAGTGTATTACTGGTACTTTATTTTATCGACCCCGTAAGGATGAAAGACAAAGTTAACCTCGGCGAACAAAATATAATATTGAAATAGAAGGATTCACTGTGACATTTGATGAAATATAATAGTCTAATAACTGGACCTATAAACCCACTGATACCCATCTTTTCCCCGTTCAGTGGGATTATTTGCCCCATTATTAGACTATTTTATTTTTGTCAAATGTTACGGCGAAGCCTTTTATTTCAATTTCAATTTCTAAACATACTTCCTTTTCTAAACATACTTCCTTTGTTTAAAATATAATATGTTATATTTGTTCGTCAGTTTTGTTAAGGGAAACCAAGTAAAGGAGAGAGAAAAAGGTCAAAATAAAATATAACTAAAGAACTGATTGCAAGAAACATAAACAATATAATAAAACATAATATAAATAATACTTAAAATATATCTGGCGTTGTTTCTGGTGATAATATAGGACATATTAAAAGAATAGTTTCTGTTTAAAACAATGGCTACTAATTAGTTTAGTGCAATAATTATTGGTTTCTCATATGAAACACTTATTTCATGTGGAAAAACATTGAACTTGCATTATTCATACAATTATGAATTACAAAACATCGCATGTTTCTTACAAATTCTTACTCTTCTTCCTACACACATTAATGGACTTATATTCCAAGATGTGCTGTTCCTGTTAAATTGCTTCACTGTTCCTTCTTTTGTTTACACGTACTGTTCTGTTTATAAACATTGGTTTATATATATATATATATATATAGAGAGAGAGAGAGAGAGAGAGAGAGAGACAGAGACAGAGACAGACAGACAGACAGACAGACAGAGTATATATATATTTATCAATATGAGTAAATATATAAAGAAATGTATGTAAATGTATATATATATATATAATTTCGTTTCTGAATTTGTTTAGCAAGATTCTTTATCGTATTGGCAACATGACCCTCCCAAAGTATAACAATATATATATAATGATATAATGATATTGCTATGAGACAGTATCAAATACAAAATGGACACCAGCAGGGGATACAACACCCTGTGAACAATGAGTGCAGTACTCAATATTGTTATACACTTGAATAGATTTCTGGGATGCTATAACCATACATTGTGTTTTTATTTGAATATTTCCCACGTCTAAATTTGTAATAAATCTTCACGTTAATCGCATCTAAGTTTTTTCTTTAAATTATGACAACCTCTTCATCTCGAGTTTCTAATTGTCCATATTTTACTTAAGCAGCACAGTGCATTACGCCAAAGTCTTCTGCATTTGCCACCCTAGACGTCAAGCTGTCATACCTACTTATTTCCAATTTATATTTGCCCGCCTCTTTTAATTACGATCTTGTTAATCCTGTCACATGTAAAGATTGTGTCGAGGCATTTTTTTTTGGGGGGGGGGGGGGGTTCTTTCCGAATTGATTCTCATTAAGAAATTTCCTCGCTGTTTAACGCTGAATATGGCGGCGTTTGTCCAATTTACTCAGGTAATTTTAATTAATCAGTACAATAGCGGAGTTATTAGAACGTCGGATAAAATGATTTGTGGTATTCGTTGCGGCTGTCTGCATTCTCAGTTCAAATCTCAGCGAAGTCAACTTTCATTCCTTCGAGGTCGATAAATAAAGTATCAATCTAGTACTGGGGTCGCTTGCTCCTCTATGTCTCTTTCTCACTTCCTCTCTCTCACCCTCTATCATTCCCTGGAAAAAATCTGCTGTATTCAGACCTGGAGAGGATATGGACAAAGTTGACCTCGACAGGATTTGAAGTGAGAGAGCAGAGAGCCAGAACGAATAGCGCAAACCATTCTATCCGACGTTCTAACCATTCTATCTGACGTTCTAACCACTCTACCATTCTATCTGACGTTCTAACCACTCTACCATTCTATCTGACGTTCTAACCACTCTACCAATTCTATCTAACGTTCTAACGACTCTACCAATTCTACACCATTTCCGAATGCGCATAATGGCCGAAGTACTTTAGTAGTTTTTATGCTGTAGTATTGTTGTTAGGCGTTAAACTAGTTGTTTCTAACAATAGACGGTCATTACACCATTACAAATAAACAATGATGAGATTTGACCTTTGATTTAGACATACTTTCAGACGTTACACTTTTAACTCTTGTGTGTCTGTGAGAGAGAGAGAGAGAATGTCTTTCTGTGTGTGTAGGGGGGGGGGGGGTATTTGTGTGAGAGAGAGGTGTGTCTGTCTGTGTGTTTGTGTGAGATAGTGAGTGTATGTGAGAGGGAGAGAGAGAAAGTGTTTTATGTGTTTGTGTGAGTGTGTGTTTGTGTGAGAGAATACGTGTGTCAGAGAGAAAGAGTGTTTATGTGTTTGTGTGTGTGTGAGAGAGTGTGTATGTGTTTGTGTCTATATGTGTGTGAGAGTTATGGCTGTGCATATTTATATCTGTAACTATGTCTAATTGTTGTTGTTTATTCCCAGGACAGTTTTACTCAAACAAACTTACAATCGAAAGCGACCCTTGTCATGCCCATCCCTTCTGTCTTTCTCTTCTCATCTAGTAAATCAGATGACATTATCCAATATAATCTTTGTAATACGTAAGAGCAGCGTTTCCCAACCTTGTTAACCCTAGTGGAACTTTTAACACTTTAACATTTACATTATATTTACTATTGTATGTTCATGGTAAAGGCTTTACCTCACACAATTATCTCACATAATATTGAATCTATGACATTTTGATATTATTTATTTTGAGAACAAAACCTTAACATCAGTATGAGTGGCCATTTATGACCGGTTTGAACAGAAAGAGGTGAGAGAATCCCGGACGGATATGACCGGTTTAAATGCTAAAGGTTTAAAATAGTGTTCATAACTCAGTGGTTGATTAATGAAGTTCCACGGTCCCGTATCATTTATTCTACCCCTAAGACCACAAAAATTACAATAAATGATAAATCCATTTGTTTCTTCAAGGATATTGTTCGTTTTGTTAAAGAATCTATTGACCGATATTTTTTTTATATGTACTGTTGTTAATTTGCTGTCTTCGTTATACAACTAAACAACTAAACAGACACAATACCAGGGAAGAAATGAAAAAGTACTAAAGTTGTATTTAAATCCTTACTAACTGATATAATTAATTAATGGTCTAAATTTTTAAAAAAGGACTCTAGGTTAATGACCGGAAGAATACGATTGCGAATACAAGCTGCTGAAATGGGGTTCCTTCGAAGGGTCTTTGGGATAACGTTGCTCGATAGAGTGTCTCAGATATCAGAAATATGCCAATTTTTATTGGATGATAAAAATAGTTATAGTAACAATTGCGATCATTTAGGTTGTGTATTTAGATTTTTCATTAGAGCTAAGTTAGTTGGGAAAAATAAAATGTTATTTATTTATAGTGTTTTGCTTGACTAATCATTTCAAGTAAAAAACTTATGTCCATTAGTATTTGTAATTACTACTGGGTTATTTATATACAATCTAAATCCTGTTATCAAATCAATGAAAGCTTATAAATCAAACATTATTGACAAGTGGAGCCGCCATTGGCTTATTTCCAACGTTGTCCAACAATTGTCCTGTGTATAGATCTTTTAACTGGCACCGCACTGTATTGTGTTCATGTCCAACACATATAGAGCACCCTTGCCTAGGAGATCTAGCTGAAACAATCCTAATAGTACACACTGCTTTAGTACATCTAACTGAAAATCCATTTTTCATTTGTAAGTTGTCTCATCGCTGTAATGAGTCGAACGAAACTTACATAATTAACTTAACCTCCATATTAACTTGTAGCTGTGACTTCAGGCCCTCTCTATAGTTCTAGTGTCGTTTCCTTCTTGACATTTCTTTTTTTACAAACAATTCGGAATCAATTTTCTTGTGACATTACCAATTAGATGTTGCATTCGAAACAACAACAATAACTAATAACTGTGTAAATTATTATTTATTTCTTTGGCGCTAGTAGGGATATTTTTCAAATGTTGTCAGTTCCGTGCCTATTCCAATGTCCTTAGAATGGTACAAATAAAGTGGATTTACGCCAGTCCATAATACAAGCCAATCGGACATTTCGATCTAGAGGAGACTCAGAATCATTGAGTCCTTTATGTAAATATTTCGTTGGAGAGCCATGTGAGGATTTTTACTTTTGAATGATTGTTGGGGCTCATCCTCAAAGTGGTATTCACTTCGTCTTTGAACCTTTTCTTTTATCTTCAAGCCAGTTATTAAGCCTGGTACTGCTGTCTGATCGAGGATACTTTGAGTGAGATACGAATCAGACAGACACGCTACAAGTTAAGGCCATCTGAGTTGATTCCAGTATAGTGTGGATTTAAGGCTACTGGCAGTTGACAAATGATTCTTGCGTGTGCAATCGGATCTCATAAGATGATTGAAAGGATCTTCTAAAAACACTGGAGGTTAAACGATACCACTGTCTCAATGTGTCTGCTGCATGTTTCGCTGAAGATTAGAAATACTGACCAGCGAAAGCCTTGATATGAATGCTAGGATAGTTGGCTATAAATACTCTCTGTAAACAATTTTATCTATTTTCCTCACTTGTCATATTCAGTCATAACAGACTTAGTTAAAGTTGGTCAAACTCCCAGTCCAAAAATAAATTGTTCTTGGTCGAGACAAATGGTCATCAGCAATATAATTCACATTCACGGTCAAGAGGTATATTTCAGTGTCAGCATCAGAAATCATGTTTAACTGACCTGTGCAACTGACCTATCCGTGCTAAGCTAGAATTTTCTGCTGTGTATGCATTAGGGAAAATGACTCGTCAAGTTGTGTGAATTCCTTTCAATTCGTAGGACTAAGGTGGAGTATTTTGTCCTCACTCAATCGATCCAATAATGAGAATAGCTTACCATCATAACCTCTTAGTAGAATACGAAAGAACAGAATCTCTACTTATTTTATTCAAATACTTTTGAATGGATGTTGTAGTTTATGGAGATGGTTAGACAATCCTCTATCTGTTAATTATGATTTTATTTATTATGCGATCGATGATATAAATTTCGTAGGCAAACATTATATCGTTTCTCTAAACATAATCCCTCAAAATCCTGCTCTATGTATCACCAATGAGAGAAAGAAAGAGAGAGAGAGGAGGAGGAGGAGGAGAGAAAGGGCGAAGTAGAGAAGACGTCTGCTGATGAAGTGGTGTGTAACGAATTATATCTCATTGCCCACATTGCGATGTATTACTGGAAAAGAGACATATTGTGGATACACCACTGCTTTTATTCCCAACCGATATATTTCAGGCTTATACTGTGAACTCATATCGTCTACCATTACTCAGATAAAAGATATTGGATTGCAGAATTATTGACGAGTATTGCGGTATTTAGACAGCGAATTGTCAGAATCGTTAGAACGTCGGATAAAATGCTTTGTGGTATTTAATCCAATTCTCTTCTCTCTAAGTTCAAATACCGCCGAGGTCAACTTTGCCTTTCGTTCATTTAAGGTCGATAAAAAGTACCAGTCTAGTACTGCAGTCGATTCTTCTTCTATATCTCTTTCTCACTTCCTGTCTTTTACTTTCTATCCTTCTCTGGAAGAAATCTGGAGAGGAGAGGGGATCTACCAGGTTTAAAATGACCAAGAAACGCCGTATATCAATATGGCGTCCCTACGACTCCTTCAGGAGTTATGGTTATATACATACACGCATACATGCATACATACATACATGCACGCATATACAAACATACATACATACATACATACATGCATGCATGCATACATACATACATACATACATACATACATACATACATACATACATACATACATACATACATACATACATACATAGAGTGCAATCCGTAGAAAACATAGCCCTGATAATAAACACATTAAAAGCTACAGCAATGATATGAAAGAGTACTGGTGGAATGTTCCAGTAAAAACCCCAATAAAATGCAGACATAACAGACCAGATATTATGATATGGGACAGGGAAAAGAAGGCATGCAGAGGCCAATATAATAGGAGAATATCTATGCAGAACTAATGAGAAATCTACAGATACTCCACCCTGATTACACCATCAGATATATGCCTGTGATTATTGGGGCACTGGGGTATGTTAGTAACTGCCTCAATACAAATATTGAGAAGCTGGGCTTCACAGAAGCAGAAAAAACACGACTAGTTAGGAAATTACAAGTACAATCCATTAATGGAACAGTAAAAATATGTAAAACATTCCAAAGATTTTGTATCTAATAAATGCATATACACATGTGCAGATACAAAGCGTATACACATGCATACATATAACTCAAAACATACACATACATACATACAATAACATCCATACCTGCACACACATGCATGCAAACATGCATACATATCTACCTAGTTGGTGTTGTGTAAATTCCAATGAGAGAGTCTTGTGTCTATGTTAGAAACCGACTCTCTCTCTATTGGGAAAAATTTGTGAAATTATAAAACCAGAAGAACATACATACATACATGCATACATACATGCATGGCTGCAACTCGATTTCGAGTAAAGCCATCGCTTGATACTTAAGCAGACAAACAAGACAGAAATAGATTATATATGATGGAACAGAAGTGAATAAATGAGACCCAGACATTTGATGTTAAAACTGACCATGTTAAGAAACCAATCCTGTCCCTTCATATCTGCCAATTCTTAGAATAAAGCGTGTCATTGAATATAAAGCTTCTTGTGTTCCTCGTAGAATAATTAGTCGTGGTACCTTCTTCACAAAGATTGACGTATCCAGGCTTAAATATGCAAAGCTCAATTCATCTTAAAATGTTATGGTCGTCTGAGGAATGAAATAAGTTCCCTCGGCTTCGTCACTGTAAGTTGTCTTTATATGTTGTTTTATTTAAAAATTTAAATATTTCTATCAACAATAGGATTATGGGAAAGTATTATATGAGAACATTATGTCAGCTAAATACAAATGAAATATAACTGTTGAGTGTGTCAGTTAATACAAGAAAGAAAAACGAAAGAAAAAAGAAATAATTGTTTCTACTTTTGGCACAAGGCCAGCAATTATCCCAGTGTATTACTGGTACTTTATTTTATAGACCCTGTAAGGATGAAAGGCAAAGTTAACCTTGGCGGGATTTGAACTCGGACCATAAAGGGCCGTAACTCTTTTGCTGCAAAGCATGACGTCAGACCCTCTACTGACACTGCCAATTCACCTAATGTTTCTGATTTAGACACAAGGCCAAAAAATGGGGTGGTGGCGGAGGGGAAAGTCGATTAAATTCTTGTAAATATTTATATATATATACAGAGAGAGGGGGAAGAAAATAGGAGAAAAAGAGAGAGATAGTGAGGGAGTGAAAAATAGAGGGAGAGAGAGAGGGAGAGAGACGGAGGGAAAGGAAGAGAGAGAGGGGGCGAGATAGAGGGAGAGAGCCGGAGAGAGAGAGAAAGATAGATGGAGATGGAGAGATACTTGATTTTCAACGAAGAAATATGTTGAAAATAATGTTTACCTTTGTTTTTAGTCCTTGGAAAAACCCGAATTTGACTGTACAAGATTATTAATTATACAGCTTATTAAGTTTAATGAATGGCTGGTTATTTTAATTACATAGCTTATTTGACAATAGCTTATTCAAATTATAGCTTCTTAATTTTATAGAGTTCTTAATCTTTACAATGGTGAGCTGTACTTCAACATTAGCTGTTTAGAGCTAACGGGTGTATGAGAACGAAGGGTAACTCCGTAGTCATTCGACCTGCTAGAAATAGCAGCTAAGTGGGGGTTTTTTCCAACCATATACAATCGTCTTTAAAACAAAAGTACACATTAAAAAATGTTGTTCTTTACCTGCATTAACCTGGTTCCCTAGAACCACAGGTAAAGTACTTAAGTACTGAAATATTTTGTGAAAAACGTAATATATACACGCTATTGAATATCTATTCTTCACTAAATTTAAAAAGTATTTTTTCGATTTTTATTTTCAATGTAGAATGGAGTAATTATTGTGGGTTAAGCCGTGTGAAAATTCTCTTAAATTGAGATGTTTTTAATAGTGAAAAGCTTGGGAATAGATCCTGCCTAGAGTTGATCGTAGGAGAAAGATATGTAATATGTTAATAAATTGTGTTTTAATGCATCACTGATTATCTATAAATCTATAATATAAAACTGACGGCCGTATGTATGTAACAAACTTTCCGCCAAACGGCTGGACCAAACAGCACCAAATTTGCACCATAGATGTAACTTTTTCCAAGTAAAAAAGTGAGGGTATTTTTGTCTACTGAATTTTGTTTAAAGATTAAAGATATTTAAATATTCACATCTTTAAAATTTCAAATGTCAACACTTCCGGTTATACAACATTCCTCACTCTTTCTTAGTCTGTCTTTTTAGATGGATACATAGCTATAATGTCGCTCCCTTATAATATGTCTCTGTATGTCTGGCTGGCTGAATTAGATAACGTTTTTCGAAATATTTACTTCTGCGTTCACAGATTGATTTTTTTTAGTTTCAGAAGATCCCGTTAAGGGTGAAAGCAGCGATTCTTTGCTTAAACTTTAATCTGTTAGTTTAATATATATATTCGTGTACAGATATTTTTGCATACACAAAAACAAAATATAAGCAAACCTATTTATTTCACGAAAGCACAGACGACTTATCGTCATTGTTATTGCCGATATGCCACCCAAAAAGTCCCTGCCTGGCCGCAAGATCAGATTTTCCAGAAGAAAAAATGTTACTAGAGCAAGAGAGTCTGAAGATGATCCTGAACGTCGCCTTCAGCAGATGAGGACTCAAGCGAGAGCCATTCGATCAGCCCAGTCTCAAGTGCAGCGCTAGCCTCGTCTTCAGCAACTGAGGTCCCGTGCAGAAAGCAGGAGAGCAACACAGACAGAACAAGCCAGATTGGAGCAGGTGAGTTAACAAGCTGATTGCATCCACATTGCATTACAGCATCAGTGTGCCATACAGGTCCTTGCAAAACTGAGTCCGATTTTTAACTATTCAAACCCAACATCAGAGCACGTTCACCCCCACCCCCACCCACCCTCGCTGACTTGAGAGGGAGTGCGGTATCTTTGCACTGGAGAGGAGGGGGATTCCTGAAAAGATAAAATGCCGGTATACCCAGCCGGACGGGCCAACATGTGTGTGTGTGTGTGTGTGTGTGTGTGTAGAACGTGGAATAGCAAAGAAAGACTAGGAAAAGGATAGGGAAGGCCACCTCTTGGTATGACAGCCAAACATACAAGAGTGTCATGTTCGTTGATGCTACCCCTAAAGGCAAACTATCGTATCGTTTTATAACAGCTTTAGATAAATTGAACCTTAAGATTAAAGTAGTAGAAAAACCATGAGCTACCATAAAACCTTGGATCAGTAGGACAGACCCCTTTAAGAAAAAGCCCTGTACTGATAGAAACTGTATAGTTTGTAAGATAAGGCCACAGATAAACTACAAAACTAGAAATGTCACCGTGAACTATATATATATATTATATTATATTATATGATATTGTATTATATTATATGATGTTATATTATACTATATTGTATTATACTATATAATATTATATTGTATTGCATTGTATAATATATTACCGAAAGCATAAGATTTCAGAATGTCTTTCATACATTGGTTCAAGGCCAAACGTTTATAATACTTTTGATTATCTCCATTGAATTTAACCTTGTATATGATTGCTAATTGGTGGTAACGACCTCAGATGAATGGAAAGCAAAGTTGACTGCGATGGTATTTAGAATGAAAATGTCAACAAGTTAAGTGCTATAAGGCGGTCTAACTTTTCTGTGGGGCGACTGATTTCAGTATGAAATTGTTATTAAAAATTAAATGTTTCTTTACTTACGTGAAACCTTTGAAAATGTTTGCTTTAACATTTTCTTTGACACTTTCTGAGCTCTTTTAAATAATTGTTTCTACTTTTTGGCACAAGGCCAGCAATTACCCAGTGCATTACTGGTACTTTATTTTATCGACCCCATAAGGATGAAAGGCAAAAAGGCAATATGTTATGTAATGGTTAGATTAGAAAACGTTTCTTTCTCTCTCCCTCCCTCTATCTCTCTCTCTCTCTCTCTCACTCTCTATGTCTGTCTTTCTCAGTATTTCTCTCTTTTTCTATCTGTGCCCCTCTCATTTGTTCTATCTCGCCCCTCTCTCTCTCAGTCTCTCTCTCATTATCCATATCCCACTGGCTTTAATTTAACGCAAGTACACAGGTTGTTCGTCATAGTCTATTTGCTATTTTAAATAATATTGAAAGTCCTTTCATGTCTTTATTATTCACATAAGAACAGATGTTACAACTACATAGAGCAAAGGTAGTACCTGTAGTAATATTTTCACATTTAACTATCTATTAAGGGCAATAAAACTGTTAGTGTATTAAAATTGATCGGCGAATCAATAAACATAGAAATTCAACTAGTGAGAATTTCCCTTCCCTAAAATCTATTGCTAATTAATAATGTGACCTCCTTATGGTTAATTCAAATTTTGCCGAGTCATATTTTTTGCCTTTCGTTTTTCTGGATTTAATCGTAAAACTATCAGATACTAAAACTAGATAAACTATATATATATATATATATATATATATATATATATATACATATATATATATATATATACATATATATATATATATACATATATATATATATATATAATCATATATATATATAATCATATACATATATATATATATATAATCATATATATATACATATATATGTACATATATATACATATATATATATACATATATATAT
>OZ024758.1:1520068-1542568 GCA_964016885.1 Eledone cirrhosa
AAAGGTTTTGCTTTCAATCCTCAGAATGAAAAAATCCTGGTTTGTTTATTGAATTTGGATTTTAAAAAATGTATGTATATATATAAAATATATGTATATATATATATATATATACATACACATATATAAATATATAACGTTTCGTGACACTTCAGCACACGTGGTGTGAGTTTCTGTAATAAAAGCAATGAATAATCTACAAATACCGACTATACATTAATTTTACATTAGGTACGTCTATACTGTCTTTATATATATATACACCCATATATATATATATATATATATATATATATATATATATATACGTATATATATATATATATTCACATATACATTTATTATGGCTAAGTAGGAAGTCTTCTCACTCTGGATTTTCACCTGCACACTCACAGGGTCATCAAACAAGACAGTTACATTCGTATATGTGTGTGTGTGTGTGTGTGTGTGTGTGTGTGTGTGTGTGTGTGTGTGTGTGTGTGTTCGAAGAAGACTATCGTTTTTGGCAGGACTGAAGAGGAAATCAGATGAGTTACCAGAACTACCTTGTTGTTAGCAACGGAATAAGATTGAGAGCGGAAAACTAGTCGAGGGTAACTATATAACATCGATCTGAGAGGCTTCCCAGAGGATTTCCTGTATCAGAAAACTTGAAAGACCTCAATCAGGAGGACCATGAAAGGAAGAGCGTGAACTATGTTGACATAATAACTGAAGATACGAGTTGTTACTCCATTGAGGTACCAAGCAGTAGATTTGTAAAACAGTACATTAGTATAACCTGCATGTTGACCACTGATGTTTTTAGAAGTTGCTTCAAGGGAGCTGTTGCTCATGAAAGGTGCACCATGATCAGTGCAGTGTAATCTGGCGTATTGCTACATGGACAAAAGTTGGATCTTGATCAAGACCCGCTTCATGGCCTACGATGAGATATGCCTGATGTTAAAAGATCCACCCTCTTAAAAAGCTCAATAATCCCCGGCAACAACACGGTGTGTCCAGGAGCATCACAAAATAGTATATGTAGAAATCTATGTTATTACTCTTTTACTGAATTGTCGTTGGACTTGGTCTATACTGTGGAATTTTCGTGAAGAGTTTAGTCGATCATTCAGACTCTCATTAAATACCGTATTTCTCGGCCCCAAAGACGCTTCGTCCTCGAGGACGCACCCTAATTTTGACAACCAAAAATTTGAAAATACTATAATAAACGACCTTCGGCCACCAGGACGCATGGTAGATTTTTGAGACTTATTTTAGGGGAAATGTAGCGTCTTCGACGCCGAGAAACGCAGTATTTTATTTTGTCGGTGCTATTTGTCCAACCCCTAAGTTATCAGACATAAAATCGCTATGCTATTTATGTGTGTATTTATGTGTGTATTCATGTGTGTATTTATGTGTGTATTTATGTGTGTAATCAGGTGGGCGGAGAGACTGATAATGTATGTAAGTGTGAAATTGATTTGGTTCGTGTGTGTGTGTGTGAGCGAGTGTATTCCTGTCCCTGAATATATGACACTGAGATTTGCGGCTGTTAATGCGTATGTGTATGCGGGTAAATAATTAATTGTGTGTGGATATATGATGGTCAGTTTGTGTGTGTATATATATATCGTGTGTATATATATCGAATGTAGAAAAGTACACACGAGTTGATATATATATATTTAGTGGACGATATATATATATTTGTGTGTACGTGTGAGTATGTACACGTGTGTGGATAACTGGAGGCCAGTGTGTGTGTATATATATTGTAGACGAATGTGTCTGTACGTGTCAGTCTGTGCTCATGTGTGTGAGTGTGTGTTAGTGCCTGTGTGTGTGTGTGTGAATTTCTCTGTGATGAACCTGAGTTAATGGATGCATGTGTTTTTTTTATATGCGTTTGTGAGTATGTGTATGTGTAAGTATGTGTAAGTATGTGTATGTATGTATAAGTATGTGTAAGTATCTGTATGTCAGTGTCTGTGTATGTGTGGGGACGTATTTAGTACGAGTATGAGTCTGTGTATGTTTTTATATGAGAGTACTTATGTGTATGTGTATATGTTTGTGTATGTGCATGCGTGTTTGTTTCTCTCTCTCTCTCTCTCTTCCCTTTTCTCTCCCCTTCTCTCTCCCCTTCTCTCTCTCCCCTTCTCTCTCCCCTTCTCTCTCTCACCTTCTCTCTCTGCCTCTCTCCCCCTTCTTTCCCTCTTTCCCTACATGAAGCAATACCAACAATAAAACTCGTTTGTTCTGTTCACTCAGTATTTTGTCTCTATTAATGCGGTGAATTGGCAGTATCGGTAGAGGGTAGGATATGCTTTCCAGCATAGTTACGTCCCTTTACGATCTGAGTTCAATTCCCGCCGAGGTTTACTTTGCCTTTCATCCTTACGGGGTCGATAAAATAAAGTACCAGTAATGTACTGGGATAATTGCTGGCCTTGTGCCAAAAGTAGAAACAATTAATACAATAACCATTATCTTTGTTCGATGGTCAACGAGGAAGTTGATTGTGTAGTCTACATATATATATTATGTGGAAAAGTTCACACCCATAATATAATTAATGGCGACAAAGTTCTCATCACCCGTTTAATGGCTACGTACGTGCCTGTACGAGTTATACGACCTGATAGAAAGAAAGACATCCAAATCTCACTGAAGGGATAATATATCTTCCTAGGAAAAAAATATAGAATGCGAATGTTACATAAAGTAGTCAAAGGTACACAATGCTCGATAAAAGGAAATAAAACATCAAGGTTTTCAATTATGGTTAGAGAAGGGTTAAACAATAAATAGAAACCTCGACGAGGGTCACCCGATCTGATAAAAATTATAACCAAAAGCTTTTCATCTTAATGGAACTTAATGAAAAGGACACATTAGACAATGTATGAAGGTCGACTGAAAAGCCCATTGGCTGACTATGATGCTAGAGCTGTGAAATCTTGCATATATTAATTTCAACTCATCTTATTAACTGCATTGTTTCTTTCCAATCTTCTTTATTGAAAAATAAACCTCATTTGGTCATTCCAATTATTTCATTTAAAAGTTGACACACCGTAAGTTTCAATAACAGAATGTAGTTTTCCACATTTGGCGATTAATTTTGAAAACTTGTAAGATGCAACTAACACTTTCTCATGTTGGTTACTTTTGTTTATCTTCAGCACATCTATCGAAAGTAGTCAACGTAATTTTCATTTTTGCTTTTTCTGTATACTTTGATTTCAAACCATTAATCATTGAAGGTTTTGTAACTTCTTGTCAAACGTGTGTCACAAAATAAAGACATCGGTAACTGCTGGCATTTGATGCATAATTAAATAATTTAAATATTTACACTTGTATTGATGACAGTTTCGTTTTTCATTATTTTATAGGACTTACAACGATTTCAATATTTATATAAACTAGCAGAAAACCAGCCCCCGTGTGGTTTTCTGGTAGCATGATATTATACGCAGGTATATATATACACATGTAGATATGATACATCAAATAAAATCGTAATTGACAATATTCACAGAAATTGAACAAAATCTGCATTACACTGTCTTATGTAATCAGTAACGTAATCCACGATACATTAAAAAAAGACGATATTATATATAAACTGCATTAGGAGAAAATTAGTAACAGAAATATATGAATGTTTATTTAAGCGATCGCTAACCGGAAGTGTTGACATTTGAAAATTTTAAAGAAGTGAATCTTTAAATAAACAATAAAATATATTTAATCAACAGCTACGAAATTGAGTAGATAAATTATGTAATATTCATTCATTATTTATTCAAAGTGGCAGTATCGGTAGAGGGTCGGACGCCATGCTTTGACGCATAGAATTACGGCTCTTTCCATTCTGAGTTCAAATCCTGCCGAGGTTAACTTTGCCTTTCATCCTTATGGGGTCGATAAAATAAAGTACCAGTAATGCACTGGTTAATTGCTGGCTTTGTGCCAAAGGTAGAAACAATTATTTATTCAAAGTAATCCAACTTATTTTACAAACGGGATAAAAAAAAATTATAAACCGTACGCAGTCCCGCACTCCTTACTTTATTATAGTTTAGATAGTAACAGGTTTATCTTTATAAATGACGAAACGAAAAAGTTTCAACTGAGTGAAAGTATGAAATCAATTTAGTAATATTACTTTTGTACTGATTAAAATATTCGATTACATTGTACTTATATCATTTCAATTGTCGCTTTTTAATCGTAATTCAATAACCTTTTTACGATTGATATTTTTATTATCAACTTAACCCTTAACTTTATGGCCTCGGATTTTAAGTTTAACATACGGTAATTAAGAATGTAAGCATTTAATAAGGGTCTCTGATTTAGGCACAAGGCCAACAATTTTGGGGGGAGGTGAAAGTCAATTAAATCGACCCCGTATCAATGAAAACGAAGCTAACCTCAGAGGGTTTTGAACTCAGATCGTAAAGGGCCGTAACTCTATGCCGTGAAGCATAATGTCCGACGCCATACTAATACTGCTAATCCATCGCTCTAACTTTAAATGAAATAATTGTTTCTACTTTTGGCAAAAGACCAGCAATTTAAAGGGATTAAACCGATCCCAGTGCATGACTGGTACTTTATGTTATCGACACTGTAAGGATGAAAGGCAAAGCTAACCTCAGAGGGATTTGAAATCAGGACATAAAGGGATGTAACTCTATGCTGTGGAGCAGAGTGACCGATGTCCTACTGAAACTGACAAGCCATCGGTCTAACTTTAAC
Source organism: Eledone cirrhosa (assembly GCA_964016885.1). Taxonomy (NCBI): domain Eukaryota; kingdom Metazoa; phylum Mollusca; class Cephalopoda; order Octopoda; family Eledonidae; genus Eledone; species Eledone cirrhosa. The sequence goes on from OZ024758.1 coordinate 1,524,830, forward strand.
CAACAGCTAAGAAACGTGACGTTCTTTCTCTCTATCTCTTCTACCTCCACTATATATATATGTGTGCTTCTTTCAACTAAGTGAATATTCACTGTAATACACAGGGAGTTATCAATGATACACAGAAGTAGACAAAGGAGGGAGTTATTCCTGCGACTTCACTAAAATCTCAATTTACCAATGATATGTTCAATAACATAAATGCTAAGAACAAACGAATTGGAAGAATCGTTAGAACACACACAAAACAAAATGACTTCTTGCGTTCAGAAGTCAAGTCTCCCCGAGGTTAACGTTAACTTTCATCCTTCCAGTGTCGATAAGTAAAGTATAAGTCTAAGCTTTCTGAATGGCTCGCCTAAGTCACGTAAGTGAAATCTTTCTGATTTTTTTTACCCCAATTTTTCAGTCGTAATTTATCTTTCTATCATTTTTACGATCGAGGAAAACAACGTCACGAATTCTGAAGAAACAAATCAAAACAACCTGAGTTACCACCCTTTTTTTAATGTGGGCACGAATGTAATTTAGTGCTTGCAGTCCACCTGATGATGAGTCATTTCTCATGCGGCCCACCTGACGATGAACCATATCTCATGCGGCCCGCTTCTCGAAAAAGGTTGCCCATGCCTGATTTAAACCCTGTTGCCAGCCACTTGTTTAGTCGGCTTAATCCGTTGCACGGATTAAAACCTGCATCTTGTTCTTAGGTGCCTTTAGCGATTTCTTGTCAGTTGCAAACATTTGGGTCAAGTCATTGATATAAGGAAACCTTCATTCCTCCCTGGAAAATTATAAGAATCATAGGTTATGTCGTTCCTCCTGCCTAAACGATAAAATATATCGGAAGAAATTTTAAATAAAACTGGATCGTCGAAAAACAACATTTTCTTTTTCATTTGAAACGGTCTTGGGATAATAGAAGTGAAGAAATAAATTTGGGTCACCTAATATCAAACAACTCAACAAAGACTACTACTACTACTACTACTACTATTGTTCTTGTTACTGCAACCCTACTGACAAAGGAAATTCTTGCAGTTGTCAAGAAAAACGAATTTGAAAAAGTAAAACTTTTAATTGAAAAATGTTCAAAGAATACTTTGTGTCGAACAATTTTGTAGCCTTTAATGATGACGACGATGACGACGATGATGAGGATGATGATGGGGAGGTGGGGGTGCAGAATGGTGTTTGGGGGGAAGGTGGTGGAATATGAAATGATGATATTGATCATTATAAAAAAAATATCAAATATTTATGATAGTAAAAATAATAATAATAATGATTATTGTTGTTGTCATTGTTGGCGTTGTGACTGCTCTTGTTAACGATGATGATGATGATGATTTTGACGATGATGATGATGATGATGATGTTATTGTTATGCTGAAGGCATAATAGTAACGAGGATAAAATTGGTTTGCTGCAGTTATATTATAACTCCATGCAGGTAAAAAGTTCAACAGAATTATCTTCCTGTTGTATTATCTCAAAAGGAAATCCAAACCAGGTGACGTGTTTCTTAGCATTTCAATCTTTTGTGTAAGATGACAATAAAACAAAAGAGAAAAATGTCTGCTTATTAAAAATGAAGGAAGAAAGACTGTGTAAGAAAAATATCAGTGAAAAGGTGCAACAAAATGGCTCCCTTGTGAAGAGGAAATATGATATGTGCAGGATGAGGGAAACAGAAAAACAATGAAACTTGTCAGATTATTAAAAATAAAGGCAAACTTTTTGTTAGTGAAAAACAAACAACTAAAAGGTCTCCCTTATCAGAAATAATATTTGTGCAAGAAAGTGTTAAATAGAAAAGTAAAATGTGACTGCTTATTAAAATGAAAGTAAAAGTTTATGAACGAAAATATGAGAGGAAACAAACCACCAAAATGTCTCCCTATTTGAGCAAGATGACGCTAAATCCCAAATGAAAAAATTTCGACCCATTAAAGAATATAAAGAAGATTGAACCTTGTAGTAAAAATGGAAGTGTGTTTCTTTTTATGAAAGACATGAAAGAAAGAAAATACAGGAATATATCTAATTTGGGCCGTTCTAAAGAACATTTAATACAACTTCAGGTTCAGCTTTTGAAATTTAAATGTCATACTCTATAGTATTCTAGATTTTTACGGGCAAAACCAACAGGCAGGAGACCCAGGAGTAGACCCCGAGTAAGATATTTGGGTAAAATCCATGACCTTGGCTGGTGTCACACAAGCAGCCGAAATAGGGTGCCTCCGAAAAGTCTTTGGAGTAACGTTACTCGATAGAGTGCATAGCTGAGAGGTCAAAGAGTCATTCCAGGTAGAGCCGCTACTTCTCCGAATTGAGAGATCACAGCTCCGATACTATGGAGGACATGTCGTTAGAATGTCTCAGTAAAGAATCGCTTCACATATTTTACGAGCAAAATCAACCGACAGGAGACCCAGGGGTAGATCCCGAGTAAGATAGTTGGATAACATCCGTGAGTTTCGCTGATGTCAGTTGGGGATCTAGCCGGATCAGTTGGAGTTGGTTGTTTCTGACAGGACCCATTGAAAGGAGTGTTTGAGGACTCAGGACCCTCTCAGGAATAATAATAATAATAAGAAGAAGAAGAAGAAGAAGAAGAAGAAACCATTCACCAACAGATGGGGAGTACCGAAAAATCAATCGAAACGAAAGTATTCAACTGAAATGTATCATAAACCTTCAAAAGAAAATCGATATTCTGTAGAAAAGTTCGAACAAAAGGATGTTATCATTGGGTGTAAAATAAATTATAAATTCACGAACCACCAGCTTCGATTGTATGATAGGCAATCCCAATTTTATGGAAAATGCTGACGAGAGAGAATCATAAGTAAGCTAATTGTCCTCAAACACAAACTTTGAGCGACAAGAATTTACAAGAAACTAAGGTTAACGACTATAAATTTCCACGAAATCTACAAGCCGGATGTTGCAGTATAAAAGGTCATATCATCAAGTTTGTAATGATGACTTGGAGACATTTTGGCTGGAGGAAATCTGGAATGTAAACAAACAGCGCTAATATTATACAGAATGGTTAAACAAGATACGGAGAGAGTTTTGTGCAAACGTTTTCTCCTAAAAATACGACAATTCCTGTGAAACTCTTCAGGCAGTTATTGCAAAACTACTGAATGAAATTTATCTGGGGGGAACTTTATAATCGGTTACATTTCACAAGGTATCCTTCGTCGACATGTCGAATACAAAAGGAATTGGTGCTGAACTTGATGTACCGGACTAACAGGAACTTTCACAAACGGCATTAGTACATGAGAACTTAAAAACACATATGACCCAAACCAACATTTAAATATTTATCACTTGTGTACTGGTTGTTTGATTAGGTTTCTTAAAGACTAAAGTCAAATAAATAATCTCATGACGAGTAACAAGTAGGCAAAAAGAAAAGACGTCTGGGGTGTGCTTGAACTGTTTGTTCTTCACCAACATAGCTGTCATTTAAATAGAGGAGTAGCATCGCTCGAATTTATTCACTTTATGACTGGACTACAGAATACATTTGAATCTGTCCAACATGTATGGACACTAGCCTCTACGCCATGATAAACTTCTATATGTCATTCAATCGATTAGTTACAAGCCTGTCAACTCTCCCTGTCTGACGGGGAGATCTCCCACCTACTTTGGGGTGGGTGAGAGATGTCCTCTCTAGTGAAAATGGGTATAGCTTTCATTATGTAAAATCTCCCCAATTTGCCTCATTTCTCCCCGTTTTGGGGGCACTTTTTATGGAAACGTCCGTTTGTGTTTTTAGAGGTTGTCAGGTCTGCAGTTACATGATCCACGTAACTCTTTCTAAATATAAAAAAAAATACTAAAATCATCTACAGAACTGTGTTATCGACAGAAATATTCCGAGGTAGCCATGTGTCTGTTATGCTGCTCGTGTTGGTAGTGGACCTTTGTAAATCTTACAGCAGAAGAGAGGGAAATTAATATTAGTCATATTTTTTTAATCACTAACAGTTTGTTTTTTTTATATCGGTGACATACGGCATTTCTGGGGCACTTTAAAACCTGGTGGAGCGCATCTTCTCTCCAAGCCTGAATACAGCAGATTTCTTCCACAGAAGGATAGAGAGAGTGAGAGAATGGAAGTGAGAAACAGGTATAGAGGAAGAATCGATCCCAGTACCAGACAATTACTTTTTTTTTATCTACCTCGAATAGATGAAAATCAAAGTTGATCTCGGCCGGATTTGAACTGAGGGAGCAGAGAGTCGGAACGAATAAGACAAAGCATTCTATCCGACGTTCTAACAACTCTGCCAATGGATTCTATTCGACGTTCTATCCACTGCCAATTCACAGCCTTGAGTATGATTTATACATAAACCTTTGTCAGCAACAAACTCTCGAGAAAAAAAGGGAAAGATGAGTGTAGAGGTCAGATCTGCTACAGTACATATGAAAGTCGATCAGGGTAACCCAAGCAAACAATAAGAAATTAAGTACCAAATTTTATCTATCTATTTTGTACATTAACATGTATGATTGTACTGTGTATCTCTCTCTCTCTCTCTCTCTCTCTCTCTCTCTCTCTCTCTCTCTCTCTCTCTCTCTCTCTCTCTCTCTATATATATATATATATATATATATATATATATATATATATATAATAATAATAATTGTTTCTACACTTGGCACAAGGCCAGCAGTTACCTAGTACATTACTGGTACTTTATTTTATCGACCCCGTAAGGATGAAAGGCAAAGTTAACCTTAATAATAATAACCTGTTATTTTAATAAATAAATATATATACATATATGTATATGTATATATATATACATATACATATATATATATGTCTAACCTGATTAGTTTTTTCGTTGTTTTGGTATTGTATGGCTGGGTTTACCTGCCGCAATTTTCAATTTGTCAAGCTATCTAAAGGTATGTTATTACTCTAAGGCCTGAACTTATTGAGTGCTTTGCTGCTCATTCCTAATTGTAGGTCGATTTTGCTTGGCCACAGTCAAAGCTTCGCTTCGATTTTACTAGGCTTCCACTTACATACATACATACATATATATATATATATATGTGTGTGTGTGTGTGTAAAGAAAGTGCTGAAACGCAGTAATAAAGCCATAAAGATGGGTTATAAAATAGGATTAACACCCTTAAAAGACGGGAAAAGAAGTTTCCATCAACCTGGAAGATATGGGTTCATTCCCTCATAGCAGCCGATGGCAACTTTTTTTTATCGTCTTTTAAGGGTATCCACCCTATTTTTCTTTATTTTGTTTTACCATAAACGTGACAGGTGACGAGAAGAAGAATATTTTCCTTTAATACAATGGGAATAAAATACAGCGAGATTGTTAGAATGTCGAACAAAATACTTTACGGTAGTTGTTCTGGTTTTCTGCACTCGTTTCAAATCCAGCCGGAGTTAACTTTAACCTTCACCCTTTCACAATCAATTAAAAAAAAATCCAAGTTCAATACAGAGATGGATTTTTTTTTCCACTGCATATCTTCTCTCTTTTTCTCTCTATATTTCTCTAGATTAAATTGGCTGAGTTCCGACCTGGTTTGAATACTGTAGAAGTAACTGATATATACGAGGGAGACAGAATTTATTGTTGTCTTATTAAATGTGTGTGTGCATTGATGGTATCTCTCTCGTTCACACACTGCCCCCGTTTCTCTCGCTCTCCCCATCTCTCACTATTAAGACAAAAAGCATACACGATATCATCAGGTATTAAGTGTTCATGGCATGACAGCAAGAATTTGTGGAAATGTCACCTAAACTGGTCAGAGTATTTATATGTAATAGCATTTAGTCAGAATCACATATAATAATATATTAAAGTATAAAGTAATGTTACCAAAGATACACAAAAATACATCAAAGCGTACATATACATAACTATGAATATTTCATAGACTTGCTTTAATATATTTATGTTTTGATGTTTTGTCAAGCCATTCTTTCCTGCTATGTTAAGTAATTATAAAAACGCGTGCACGCACACACACGCACACGCACACACGCACACACACACACATTCATATATATTATATATAGATAGATAGAGATGTTTATATATATATATATATATATATATATATATATATATATATATATAACTTAAAATGCAGTGGGAATACGAAGAAAGCAAGAACGGGGAGGGGGGGGGTTTCTTCATCAGTTGTCTCGGATATTTCTACTCTTTAAAGACAATATATCTACCGCCCAGAGCTTTCAATAACTCGATAAGTTATTGGGAAAACGGAAGAAAGAGGGAAGGAAAGCAAAAGGGAAGAAAAGAGAAAACAGTAAAAAAAGTGCGAAAAAAAAAAAAATATATATATATATATGCATGTGTATATATATATATATATATATATATATATATATATATATATATATATGGGGCGGGAAGCTATTAAGCTAATTTCATATTATAACATTCCTGAACCCTTGCTTTTCGGAATATTTCCGCCCATTATTCGGCAAACTTCAATTGAAGTAAAGTCGAGATATTAGCGATGGTTTCCCAAGATATTGTTTAGTTCACTTATTGGTGGTGTGTGGAGGTTTTTGTTGTAAGTATTAATGAAGAATGTATGTCCACTCCCATTGATCGAGTAATTTTCTAATATCTATATAAGTCTGTAATGATAGGAAAAAGGAATTAAAACGTTGAAAGGTTCATAGACTGACCAACATACTCTCACGGAATGACCAAATGAGGTTTATTTATCAACATAGTCCCGGGACAGAAACAATGCCGTTATTAATAAAAAATAAAAAAAATAAGAGTGGGAATTAATACATGCAAGATTCCACAGCGCTAGCATTAATGCTTCAACTTCAGCCTCTGAATTTTTCAACTGCCCTTCGTACGTAAATCATTTGAAATGTTTTATTACATTTATATCAGATAAAATACAAACAAATGATCAATTAATGGTTGTTAGGAACCTTGTAGATTTATTACACAAAAATATGCAATCTAAGCGAATAAAATACGCAATATTCTGAGCTATTTCGACAGAGGTGGGATCAGTAACAAAAATACATTATTGGTTTCTGATAATTTTAGTTTATCGCAGAGTGAGGCAAAGATGGGGAGGAGGAGGAGGAGGAGGAGGAGGTATGAAGAAACAGACAGAAAACAACCAAGAAGAAGCAAAAAGAGAAAGATTTGAAGAACGATAAAATGAATGAGCGGGTAAATGAATGAGATATTGAAAGATATCTGACATTGGGAAGTTTGAAGTGGAAAAAGAAAATAAATGAAAATATTGCATCAGTAACACGCTTGGAACACGTGTAGTACATAGTGTCAGTGTAAATAGTTAAATAGGGCGCCAAGCACGAACATGTGCCGTGTCTGTGAGTAAGTGCTGCTTGCTTTCAGATCCTTGCAGTAGATCTTGTGCATTTCTTAATGAGAATTCTGTGGCGCCAATCTATCTTTTAACCCCGCTACCTCTAACTTCCTTTTTACAGTGTATTACTGGTACTTTATTTTATCGACTCCGGCGGGATAATAATTGTTTCTACTTTTGGCACAAGGCCAGCAATTATCCCAGTGTATTACTGGTACTTTATTTTATCGACCCCGGCGGGTTAATAATTGTTTCTACGTTTGGCACAAGGCCAGCAATTATTCCAGTGTATTACTGGTACTTTATTTTATCGACCCCGTTAAGATGAAAGGCAAAGTTAACCTCGGCGGGATTTGAACTCAGACCATAAAGGGCCATAACTCTTTGCTGCAAAGCATGGCGTCCGATCCTCTACCGATTACTGCCAAAACGAAAGCACAAACAAATTAGATGTGTATGTCAAAACCGTGTATAATGACACAAAAATATAAAATCATGAACAAAAATGATGCATTTCATCCATTCGAGGTCGATAAAAAAAATACCAGTTTGCTACTGGGATCGATTCTTCCTCTGGGGTAAGCTTTGCATTTAGTACCAGTGTACTACTGGAGCTAATTCTTCCTCTATATATCTCTTTCTCACTTTCATTCTCTGACACTTTCTATCCTTCTGCGGGTGTATTCAGACCTGGAGAGGAGTTGAGCTCCACCAGGTTGTTAAAAAGGCCCTAGAAGTACCGTATGTCAATACGGTACCCCTACCACTATCTCAGGAGTTACAGGACAATACATGCAGAGCTAGATGTCAGCCATAGTCCTCAATTCAAATAATTATTCCGTGTGATCGAGAATAACGGTTTATTAGAATTCTGTCAAATTCCTGACTTAATATAAAGAAAATCGTTATAATGTGTTTATATATATATGTGTATATGTGTTTATATGTGTGTGTATATGTGTTTATATGTGTGTATGTGTATATGTGTTTATATATGTATGTGTGTGTATGTATATGTGTGTATATGTGTTTATATGTATGTATGTGTATATGCGTTTATATATATATATGTGTGTGCGTATGTATGTGTGTGTATATGTGTTTCTATATATATGTGTTTCTGTATATATGTGTGTGTATGTGTGTGTATATGTGTTTATATGTATGCGTGTGTATATGTATTTATATGTATGTGTGTGTGTATATATGTGTTTATGTATGTTAAGTGTATATGTATTTATATGTATGACTGTGTGTATATATATATATATGCTTATATGTATGTATATATGCATTTATATGATGTTGACTTGTTCTTCTTTTTGGTAAATATCATATTGGTTAAGAGAGTGGGACTGGCTTTGTGCAGTGCCTTTGCTCACTATAAAAGCTTCACGGCACAGGCATTGCTTTATATCTGGAGATCTCTCTGCACTTGTCGTCACATGGTACCAAGGGCCCAGCGCAATGTGTCAATAATTGTCACAAGTGTAGTGTTTGTACCAGAGTTTTCAAGTCGCTGGCTGGACGAAAAAGTCACACTCGTACAGCGCATCGGTAGGGGTTCTTCTACATGGATATAAAGTAGTGGCCGTACTCGAAAACGAGTTGGCAGTCACCATATGTGTGTATATATGCATATGTATTTATGTGTGTCTGTGTGAACACGTGCGTATCTATATATATATATCTTTTTCACTAATATTTCTGTTCTGCTTACACGCATAGAGCTTAACTAGCTACCGTCAAATATTTGGTAGGTCAGACGTGATCATCGCGATTCACATACGACCTACCATACATCTTGCTTATATATATATATATATATATGTGTGTGTGTATGTGTGTGCGTGTGTGTGTACACGTGCCTATCTATCTATCTATCTATCTATATGTATGTGTATGTGTGTGTATGTGTGTATGTATAGATGTGTGTACACGTGCATATCTTTCTATCTATATATGTATCTGTGTGTATGTGTGTGTGTGTGTGTGTGTGAGTGTGTATATATATATAAACTGAGTCATCAAAGCATTTAATTCCATTTCCTTTACGAATGTTTACACACCTCATCGTTTCAAATCCTTTATTTATATATTTATTAAGATGACGGAAACAACAAGAGAATTGATTGGTTGAGATCTCACAGAGAAGGGTAATACGGTTTTAAGGTTGCCTGCTTGTTGCTCTATTCTTGCTTATTCCACTGTCTCTACAGCCTGCCTCTACAGCCTGTCTGAAAACAGCTCTAGCAGCAAGTATTTAAAGAATTTCAATAGATTTCTTGTCAGTAGCAAGTACAAAGAGAAATATATATCAACAAAAGATATATTTCCATTTCTACTCTTATTCCTGGGCTTTTCTACCTACAACTATTATATATGACACATATCTACGTATGTAAATATAATATATGTTATATATAATACATGATATATATAATGCATATTGTTATTTTCTCCTCCTTGTGTATAAATATAAAGACTTAGTTATGTATATAAATTATATACATAACTAAGTCAGTTCTTGTATGACTGTGTATTTGTGTATGTTTGTGTACATATATATATATATGTGTGTGTGAGTGTGTGTGTATACACATTTATACATACACACACACATATATATACGTACATATATATATATATACGCACATATTTACATATTTATATATATTTATATATATATATGTATATATGTATGTATGTATATATATATATATATGTATGTATATGTATATATATATAGAGAGAGAGAGAGAGTGAGAGAGATAAATATATGTCTATGTGTGTGTTTATGTGCGTGTGTGCGTGTTTGTGTGAATGTATTTGTGTTCATGTGTATGTGTTTGTGTTCATGTGTATGTGTTTGTGTGCGTGTGTTTGTGTGCGAGTGTATGTAAGAGTTTGTTAATCATATATGGTATATTTTTAGATATTTCTAGTAGAGAGCTGCAACCCAACGTCGCCTGGTCCGCGACGACTTAAGTAAACTGAAAAACCGAAATCATTCTAGTCTGGTTTGCTTTCGTTTAGTACTCCTACTTCTAAATATACCCAATATAATGAATATATATATATATATATATATATATATATATATATATATATATATATATATTTAATATAGAAGAGATTCTACAGGACTAGAACTGTTTCATTCTTTAGAAATCATCAGGAATCTAAAGAATGAAACAGTTCTAGTCCTGTAGAATCTCTTCTATATTAAAACTTTTATACTCTGCAATGTATTGAGTACCTTACTTACTGTGGTTACCTCCGATTCAACCCGGAATAACGTAATATATATATATATATATATATATATATATAAACATATAAACATATATATATATATATGTGTGTGTGTGTATACATATATATAAATATATATATGTTTATATATATATATATATGTTTATATCTATATATATATGTTTATATCTATCTATATATATAGACCTATATATATATAGAGAGAGAGAGAGATAGATATATTGTGGTCTTGAGCAAACCACTTTCACGTTTCTCCAGTATACACAGCTAAACATGAACACCAGTACTAGCTGGTGGTTTAATCCTGCGATGGACTAACGTCCTGTCCAGGGGGATGTCTTTTACTCTCAGTCGTTTCACGCCACGGATATCGGGATAAGCACCAGCTTGATGAGCTTCCGGGCTCGAAACAGTCTTTAGTATATTATAAGAATCATGTAGGGATTATTTAATTTCATTAATGCCAGCCAGTCTTGAAGTTCTGTCTCTTGCAATGCAATTGCTAACCAGTTTTTGCTAGTAATGTAGACATCACTTAAGAACCCTTTCATGACTTGACACCACACTTAAGCAGTGGGTTTTAGAACAGGAACTAACTTTAAGAACTGTGAAACAATTTGATTTTATTGTTTATGGTTAATATATAAAATATCAGATGACTCCAACAAAATCAAGGACTGACATTTACTTATGCCTTTAATTTGTTCTTTCTGTGGGGATAGATTAATAAAAAAATGTTATAAGTGCCGAGTACTTGCTCTATGTGGTTTTAAACAAATTGTTATTAACCATGATTTATTTTAATAATAGGTTCTCTTCGATGAATAAAGCTACAAATACTCCTTTTACAAGCTAAAAATAACTCTAGTTCTCAATTTGTTATTTTGTTACTGGAAAAATATGGCTTTGACAATTTTTTATTCGAATATAAGCATATTACAGCACTATATATTTACATTTTGCTAAAGAAGTAGACTTTGTTGATTCAGTTTTGTAAGTAATTATTTCAACATTGCAGAATTTACTTAAAGCATTGTTTCTACCACGTTTTTCTTTTCTAACTCAATTTTAAAATTGTCGATCGATTAGCCAGGATTTTAAAACTTTTTAAATCTACTTTGACTACTTGTTTATTATATTAATGGGTATAGTTTGGGAGTAATTGGGAATTATTAAAAGAAATACTTAGCTTGTTTATGTTTCAACGATCCTTCAGTACAAGATGCGAGTTTTACTTTGTCAAAGTGAAAGTTGTACCGTATACTCAAGAATCGCTAAGGCTGTCGTTACTAAACTAGTTGCTGCCAACGAGGTTTGATCCACTATATTATACCAAAGAGCCTCTGTGTGATCATTCTAAATGCAAGACATAGCAGTCAAATATCCTTCAATTTATACCGTACTGTCATAATTTATCTATATTGTTTACTAATTGACCAAAAATACAATTAAAATAAAATATCGCATTGGAGGACCCCTTTTCTCCAAAAAATATTTAAGTGGCCCCAAAAGTAGCTAAAACCCTGATTAAAAAACAACAATGTAGTACTGAATAGCTTTGTAATCTACTACTTAGAATCTAATTTGGCAACCGGTTCACAAGCTGCAGAAAAGAAACACGTGGGTCTAAGATTTACAGTGACACTAGATATATATGGATATGAGTTGATATATTAAGTTAGTAGAAATTAGTAAAGTGTCTTGACATATTCATATAATTATTTACTTAATGCGACTTAGTGCTTCAGAAAGTAAACTTCAAGTAAAGCTACAAATCAACTCAGCTACACTTGGAATAACGGAACAAGTCACTTGAATATGACAGCAAGCAATGGGAGAACTACAGCACTTGACATTAATTTCTTAAAGCTTAGCGAGCCTTGACCACTCAATTTAATGTCATGGATAGAGATATGGCTTAGTGATTAACAGGTTTACATATGTGTGGATTACGAGGAATATCCATGTTCAAGATTCAAAGTGATTGGTTTCAATTCCAGGCCTGCCAGCCTCTAAAAACCCAAACGAGGAGTACCATGTCTAAACTAGTAAATCCCAATCTCTCTCTCTCTCTCTCTCTCTCTCTCTCTATATATATATATATATATATATATATATGTATATATTATGAAATACTGCTGGCTTCACGCTCACAATAATTTCTATACTTTTATTTATATATATATATATATATATATAGTAATAAGGCCAGCAATTACCCAGTGCATTACTGGTACTTTATTTTATCGTCCCCGTAAGGATGAAAGGCAAAGTTAACCTCACGCGGGATTTGAACTCAGAATGGCAAGGGCCGTAACTCTATGCGACAAAGCATGGCGTCCGACCCTCTACCGATACTGCCAATTGACTGCCTTATATATAGTAATAATAATAAGTGTGAAGACTAAAATCCAAAGAGGGCTCGATAAAGATAAATATATATCAAATATATAAGAACTGTAGAGCAAATATTTATTAAAATAACAGGTTAAAGTTTAAGCAAAGAATCGCTGCTTTCACCCTTAACGGGATCTTCTTTCAGGGTGAAAGCAGCGATTCTTTGCTTAAACTTTAATCTGTTATTTTAATAAATAAATATATATATATATATATATATATATATATATATATATATATATATACTGTATGTGTGTGTATATTACTATATTTTGGAAAAGTGAACAAGACACCTTTTTACTTTGATGTCTCTACAGCAGTTTTCCGGATCCTCTCACAATAGTCATAATATTGCTATTGTTCAGCGAAACTGCAGTCAGGTCATTATCTAGGATTTATACTTATCTATAAATATGGTATTGTATCCATACTCGATAACGATAACGGGACAGTCATCATGTATGTAGATATTTATATAGGTATGTATATATGTATGTCAGGTCACCAGTTGGTGCTACTGGTAACATGTATCCCAGTACAACCTGTCTCATGGTCGGGTCGTTGGCGACTAAACTGGCAACCCCACCAAGGTTTCTTGGTGAGGAGGGTGACTTTGGACATCCTGCAGGACTAAAAACAAAACCTGGCAAAGAGCAAAGGAGCTCTTAAGAGTCAATGGCCATCCAAAATCACCGGGAGAGATGACCCCTTAGTCTTTGTCAGAGCAGAATTCTAGGAGAAGGAAAACTCTGATATAACACCTGTAACCCTGATGTTATCCAATGATTTTGATTTGTTCTTCTTTTTGGTAAATATCATCTTGGTTAAGAGAGTGGGACTGGCTTTGTGCAGTGCCTTTGCTCACTATAAAAGCTTCACGGCACAGGCATTGCTTTATATCTGGAGATCTCTCTGCACTTGTCGTCACATGGTACCATGGGCCCAGCACTGTGTGTCAATAATTGTCACAAGTGTAGTGTTTGTACCAGAGTTTTCAAGTCGCTGGCTGGACAAAAAAGTCACACTCGTTCAGCGCATCGGTAGGGGTTCTCCTACATGGATATAACGTAATGGCCGTACTCGAAAACGAGTTGGCAGCCACCATGTATGTATGTAGATACATATATATATATATATGCATGGTATAACACCCACTCATTCCACTGCGGTATTTACAATTTAGAAGAGAGGAGAGAATATGCTGGCATATTTACGGAACCATATACGAAGTTCACTGTTAAGGAACATTGCAACATCAACACCTCCACGTATCATCATCTCGATCTTTTAAACTGTAGCTAGTTCTTTATATATATATTAATGTTAAATAAGATGTGCAAGTACATAAGATTGAAGTATCTGTTTCAAGGGATGAACATCACAACATCCCGTTCATTTCATCATTCACTCCTTCTCTCTCTCTATGTTTAATATATTATATATGATATTTGTGTAAACCACTGTTGATGCATTGATTCTGGTCGCATAGTGAAAGCTATGTACTGTGTATGTATACGACACATACATTAGTTAGGGTATATGTATTTATATTTGTGTATGTAAGAGAAGAAACATTAGCTGTACACATCAGATGGAGATGATAAACACATTTTCTTGGTGTGTTTTCTTGGAGTTATGAAGACAAGAAGTGCTGAATTCTAGGAACAAGATTTCGTTTCAAATTACTAAAAATAACTCGTGACAGAATGGAGTTTTTATCTCGGGTGGACTCAGAATTAGATGAGGAAGAACATTCTTATGAAAACGATCTTCAGCTTGCGGCTGAGATTGGTAAAGCTCTCCTGGAGAACAACAAAGAGCTAGAAAGTCAGACTGTCCACTTACAAACTATTAATGCTGAACAAGCACAGGAAGTTGATTTTTTAACCAAACAGTTGGAAGCTTTACGTCAGGTGAATGAATCAAGGATGCGTATTTATGAAGAATTGGACAAGAATGTCCAAGATCTGGAGAATAATCTCACCATAACCCTACCATCACAAAACAATTACAACAATACTAGGTCGTGTCTGTATACATCTGTGCACCGTCTTTACTCAGCAAAACCTGTTTAGATATCATAAAACGTGAATTTAACCTGTAGTGTTGGTAGGGATTGTGCTGCTCTGATGGTTCTTAAGTTTTCAACACTCACAAAAAACATTATACACTTTACCATACTTTTTAAACCTACCATCAAAGGTGAATTGCCTCTCCACTAACTGCACTATTAGTTTGGACAAAATAGCGATGCAGTTAGTCTGCAACGAAGAAGTTGATAAGGTAGACAATTGTACAGTCCGGATGTTCTGGGATTGTATCTTGTGTGTGACACTAGCCGGAAGTGGGTGTAACACTAGCCGAAACTGAGATGTTATCTGATGATATCTTGTATGTGACATCACAATGTGTCTGTCAAGAAGTGGGTACCACAGTCTGAGGTGTTCTGGGATTGCATCTTATGTAAGACATTATGTTTGTCATCAAGGTATCTAACTGGAAGTGAGTACCACAGTCTGAGGTCTTCTAGGATTTATCTTGTGTGTGACATCACAATGTGCCTGTCGAGGTATCTAACTGGAAGTGGGTACCACAGTCTGAGGTGTTCTGAGAATGTATCTTGTGTGTGACACTAACTGAAAGTGGCTACCACAGCCCAAGATATTCTGGGATTGCATCTTGTATATGACACTACATTGCATCTGTCATCAGGTCATCAAGATAATTAGCTGGAAGTGGGTACGACAAACCAAGAAAATCTTATTACTGACAGCAGAAGATGTAGCTTAGAAAAATTTATTAATGTTTTAAAAATTGTGCAGGGTTAAGTTAAACTTCTATTGAAGCTATAGTTAGAGAATGTCAATCTTTTAGAAGAAGATTTGTCCCAGATTCTCCCAAGGCAACCACTACATGGGGCTGCTACAAAATAGCTGTAAAATCTCATTGAAACCAGAACTAAATGTTTTTTAAAACGAAAATACACACTAGACATTAGAGTCCACTGCTGAAAACGTGGCAAGATGGCCAAGGTTGCTTTTGGTCGTAAATATACTC
Source organism: Eledone cirrhosa (assembly GCA_964016885.1). NCBI lineage: Eukaryota > Metazoa > Mollusca > Cephalopoda > Octopoda > Eledonidae > Eledone > Eledone cirrhosa. The sequence continues at coordinate 1,540,955 of OZ024758.1, forward strand.
GTTCAGATTTGAGACAAAATTAGAATAACAACAGCACCAATAAGAACAACATTCACCTTTCAGAATTCGAGGAAGTAGTGTGATAGGTATGGTTTACCGTAACTAAATTTGTCTTTCATTAATTATCTTGCTCGGGATTGGCTGGGAGAGTTGGATTGGCAGTATCGATAGAGGGTCGGACGCCATGCTTTGCAGCATAGAGTTACGGCCCTTTACGATCTGAGTTCAAATCCCGCTGAGGATAACTTTGCCTCTCATCCTTACGGGGTCGATAAAATAAAGTACCAGTCATGCACTGGGATAAATGCTGGCCTTGTGCCAAAAGTAGGAACAATTATTTATCTTGTTCGGACGATACGGGGTCTTTGCATGAGTCTATTTGTTACCAATTGCTGCTACCATTTCAGGTTCTAAATCAACCAGTCTCGGCCCACGTCACACAAAATAAAATGCTAAAGGTCTGCGGTACACCATCAGAGTTTATAAAAAATTTAGTATAACAGAAATATAAATTACCATATTTCCCGGCATCGAAGACGCTACTTTTCCCCTAAAATAAGTCTCAAAAATCTACCATGCGTCCTGGAGGCCGAAGGTTGTTTATTATTATTTTTTTTCCAATTCTTCGTCATCGGCGCCGGGAAATACGATAGTTATTAAGTGACGGGTTCACTCATTTCATTTTGCTGTAAGAGATTGAGTTACTATTTCCAACAGGTGAAACGACTGTATAGACCGTCACACTATGTCACATTATTTGTGTAGTTCTAAAACTTAGTGGTGGTGAATTAGCAGAGTGGTTAAAGAGTTGGATAGAATGGTTTCCGTTGAGTACTTTTATCTCTGCTAACGTGAGAGTTGCTGTTCGTGGTCAAGAGGTAAGGTTGTTTTACTTACAACCATAAGGCCATGGGTTGAATTCCTTGACTGGGGTGAGTATTGTGTTCTGTAGAAAAGTATTTCACTTCACGTTGTCCCAGTACACTCTGCTGAAAACGTACATACATACAATACACATACATACATACATACATGATGGCTGCCCACTCATTATCGAGTATGGCCATTGTACGATATACCATTATTAATAATAATTAATTAATTCTATCGTGCAATGCCTGTGCGTGAAGATATTTTTTAAAGTGAGGAAAGACTGTGCACTGAGCCAATCCCACTCTCTGAGCAACAGTAGCTATAACCCGAAAAGAAGAAAAGATCAACATCATCGGTAACTACTGAGCCACAGGTTTTATATCGGAGTTATCCCAGTTTCATGAGTTGCCTTCTCCTAGAAGAATGCTCTGACAAAGGTTAGGGGTCATTCGCTCCCAGTGGTTTAACCGGGCGGTACATGTCATATACATATTTACACAATTTTAGATGGCCGTTGACACTTATGAGTTCTTCCGCCCTTTGTCAGGTTTTGATTTTTGTCCTGAAGGGTGTCCAAAATCACCCTCCTCACCAAGTAAACTTGATGGGGTTGCCAGTTTAGTCGCCGACGACCCGACCATGCGACTGGTTGTACTGGGTTACATGTTACCAGTAGCACTCAAGAGTGACCCCGACATAAACATACATACATACATACATACATACATACATACATACACA
>OZ024758.1:1560068-1577568 GCA_964016885.1 Eledone cirrhosa
CATCATAGCTTCCTGATGATTTCTACCGAATGAAACAGTTCTAGTCCTGTAGAAGCCTTTCTATATTAAATATTTATACTCTGGTATGTATTGAGTACCTTACTTACTGTGGTTAACCCCGATTGAACTCGGGATAACCTTATATATATATATATATATATATATATATATATATATATATATATATATATATATATATATATATATATTTGAAAAGGGAAGTAAGGTTCCATACAAGACAGTGGAAATAGCAGTGAAAATATATTTAAGGGTCTTTTTTTTCCTTTTCTTTGATTCGTCAAAGTGGCATTTTTTAAAAGAATTGTCCCTCTCACTTTTTCAATAATGTCACTTTGACGAAAAGGAAAAAAAGGGAAAAAAAAGAAAAGCAGACCCTAAAATATATTTCCAGTGCTATTTCCAATCTCTCTCTCTCTCTCTCTCTCTCTCTCTCTCTCTCTCTCTCTCTCAATATATATATATATACAGAAAGAGAGAGACGAAGAATTGACAAAAACAAAGTCTTGTTAGTATCACGCTTCGTAGGAAATAATGTATATATATATACATATGTGTGTGCGCGCGTGTGTGAGTGTGTGCCTGTATACAGAGAGAGATAGAGAGTGGGGAGAGAGAGAAGAAAGATGCTTGCGTGTACAAACAGAAGAGAAGAGAACATAGTCACATTGGTGGTATATATAGAAGAACAGAGTGACATATCTCGCGTATGTGAATATATGAAAGTGTGTAAAGATCGTGTCAATTCCTTGACTATAAATATGTATATATATATATATATAATGGCTCCTACAGGACTAGAACTGTTTCATTCGGGAGAAATCATCAGGAAAGACGACTGTCAATATAATATGGTGGTATTTATACATTTTCTGTATGTGTGTGTCCCGAATGAAACCACAGTAAATAAAGTACTCAATACATCAGTAGGGTGAGAACAATGAAATGTAATATAGAGAATGCCTCTACAGGACAGAAGGGTTTCATTCGTATGAAAGGCCAGTCCTGATGATTTCATACGAATGAAACAATCCTGTAGAAGCATTCTCTATATTGTCATAGGCTGATAATGAAGGAGTGATGCTAGAGCTGTGAATCCTTGCATGACTTAATTTTGACTCTTCTTATTAATAACTGCATTGTTTCTTTCCAGGGATTATGTTGAAAAATAAGCGTCATTTTGTCATTCCATGAGAGTATCTTGGTCAGCGTATGAACCTTTCAAACGACCCATTTATATCATGACTCTTTGTAATTAACAGAAAGGAAATATCTGGAAAACGGAAATATTTTTCTGACCGATGAATTATAGAATTAAAGTTTAGAAGAAAAAAAAAACGAATTCAATAAGTACGCAAGTTCTGAATGAATCGAGGTTTAAGAAATTCCAAGGAATGTTGTTCAAAAACAGAAGTTCCTTGGGGTAGAAATTATTCTCGGATTAACTTTTTACAGTAGTACAGAAAATTTCAGTGAACCATTCTGTAAACAAGTTCTGTGTAATCCAAACTTTTCTGTTAGATTTTTATATAATAGACAAACTAGATTTAAGAAACGCCTTCCATTGTTCTTGGAGTATCAGAATGATAAACAAACATGGAATTAAATGTCAATTCTAGAATAACATTTACTCCGAACGACAATGTGGCACTTTCAATAATCCCAAATGCTATTTATTTTCCTTTGAGTTTAGAAGTTTAGGGGTTAAATATTTGTCTGTATTAAAAATTGATGTAGTGGAGATTTACCTCTTCTATAATGGTTCTTAATTTAGGCACAAGGTCAGTAATGGGGGTAGGGGGGGGGTACTTTATTTTATCGACCCCGGAAGAATGAACGGCAAAGTCTAATTTGGCGAGATTTGAACACGGAACTTAAAATACGACGGTCGATTGAAATGTTCATAGGCTGAATATGAAGAATTGATGCTAGAGCTGTGAAATCTCGCATGCATTGATTGCAGCTCTAATTGGGTGAGGAGTTTTGGAAGAATATGTTACGAAACATTAATCCTATCAAGGAGCGGGAAAAGTCAGTTTACTTTTGGCACAAGGCCAGCTATTACCCCAGTATATTACTGGTACTTTATTTTATCGACCCCGTAAGGATGAAAGGCAAAGTTAACCTCGACGGGATTTGAACTCAGACCGTAAAAGGACGTAACTATTCTAGAAAGCATGGCGTCCAACCCTCCACCGATACTGCCAATCCTATAATGACCTTCAAGTATGATAGAGATCCCGATACAGCTTGTGTAACGTCATTCTCTGACTCGCCCATTATTTCAATGCTAAAGAGATCAAATATTTTCTCGAAATTCTCAAAGCATTCTCAGCTTCTTCCTAGTTCAATTATTTAAATATATTTAACGCCTTTTGCTGCTTAATTGTTCGGGGAGAATGGAGGGTGTCACCCCGAAATATGATATACACGAATACATATACTTTATTCCATATGTTCCATAATTTGATTTCGTGGACCTAGGTATAAGACTGTGACCTACATATATATATAACATCATTTACACACACACACTCACACTCACACATACGCACACACTCATACTCACACATACGCACACACATACATGCATACACACACATATACACACCCACACACACACATATATATACATACATATATGAATGTGTGTATGGATTGGTATTATATATATATACACATACATACATATATATATGAGTGTATATATATATATATATAATATATATACATATATATATATATATATATATATATATATAATATATATACATATATATATATATATCAATTGTTTGATGTTAGCTGTATTAATTTTTGTTGATGACCATAATTAATTTGTAGGATAAATCAATAACTTTGATGTCTTTATTGGATGATTTGATGATCGTTAAGTCACTGATTATATTGAACTATTGTTTATTACCCTGAGGAATTTGTTCAACCTTTGCCACCTCACTACCTGATTCCGTTGAGATATACATTGTAACTGTTTAACCCCAGTTAGTATTGAGTAGGACAGTGTGGCATGATGTTGTAGTATCATAAATTGCCTGAAGTACCTCGTCGTATTTTTATATAATATATGTATGTATATATATATATATATATACACACACACATATATATATTATATATATAATATATATATATATATATATATATATATATATATATATATATATATATATATATATATATATATATATATATATATATGTGTGTGTGTATATATATATATATATATATATATTTTTTTTTTTTTTCTTAACCTGTTAGTTTTTTTCGTTACTTTGGTATTGTGTGTTAGATTTTGCCTACCACAATGTTCAATTTGTCAAGCTGTTTAAACGTATCTTATTACTCTAAGGACCTATCTTGTCGAGTGCTTTGCTAACTCATACATATAGTAGATCGAATTTGCTTACACACTGCCAAAGATTCGATTTTACTAAGCCTCCAATTATATATATATATATATATAAGATCAAAAGATGGTTAAAGGAGTTATGTATACTCCAGTCCTACAAACTGTAGAGTGCTTCTTATCCGATATCTGCATTGCTTTATTGTACTACAATAAAACTCACCTCCTACATATATATATATATATATATATATATATATATATATGACAACGAGTCAGTGGGGCTATGTACGTACTTGCGTGCTTGATTGCTTATGTGCAGAGGCATAGATTTAGTATGCTTACTAATAAAATATATGCTGATATTGAGGTCAATGTGTTTTCACAGCATTATCATTCTCATAGAATGAGACATTTTTTAAACTATTACATTATATCTAACACGTCCAACTGTGACTTTATCTCATTACGAGCTGTTCATGTTTTTTTCTCCCGTTTTAAAGTAATTATATATATTGCTTTCCTTTAATATATATTTATTTATGAATTTATTTCTAAATAGGGAATTTATTTAAACCTTGTTTTGCAGGATTTTTTTATTTTTTTACTTAAAATATTTTTGACTAAATATTTTATTTATTTTTACTTTTCTCATTTTATTAATATTTTCTGAATCCCATATGATTTTGTCCCTTTACGGTCTGAGTTCAAACCCCGCCGAGGTTTACTTTGCCTTTCATCCTTACGGGGTCGATAAAATAAAGTACCAGTAATGCACTGGGTAATTGCTGGCCTTGTGCCTAAAGTAGAAGCAATTATTTCTATTCCTATATATATATATATTATATTATATTATATTATATATATTTATTATATAGATGATATATATTTATTTTATATTTTATATACATCTATTTTTATATATATATATATATATATATATATATATATATATATATATATATATATATATATATATAATAAAAATAGGTCCAAATAAAATTATTTCAATCATATTATGCGATAAACAGTTCAATGCATTATGCAGGTTTAACACTATATATATATATATCGGAAAAGGTTCAGGACTCCGACGGCAGAGCTCAAGCCGTTTCGACGGTTATTTCTGGACGTGCGTTATGGTCCACCTGGTTCCTTACCACACTTCCTTCGTTATGTATATGTATATATATATATATATATACAAAGATATATATATACAAAGATATACATGATCCCCATCTCACTGAGCTGTGTCACCCTTTAAATACAGAAACCAGTTTTGCTTTTCATTCATCTTCGCCCAATAAATTGACATCAGTAATTCGCTAAAACTAATAGCTGTAAAAAGAAGGGCCATTGAACGCCCCAGAGTCAACAGCAATCCACCCACCCCAATTATGGTTTAAATAGACTCACCAACCCGCAATTAACCAAGCGTGGTAAGTATGACTACACTGAAGTCATGGCCAAAACCAAACAGAAGGTGGTGGGGATCAAACAGTGAAGGGTTTCTCCTACATGAGTGGGAAAACCCTGGATTGGTTGTGATTAACTTAACACTCACTCGGATAGTAGCTGTTCCACAACCCTTCAAATATCGCTAGATAGACATCTGAATCTGGATCACCCGTATGACACGTCTTTAAGTAACGCCGAAGGATAAGTCATCTTGGTACACGTAGTAGGATTTCCCTATCGCTAGACTACTGGCTTCGGTGAGAGGTCCCCCATTATGAGGGGTAAATTAAAGCCATAACCTGAAGAGTGGAGGAAGTGAGAGTGTGCAAAGGGAGGTTACCGTGGTGGTACTCAGTGGTACAAGGTCAAAATCTCATATAATAAACTTGTTTTGAAAGAATAATAAAGAATACAAAAGAAATGAAAAAAAAGATTTGATATGTTTCGTGTACCACCGCAAATTGCTGTGTTGGTTGCCATATTATCCTTAATATAGAAACATTGTACCAGCGTTCTTATACAACAAAAACCAACACAACAACTACTGCAACTTCTTACCCTTTAAATAATGCAGTCCTCGGTACACTAATTCTGAATTTAAAAAAGATTTAATTTAATAAATCCCTGATTACAACATTCTTTGGAAAGACTGTTGAATCCCCGAGTTTTCCTTGGTGATATTTAGAACTACATAAAACTGGCTTTGGGTGAACATGGATTGCAGCAAGAATAAATCTAAGTTATCAAATTATGTCCCTGTGATTTTATTATCACAATTACATATGTTTGTTTGTGCGTGTGTGTGTGTGCATGCGCATGCGTGTGTCTGTATTTGTATAGAATTAGTTCAAGGCCTATTGCAGCCTGGAGCAACTCAAAGGTTTTACGCTTGCATTTATTAATTCCAAATATTTCGAAATGTGTTATCCCGCTGAGATCTAACCAACAACAAATATATTTACACGCACATCATCAGCAGATATCCAATTTACAATCTGATGTTTCAGTTGCAATACTTCAGCTACAGAGCTACGTGGGATTTCATAAGCCAGTGGATATTTTCAGCACATGAATCCAAACATGACAAATTGGGTGAGTAATTACATCGTTGGATCGAATGATTTGTGTTATTCCCGGATTCAGTTGGGGGTAACCACAGTTAGTAAGGTACTCAATACATTAGTAGAGTGTAAATATCAAGTTTAATATAGAAATGCCTTCTACAGATCTAGAACTTTTTCATTCAAAAGAAATCATCAGAAAGATTTCATTTGAATGAAAAAGCCATTTCTATATTAAACATGATATACAGGGTGGGCCAGAATTCATGACTCGCTTGTTAGTTATATTTCTTAACATGCTTATTTTATTGTTATTGTATTGTATTAATTTATATTTTTATTTCTTAATATGCCTCAGAGGTTTTTATTTATTTTTTCTAAATTTGATTTTCTAAATAATAAAGTGAGTCATGAATTATGGCCCACCCTGAATATATATATATATATCCAAAAAATTTTCCTGAGTTCAGTTTTTTTCGTCGCTATGGTCTCTGCGGCCCGTTTATCGGTTGCTGTATTTGATTTGCAAAGCTGTCTAAACGTAATGTTATAACTCTGGGGTAATATTCTCCATTGAGTGCTTAGCTGTACACCGAAACTGCGTTCGTTAGCTTGGCTGCTACCAAAAGCTTCGTTGATGCTGTACTAAAATTTATATATATATATATATGTTTGCCCGGAGGATGGTGAGGGTGACGCACTGGAAGAGCTCTCCCTATAATCTCCTTATAATCTCTTTTTGTTCATCTCTAGTTCTTTTCTAAACCTTATTGATCCTACTTGAATCACCCTCTTCCTAGCAAGTACCGAAGCACCTGTTGATGACGATTACCGCCGTTAACCAGCGCCGATCTAGTTCGTTAATCTTGACTCTGTATGACTTGTCATTACATTTGTTCATTGGTCTCCTCCATCAATGAGAGCCAAGACTAAATAACAAAAATATATTTAATAATATTTAAGATAAGCACATTACAGGAGTAGTCTGGTAAATTATTGTAGCGAACCCTGAAGAATGAAAAGAAAACTTAACCTCTGTTGAATGTGAACTCAGTGGAAGAAATACGCATCTTGTCAGATATTCTAACAATTCTGATAAACCATCGGTTTTTTTATCATGCATGGTCCCGTAACTCTTGAAGGGATCGTAAGGGTGGTGTATCGATATACAGCATCTCGAGGGCATTTTTAAACCTGGCGGAGCTCAATCCTCTCCAGGGTTGAATGCAGCAGATTTCTTCCAGAGAAGGATAGAGAGTGGGTAAGAATGGGAGTGAGAAAGATTTATAAGAGGAAGAATCGACCCAGTACTAGACTGGGTTTTTTTTTATCGACCTCGAAAGGATGAAAGGTAAAGTTGAACTCGGCGGGATTTGAACTCAGAGAGCAGAGAGCCGGAATCATTCTGAAACTACCTCCAGGAACGAATTTAGTTCGTGAGCCGAGGTTCCTAAGTATTTAATTTGCCAATGTGTTGCCCTTCCTTTACCCTGATCATAAAAATAATATTATTTATGGATTTGCTTTAGATCATTAAAAAATATTTTAAAAGAAAGATCCTATGACTGATTATATGTTTATTTCTCCATGTGTAGCAGATGTGTAAGCTGTTGGTTTCATATCAATTAAATTTGTACAATGAACTCATAGATAAATTGAGGTTTCTAACCACAAAGCTAAAACGTGTCGCAAAGTTATAAAACTAAATTTAATTGTTTCTACTTTAGGCACAAGGCCAGCAATTACCCAGTGCATTACTGGTACTTTATTTTATCGACCCCGTAAGGATGAAAGGCAAAGTCAACCTCGGCGGGATTTGAACTCAAATCGTAAAGGGACGTAACTATGCTGGAAAGCAAGCGTCCGACCCTCCACCGATACTGCCAATCCACCGCCCAAAACTAAATTTAATAAATATAAACCAAGATTGATTTTGTTAAATATTTACAAATATTTTTCATATCAACATGCACTAACTCATTGATATTTATAATGAAATCATTATTCTTTACGTGAAGAGTAAATATTTTAACATGCTAGCAAAATAATTTCCATACAAAATATTGTTTGTCGCATAAGAATCATAATAAATGAAAGAAATGTGTTTGGAAGACGGCGAGCGAAGTTTATAATTGAAATAGAAATTTCGCCGTAATATTAACTAAATAACAGTTTCTACTTTTGGCATAAGGCCAGCAATTAAATCAGTGTTTTACTGGTACTTTATTTTCTCGACCCCGTAAGGATGAAAGGCAAAGCTAACCTCGGTGGAATTTGAACTTAAAACTTAAAGGGCTGTAATTCTATGCCGCAAAGCATTTTGCCCGACTCTCTACCGATACTGCTAATCCACCACCCATTTGGGTGTCTAATAATATATAATGTTGAAAGAGACAGAAGGTTAAATAATATATAATAATATATAATGTTGAAAGAGATAGAAGGTTAAATAATATATAATAATATATAATGTTGAAAGAGACAGAAGGTTAAATAATATATAATAATATATAATGTTGAAAGAGATAGAAGGTTAAATAATATATAATAATATATAATGTTGAAAGAGATAGAAGGTTAAATAATATATAATAATATATAATGTTGAAAGAGATAGAAGGTTAAACAATACAAAAAGAACCGTAAGATGAGGTAACGAGAAAGTAAGTTCCTGGTAATCTTTCTTTTGTTTTTTGTTGTTGCTGTTCTTTCTTCTGTCCAATATTTCGGGACTTAAAGTCCCTTCTTCAGGGTTTAAAGAACGTTCAGAGGATAATGTGTGCGTGTGGGTGCAAGTTTCGATGTCTAAGTGGTTAGTGATTGGTAAGTTATAGAGTTATTTTCCAAACACCCGATGGTTGTGTGATAGTGTCAATAACATTCTTATTTATTATATATTTACAAAAAATGGTGATGATGATATATACATATGTGGCACCCTACTATACTTATATACATGTAGAATCTACTTAACACAACAGTTGCAGTCAGATGACGTCCGTTGCACCCAATAATTAGAGTAGGCTGGTTGTTTTATTGTGTGAGCTGGGATGAGGTTTTGAATGAGGTGAATTATAATTATGTCCTATAAGTTTCTAGTGAGTAGAGCTGGTTTGAGTTGTTATTGTTTTCGTGAATAGTACTGGTTTGTTATAGATTTCTTTAAGCTCTTGTTAAGGTGGTTGATTGATTTAGTATACAAAATCGATACAAAATCTTACATCATGAAAAAAACCTTGACAGTATCTAGTAAAAAGAATATACACTATTAAAGAGAGCAAAAAAAGAAGGAAAAGGGGCAAGAAAGTGAGAAGAGGAGGGACAGACACTACACTCCCAGTCAGGGCGGTGCCTCAGCCGCACCCCGTGGATAGAATGGCAAAGGCGTTACGGTAGAGAATAGCCAGAGAGTCTTAGTTACGAGGGTCGGCTACAAAAGTTCGTAGGCTGACTATGATTGAGTGATGCTAGGGTTGTGAAATCTTGTATGTATTAATCTCAATAGTTTAACCAGCCAACTAACCGGAAATTTATAATAAATTGAAGTGAAAACCAACAGGTGCGTGTGTCTTTATTGGCAGCATGACCCTCCCAAAGTATAACAGTATCTGTTTCAACACACGTTTTCAAATAAGAAATCTTGCAAAACAAATTCAAAAACGAAGTATATATATATATGTATATATATATATAAATAGATTCCTGATGATTTCTAATGAATGAAACAGTTCTAGTCCTGTAGAATCTCATCTATATTAAAACTTTTATACTCTGCTATGTATTGAGTACCTTACTTACTGTGGTTACCTCCGATTCAACCCGGAATAACGTATATATATATATATATATATATATATATATATATATATATATATATATATATATATATATATATATATATATATATTTTTAATCTGTCTACAGAATTCTCTAAACCTTTGTCACTTAGTAGAACCTTAATGATTTTAGCTTTTAAAGAATCTCCCCTTTTCTTTAATTCTATCGACCATGACTGACCCCCCACTGATCTTATAGACATCTGTTAGCTTAAGAGAAACTTAATGACAAGGAATGGTATGCCATCCGGAACCTGTTTATAGAATTCTGTCTGCCCTTGTTACTAAAAACATAAATAAATAAAAATAAACTATAGCTTTGTAGAATTAGCTTTTAATGAATTTTCTATCAACCAACGACCTACACCCATCCCACTCCCCACCCTCTCCTACCACTTGTAGAGACCTATAAATACCATTTTTATTTTTTGATACCCAGATTCCTGATGATTTCTAAAGAATGAAACAGTTCTAGTCCTGTAGAATCTCATCTATATTAAAACTTTTATACTCTGCTATGTATTGAGTACCTTACTTACTGTGGTTACCTCCGATTCAACCCGGAATAACGTATATATATATATATATATATATATATATTTGAAAAAAGGAAAATAATGACTTTACTTGTAGTTCTAAACAATTTGATTTCATTTTATAATATTATGAATTGGTATATCTAGTAAGTTCTTTGTTAACTTCAGTGGGAAGATTTTTAAAGATTCCTGGTTAACTTTCCTGGAGAACTTTCTCGTATTCTTATAGGAAAAGGGTCAGGACCCCGTCGGGGTGGTGACTCTTTTCCTATTACCCACTCTATGGTCCACCTGGTTACTTACCACACTTCCTTCGTTATAGATAGATAAATAGATATACAGTGTGTGTGAGTGTGTAGCGTATGAGGTGTGTGTGTTTGTGTGCCGGTGTTCATGTGTATAGATTTTCTCATATTGATATGTGTAGTTTGTTGATAGTGACACGCAGAACGTGGGCAGCGAAATCTGTTTCGTAAAATAAGAGACAACTGAATTTAGATCGAATACATAAATATTGATTGGAATTTTTATTAATCTAAATATTTTATTGTTTGTCTATCATATTTTATAAATTTTTACAAACAAAAATAACTAACTGATAATGAGGAATATATTGCTGCATTTTTATATATGTGAATGTTTATTTATGAGATTTTCAGGTCTAAACGTGTCTTCTGGTCAACTGTGGACTTAAGTTAATATCGATTACTGCAAGTACAAACCTTTGATGTTGGAGAACAATAAGTCTTCTCCCGCCATTGTTGGTGTGTTTTTTTGTTTTTGTTGCTTTTGTTGTTTTGTTTTTCATGTAGTTTTAACGAGTTGTACTTTCTTACCTACCTGTGTGAACCTGGACTAGAAGAAGAAGAAGAAGAAGAAGAAAGCTCAGACATTGCTTGTTCAGGTTATGTTACAGGTTCGTGTGGCTGGCCGTAGCCTAAAAGTGCACCAGTTTCTGTAATCTGACAAAAGATTGCAATACTCTTGGAGTTTGCAGCCATCATCTATTATGTATGTATGTTTGTATATATTATGTATGTATGTATATATTATGTATGTATTTATGTATGTATACATTATGTATGTATGTATATATGAATGTATATATTATGTATCCCAGTACAACCTGTCTCATGGTCGGGTCGTTGGCGACTAAACTGGCAACCCCACCAAGGTTTCTTGGTGAGGAGGGTGACTTTGGACATCCTGCAAGACTAAAAACAAAGCCTGTCAAAGGGCAAAGGAGCTCTTAAGAGTCAATGGCCATCCAAATTCACCGGGAGAGATGACCCCTTAGTCTTTGTCAAGGCAGAATTCTAGGAGAAGGAAAACTCTGATATAACACCTGCAACCCTGATGGTATCCAATGATGTTGACTTGTTCTTCTTTTTGGTAAATATCATCTTGGTTGAGAGAGTGGGACTGGCTTTGTGCAGTGCCTTTGCTCACTATAAAAGTTTCACGGCACAGGCATTGCTTTATATCTGGAGATCTCTCTGCACTTGTCATCACATGGTACCATGGGCCCAGCACTATGTGTCAATAATTGTCACAAGTGTAGTGTTTGTACCAGAGTTTTCAAGTCGCTGGCTGGACTAAAAAGTCACACTCGTTCAGCGCATCGGTAGGGGTTCTCCTACATGGATATAAAGTAGTGGCCGTACTCGAAAACGAGTTGGCAGCCACCATATATATATGTATGTATATATGGAAATTTAGACTTTTTACAAGACAAATTTACTGACGCCCTTCCACGCCTTCTGCACCACCGTACAGTCTACAGTAATAGCCATGCAAAAGCCTTGAAACCTAAGGTAGCATAATACCACGTAAGTTTACGAATATTAGTCAACATGAATGGACCTGTTATTTTTATCTAAAGACATTTTTCCAATTCCAACCCGCCCGTCCCCTCAATCTATCTTATTTCTCATTCTTTCTTCTCATGAAACGTTAAGACCCTCTTCCTGCTATTTCAAGTCTTAAACTAATATATTCCTTCCATATACTGTACTGATTGTGTTGTTATTTCTGTTTACCTTTTACATATATATATATATTTATACACATATATATATATATATATATATATATAGATGTGTGTGTGTGTGTGTGTGTGTGTGTGTGTGTGTGTGTGTGTGGAGAGAGAAAGCGAGTGAGAGAGAGAGGGAAAGAGAGAGAGAAGGAGAAAGAGAAAGAGAGAGGAGAGAGGAGAGAGTGAGAGAGAGAGAGAGAGAAATAGAGTCACACAGGGGGAGGCAGATATATACGCATATATATACACATATATATACACATTATATATATATATATATATATATATGAGAGAGAGAGAGAGAGAGAGAGAGAGAGAGAGAGAGAGAGAGAGAGATAAATTTCTTTATTAGCCAAAAGGGCACAAAAGAAGGGGACAAATACAAATGGGGAGTTTACATACAGGTATATGAAAATAAAACTATTAATAAAATAACAAATAACAATTGAAATCACCAATAGGGGGAGGCGTTACACAGGGGTTGTACACACCCCGACAAAATGATAGATAGATAGAGAGAGAGTAATAGATAGATAGAGAGAGAGTAATAGATAGATAGATAGATAGATAGATAGATATTTGTATTACATCAATCCATTTGAGTAGACTACAGCAGGTCCCGATATGCCGTAAACAATGTGAATAGAGGGAAGATTATGAGGCTATGAAAAGGCTAATAGTCTATGAGAGATTAAATGAGCAAGTATTACGACATTAATCCTTATATAATCCGATTAGATGGTAACGATATGAGATATTTTCACCTTTGTTGATATCGCAAGTCTCATAACGTTAATTTATGACCCGACTTCTAAATGTAGGTCGTAGAATATATCATTTTCTCATCATATGAAGCGAACAGCAATTTATATATATATATATATATGTGGTGGGTTGTATGTCTGTGTGTAATTGTTTGCGTGTGTGTGTGTGTGTGTGTGTCTACATATACATATGTGTATATATATATATATGTACATATACATATATATATATATTATATATATATATAGGAAAAGAGTGAAGATCCCGTCGGGATCCTGACTCTTTTCCTATTACCCACTCTACTCCCCTAAATATCGAGTACTCTGGTGCGTTATGGTCCACCTGGTTCCTTAACACACCTTCGTTATATATATATATATATATATATATATATATGTGTGTGTGTGTGTGTGTACAGATATTATATATATATATATATATATATATATATATATATATATATATATATATATATATTGGGTCGTTAAGTATGAAATTTATAGAAATTTTTTTTTGTTTTACAAATTTCCACAAATTTCATACTTGACGACCCAATATATATATATATATATATATATATAGGGTGAACATAAAGTCTTTCCCTAATTATAAAATACTATATCTCGGATACTGTTTCAGATTTTACTTTTTCATTGTTTTAATTTATAAACTTGGAGTTTAAACATTTTTTGCATATGTGTTACATATTCTCTTCTACAGGAAATAGTTGATCTTTTCAGGAACAAAATGGCATCTATGAAACAAACAACAGTGTTTTGTGGTTTCACAGATTTTATGCTTACCCTGTATATACAATTAGATTAGTTCATGCTGTCTGATGAGGTTACAGTCAATTAAATAGACTTCATTGACCTACGTTTAATTATTTTATATATACCGGTGGAACAAGCTTCATAGGTGACTCCAAGCAGAATTTGAACTCATAATGTAAAAGGTCGAAAATATAGTTTCTCTCCAGCTTTCTACTACTCTACTAGCTGACAGTAGTTTATAACATAGATTTATTGATTTCCTACATCGACAATAGGGTACATAGTTACAAGATGGGGATAGAATTGATTGGATTGACGACTGTAGTATAAGATTAGCTCTTATGTTATCGACGCTAGATTAGATATAAAGTAGGCTCCAGTGAGATTTCAAAAATTAAAGAAATGAGGGGGGTTTTCACTCTGGAGAGTTACTATGTTACCGTTATTTCACATGAGATATACATACATAGATCGTTTAATTGAAAGATACTTGTGTTGATTATTTTTCCAATATCTTTGTGTACTTAAGATGATAGATACAGTTGTTTTCGTCAATGGTTGATCGATTAGGTTTAATTGCCAAACCTGCAATTACTTGCAGACATGTTATATATTCTGTGAAATATTTCTTTTACACGTTTCAGTCATTAAACTGTGATACTGTTAAGACAACACATTCAACTGTTCCAGACATTAGACTGTGGCTATGTTAAGACAACACATTAGATTGTGGCTATGTTAAGACAACACATTAGACTGTGGCTATGTTAAGACAACACATTAGACTATGACTATGTTAAGACAACACATTCAACGGTTTTTAGTCTTTTTTTTTATCTTTTGTTCGATGCCATGACGCATTTTAGCTTGGTACTTGACTTATAGATCATTATTTGTATAAACCGCTTAGTTACGGGGCTGACCTGTGTAAAGAGGGAGGCGTCGATCAGGCCCCGGTATTTGACCCTCCAGAAGTCTCAACGGCGACCTGGGCAAAGAAGGAGACGTCGATCAGGCCCTCCAGAAGTATCAGCGGTGACCTATGTAAAGAAAGAGGCGTCATTCAGGCCCCAGTATTTGACCCTCCAGAGGTCTCTCAACGGGGACATATGTAAAGAAAGAGGCGTCAGTCAGGCCCCGGTATTTGACCCTCCAGAGGTCTCTCAACGGTGACCTATGTAAAGAAAGAGGCGTCAGTCAGGCCCCGGTATTTGACCCTCCAGAGGTCTCTCAACGGTGACCTATGTAAAGAAAGAGGCGTCAGCCAGGCCCCGGTATTTGACCCTCCAGAGGTCTCTCAACGGTGACCTATGTAAAGAAAGAGGCGTCAGTCAGGCCCCGGTATTTGACCCTCCAGAGGTCTCTCAACGGTGACCAATGTAAAGAAAGAGGCGTCAGTCAGGCCCCGGTATTTGACCCTCCAGAGGTCTCTCAACGGTGACCGATGTAAAGAAAGAGGCGTCAGTCAGGCCACGGTATTTGACTCTCCTCCTCTCCAAACAGACAGCTGTTGCAAAGAAAAGCAATGCCAACAGAACCAATATATTCTTCCCAATGTAACTAGAACGTGTAGAGTAGTAGTAATAGTAGGGCAAGGATCACAATATATATATAGAATAAAAAATAAGCTAATACAGCCAAGACAAAAGCTTCAAGTTTAATTATAACCATGGGAGATAAAACTAACAAACAATACCTGAAAGGAATTTCTATTGACATTAACTGTGATTGTAAGAAAATCAAACGTGACAGCTCAGCAGATGAACTAATAGAAAAACTAGCAACCGTCTAAAATTCAAGTATATTTATAAACATTGATGTCTCGAAAATCGAAACGAAGCCGGAGTGTATTGGAAATTGAAACATAAAAATAGCTGTTAAAACAGCTAAATGCCGTCAGTGACAGCATAGAAGTCGGGTAAAAATACTCCTCTGAGGACAGAAAACAGCTAAATGCCGTCAGTGACAGCATAGAAGTCGGGTAAAAATACCCACCTGAGGACAGAAAACAGCTAAATGCCGTCAGTGACAGCATAGAAGTCCGGTAAAAATACCCCTCTGATGACAGAAAACAGCTAAATGTAGACCCGTCCAACACATGTTAGCAGGGAAAGTTGACGTTAAAACAAAGATGATGATGATGATGACGACAACGATGAGGATGATGATGATGATGATGATGATAATGCTTCACCCAGCCAATGAACGTTGGATACCCTCTAATGATATCAGCACCTCCTGGCCAAGGCTATATTCACAGAATGTGAATGAATGTTAGGCATCTTCTTAAAGATGTACTTAGGGAAATAATAGAGAAATAATTTAGTCAGAGACAGACTTCAAAGAATGGTAAGTTCACGACTGAAATGTCTTTCATCACGGATCTGCTTGATCAAGACTTTCAGCCTAAATTACAACTTCTTATTTATTCTTTAATCTTTAGAATTCACCCATTCATCATAAGAGCCTCAGAAAATAATCAATTTTATGAAGTTTATAAATTGACATTTGCTAATATAATTATTTCTACTTTTGGCACAAGGCCATCAATTATCCCAGTGCATTACTGGTACTTTATTTTATCGACTTCATAAGGATGAAAGGCAAAGTTAACCTCGGCGGGATTTGACCTCAGACCGTAAAGGACCGTAACTCTATGCTGCAAAGCATGTCGTCCGACCCTCTACCGATACTGCCAATCCACTGACATTTGTTAATATAATGCATGCCTGGTCCCATAACTACTGAGGGTGTCGTAGAGACGTAATCTTGGCATACGGCGTTTCTATGGCATCGAGAGTGTGTAAGAATTGATGTGAGGAAGAGATATATAGGAAGAATCAACTCCACTACTGGACTGGTACTTTTGTTATCGACCTTGGACTGGTACTTTTGTTATCGACCTTGGACTGGTACTTTTGTTATCGACCTTGGACTGGTACTTTTGTTATCGACCTTGGACTGGTACTTTTGTTATCGACCTTGGACTGGTACTTTTGTTATCGACCTTGGACTGGTACTTTTGTTATCGACCTTGGACTGGTATTTTTGTTATCGACCTTGGACTGGTACTTTTGTTATCGACCTTGGACTGGTACTTTTGTTATCGACCTTGGACTGGTACTTTTGTTATCGACCTTGGACTGGTACTTTTGTTATCGACCTTGGACTGGTACTTTTGTTATCGACCTTGGACTGGTACTTTTGTTATCGACCTTGGACTGGTACTTTTGTTATCGACCTTGGACTGGTATTTTTGTTATCGACCTTGGACTGGTACTTTTGTTATCGACCTTGGACTGGTACTTTTGTTATCGACCTTGGACTGGTACTTTTGTTATCGACCTTGCACTGGTACTTTTGTTATCGACCTTGGACTGGTACTTTTGTTATCGACCTTGGACTGGTACTTTTGTTATCGACCTTGGACTGGTACTTTTGTTATCGACCTTGGACTGGTACTTTTGTTACCGACCTTGGACTGGTACTTTTGTTATCGACCTTGGACTGGTACTTTTGTTATCGACCTTGGACTGGTACTTTTGTTATCGACCTTGGACTGGTACTTTTGTTACCGACCTTGGACTGGTACTTTTGTTATCGACCTTGGACTGGTACTTTTGTTATCGACCTTGGACTGGTACTTTT
>OZ024758.1:1582568-1585068 GCA_964016885.1 Eledone cirrhosa
CTTTCATTGCATTTAATGATAACTTCGATTCATAGACGATGCACATGATATAGAACATGTTTTTATGCATTGGTTACATTGGCAAAACAATGTGCAGTGAAGCATGACTATTTTAAATAATTGAATTGCATATGTCAAGCAATATACTTTTTCATAGGATTGATAAACGCTGCTTATCAAGTGAACGTAAATTGTTCAATGATCTGAAAACATTTTTTTTTCCCCTCTTAAAAATAAAATATAGTTTTTTTCCAATATATTTTCATCAAATGTTGACATATCGATATTCAAGTAAGTTTTAACGCTTTCTTACACATTGCCGCTTAATTTTGATATATATTCGTCTTATCATAACTGGTAATGTTTAGTTGAGAATAATCTACATTGATAAAAGTGTACAGAGTCAAGGTTAGGTTCAGAAGAGGATTGGGGGTTAATATGTCAAATATAATGAACCATGTAGACATATACATCACCACACGGACCAACGAAGAAGCCTCCATGTTGCTATTATTGGAAGCTATTTCTCCCATCACCTTGGACGCCACATGTTGCGACACGTTCTCCGCCTCCAATTTAGTCGCTTCGGCCACAAATCCCGGTACTGCGGCCCATAATGCAGAGGAAATGAAGATAAACAAACACTGGGGATTATCCGGTCGCTTCCTCTTCGCACCAGTCGCTGTCAAGACCTCAGGCGTACTTGATCCCCGTACTGCCGAGCTCTTCCGGAAGATCAGAAAGTCGGCTGCTCGTCTGAGGAAGGAGCCCCACGAGGTGGGGTGGCTGTAGCAGCTGGTGTCGCTGGCCATTGTCCGCGGGAATACTTTTGTGGTCTTGTCCACGGGGAGCAGCTCCAATTTCGCCGCGCCCTAGGCTCAGAGCCCATCATCCTCCCTCTATCTCTTCCCATTCTTCTGTGACCTCAGAACAGGGAGACATGAGACAAAATTGGGAGATTGAAAAGTTCATAAGCTGACCAAGATACTCTCATGGAATGACCAAATAAGGTTTATTTTTTAACATAATCCCTGGAAAGAAACGATGCAGTTATTAATAAGAAGAGTTGGAATTAATGCATGCAAGATTTCACAGGTCTAGCATCATTCTTTCATAGTCAGCCTATTCACCTTTCAGTCACCCTTAGTAAATGCTAAATATAAAGTAAAGTCAACAGTTTTAAAAGGGACTCAGCCACGTTGTAACTGATTTAGTTTCAGTACAAGTCTTAGATAAGTTCATTTGTCAGAGAAATACAACTCTAAAATAAATATATAAACATTTTCTGTATCATATTTATCAGTTAAAATGACTCATTTAACCATGTAATGGCTGCCATCCTCATAATATATAGTTTTATGTCTGAATAAAAAAAATGACTACTTCATGCAAATGCATAAAAAGTCTACTAATTGCTCATAGAAGATTATTTAATCTTTGAATAGCATTATAAACATCAATCTACTTTCAGTATTTATAGTCTTATGTTCGTCAGAGATGAAAAGATACATATAAATCCTTTAATGCGGCAACATCTGTGAAAAAATATTTTCTAAAAAAAACAAATTTCTCTCGGAAGGCCGAAGTCTTCTTGAAAGAAAGAAATTTTGTTAGAAAACCTATAAATGGTTATCTGATATCAATTAGTTCGATAAATCAGGATTACTTTCTAACTTTCCTTCTGATTCTACTAAAAATGTTCTGTACACGTTTAATTATCTAACATTAATATTTAATGCTTGGTAAATCATATTAGTTTGCCTTTTATATTTTTACTTTTTAAAGAGAGCCAGGTTGGTGACAGAAAATACTTTTTAACTTTGCCTCTGATACTACTGACAAAAATGTTCTTAACACATTCAATTATCGTTTTGCCTGTTGCTCTGCCGATAGTTGTATTTCACTACTTTCGAAAGTTTTTCATGAAATAATCAATCGAGACATTTTTCACTTGAATCATATTCCTAACTTTGACCAATGATTCTAATAAGCTCGGACAAATGTTTCTATTTAAGATACAACAAATTGATCTTTAATTTGATATCAATTTGATATTAATTAGATATTTCTCTTAATTAAATAATTTCTTTATTAATTAATTAATTAATTAATTAATTAATTAATTAATTAATTAATTAATTAATGTGACTCCAAATATCGTCATTCTATTCAGATCATTAAATATAAATTGTATTGTTTAATAAAGATACTTTTTTGAAGAAGAAAGCAGACGACGCTCTACAGACGCGCACATATGTATATATATATATATGTATATATATATATGTGTGTGTGTGTGTGTGTGTGTGTGTGTATGTGTGTGTGTGTGTGTGTGTGTGTGTGTGTGTGCAGAAAGTTCAGTAGATCCGAAGAAAACTTGTGAGAGAACCGAGGTCAGCACTCAATACAGAGTAGAGTGTATACAATAAGAACAAAGTGGAGATGTTACATACAAGATTTATAGCTTAATCCTGATTACAAATGTTTCTCAAGCGGCCGG
>OZ024758.1:1597568-1600068 GCA_964016885.1 Eledone cirrhosa
TTATGTAGGGGAGGAATATGGATATATTTTTGTGGGGAGGAATATGGATTTATTTTTGCTCATGGGTATCAAGCTGGCCATTCAGTCTGCTTCATTTATAATAGATATTTAGCGAATAAAATTATGAAGTCAATTAAATTAAAGCGATTTCTTAAAACCAGACAAGTTTCCTATGCAGATAATTTTTAGAAAGATTCTTGCAGCCTTCAAAAGTACAAAAACAATATTTATTTCTTTTTTTTGGGGAAAAGCAAACACTAATTCTAGAAAAATAATAACAAAAAACATTATTGAAAGCCTGGGACTTAATTACAATAACTATGAAGTGATATAGGATTGGTGGCGGTTGGTGGCGATTGGTGGCGGTTGGTGGCGATTGGTGGCGATTGGTGGCGATTGGTGGCGATTGGTGGCGATTGGTGGCGGTTGGTGGCGAACTGTTATATGCCAGCAGCAAGTAGAATCACGGTAATTATTCACAGAAATTGTCTGATATTGTCAAATTAAGAACACTTCCTCTAACATATGATGGTCAGCTGAAATGTTCATAG
This sequence comes from Eledone cirrhosa, assembly GCA_964016885.1. Lineage (NCBI taxonomy): Eukaryota > Metazoa > Mollusca > Cephalopoda > Octopoda > Eledonidae > Eledone > Eledone cirrhosa. The sequence continues at coordinate 1,598,120 of OZ024758.1, forward strand.
ACTGGCTAGGAAGGCGTGATGCTAGAGCTGTGAAATCTTGCATGCATTAATTTCAACTCTTCTTATTAATGACTGCATTGTTTCTTTCCAGGACTATGGTGAAAAATATACCTCGTTTAGTCATTGCATGAGAGTGTCTTGGTCAGCCTATGAACTTTTCAGCACCGGCTGGAAGGAGTGTTTGAGGACTCTGCCCCCACGACCCTCTCAGGAATAAGTGGTCGAGGTAGAAGTTTAAATTAAAAAGGTCATTAACAAAATATAATTAATGAAACATTTAGTATTTGAAATGACTTCCTATACTTTTGACTGAGAATAAGGTCTGGAGGGGGAGCTGTTTTAGTTGCCGATCACTCGACCATGAAGCAAGTAAATGTGATGACTAAAATCCGAAGAGGGCTCGATAAGGATTATATATATATATATATATATATATATATATATATATATATATATATATAAATTATGCGTACAAACTAATCAAGGAGGAGAGATAGGAAATTAGTTGTGAGAACTCTAAGAACTACAATGTTGAAAGTTACCCTTTCTATAGATGAAAGTTAGTAATGAAAGGGTTAAGTAATCATATTGGTGGTCTCCCCACACAGCCCTGGCGGACAGAATGGAGATGCTGGGTTAAATGGTACCAGTGGCAGAAACCTGACCTGACATAATTTCTACCAGACATAAACAATTGTAAATTAGATAGGATCAAAGTCCCATTCATTCTAGCAACAGGACAAATGAAACATCATTACGGTTCTCTTTGAAGACTCAAGAAGAATTTTCAGAACTGTCATACGAGTGATGTCTAAAGCTTAAATTTTAAAAAATAAACTTGAACATTTTTTTTTTATTTATTTTAATTTTTGGTCGGTTGAATGTGAAATTAGAATTTCCGATAGAATCTGAATTAGAAGTGACAGTTCTTTGACCAATTCCTTTCCTACATTTATGGAAATCAGTTTTAACGAAAATAAACACAAAATACCGATCAAATAGTAAAAATGTAAAAATTCCTTTCTGAATATCACTGACAATTATCAAAGCCACAGTTTGGTGTACCGGAACAAACAAGTATGATGATAATAATGGTTTCTACTTTTTGGCACAAAGCCAGCAATTACCCAGTGCATTACTGGTACTTTATTTTATCGACCCCGTAAGGATGAAAGGCAAAGTCAACCTCGGTGGGATTTGAACTCAGATCGTAAAGGGACGTAACTATGCTGGAAAGCATGGCGTCCGACCATCTACTGATACTGCCAATCCACCGCCCCATGATGATAATAATGGTTTCTTACATAGGCACAAGGCCAGCAATTTTAGGGGAGGTGGAAAGTCGACTAAATCAACCCCAGTGCGTGACTGGTACTTTATTTTATCGCCTCCGTAAGGATGAAAGGCAAAGTTAACCACGGCAGGATTTGAACTCAGATCATAAAGGGCCGTAACTCTATGCTGCAAAGCAAGGCATCCGACCCATTATCAATACTGCCAAACCACTGTCCTTCTATGTAATAGAATGTAATTATATGTAACTCAGAACGTAAAGGGACGTAACTCTATGCCGCCAGCCATGTTAGCCGACGTTCCTTCCACCGTTACTACCAATCCACCTACCACAGTTACTATTTAATATTAAAGTACCATTATATTCAATATTTAGACTTGAGATCCTCACGATGTCAACTTAATATTTCGTCTTTCCTGTTGCAAGTCAAATATTGGATCAATTCAATCAATATCCCCCCTCCCCTTCCTCTAAACGTTGGTGGTTTTGAGCTAAAGTTAGATCTCATCATAAAGAAAACAATGTACTTCTTAGATCAAGTTCTAACTAACGGACACGTTTCTTTTGAACAACCATTATATCATACACCCACCTCCTTCCTCACCCTCTATCTCTTTCACCTTCTACACTCTCACTTTCTCTCATCTCCTACTAT
>OZ024758.1:1602568-1612568 GCA_964016885.1 Eledone cirrhosa
TCCAGGTGGAGAAAAACTGGGCGGAGGTTACGAACAGGGTGTTTGCACTGACCCAGAAGTGGGCCAGTTGCAAACTATCCCTGAAAGGTCGGGCGGAGGTGGCGAACACTTATATAGCGTCCGTCATCTACTACCGCCTGACCGTAGTGCCCTGCCCAAGGGAAACCCTCACCAAGATGGAGCGCGCGCTCTTCCAATTCCTTTGGAAGAGGCGGGCTCCTATGGTGAGGAGATCCATCTGCTGTCAACACCCTTCGAAAGGAGGGCTGGGGATGCCGTGGCTAATGATGCGTAAACACGCATTAAGGCTACGGCACCTCTACGTATTCCTCACCGGACAACCGGTGTGGGCCTCGTTTGTGAGACGAACCTTTCCCAGACTCGTCTCACTCACCGAGATGCAATCCTGGGTCAAGCAAAGACCGAGAAAACTGGGCGCCTGGCACACTGAGTGTGCCCAGGCGCTCACCGCCCTCTGGCAGGCGGATCCGGTTATCAGTGGAGACTCCACCGCAACATTCTATAGAGGGCTGGTACGCAGCAGGTGCGACGACGCCCTCGGAGAAGCCCTAGACATGGAGGAGGACGAACTGGCCAGCCTGTTCGGTAGGACATTCAGCCCGGGACCTATGGACAACTTCCAGAAGTCCCTGGCCTGGCAGTGCTACCGAGGGGCTTTACCCGTTCGAGAAAGGCTCTACAGACACGGGCGCCCGGGTAGGGACCCCGCCAAAAAGATCTGTCCCAGATGCGTGTGCGACGAGGAAACCGTTGCACACGCATTGGTACACTGCTCGGGCGTAGCCGATCTGTGGGGCTATGTCGAACAACTGCTGTCAAGGGTGGGACCGATCCGGTTGACCACCGAGTCTATTGTAATGATCAAGCCGCCTCCCCCCTTCAAAGATGAAGCAGAGGCGGTGTTTCTGTGCGTAATAGCCATGGCGAAAGAGGTTGTATGGTGGACGCGTCTGAAAGGACTGAGGTCAGGCACCTTTCTCTCTGGCCAACAACTGGTCCGTTTCTTCCGATATCATTTCGGAAGAAGGATCAGGATGGAGAGAGAGGTGCTGCACCCCAGCCGTTTCTATGAAAGATGGGTGAAAGTGGCGAGAATGGCCCGTGTGAATGGGCCTTCACTCTACATCAGACTATAGGTGAGGAAGATGAAAGACCAAGGGAGCACCCCTTCTCTGTGCTCCTGAGGAGAAGGGTTGCACACTTTTTTCGGGGGTGTGTGCGAACCCCCCAAGGCGCCTCCTCTCTATTGAGGATTTTGTTAAAAATTTTATTTTTTGTTATATCTTATTTTATTTTTATATTTTGTTATTGCCTCCTCCTTATTGAGGACGCCTTTTTGTGTAAACTCCCCCCTTTGTACTTGTCCCACTTTTGATGCCCTAGTGGCAAATAAAAGAAACATATATATATATATAGAGAGAGAGAGGGGAGATACACGTATACATATATATAGAAAGAGAGGGGATGAGAGTGAGAGAGAGAAGGGGAGAGTGAGAGAGAAAAGGAGGAGAGGGAGAGAGAGAAAGGGGAGAGTGAGTGAGATAAGGGGGACAGTGAGTGAGAGATAAAGGGGAGAGAGACGAAGGAGAGTGAGAGTGAAAAGGAGAGAGAGTGAGATAGAGAATGGGGAGAGAGAGAGAGAGAGAGAGAGAGAGAGAGTGAAAGGGATGAGAATGATAGAGAGAGTGAGAGAGTGAGAGAGACAGAGATAAGAAAAGACTGATCGAATAGTTAAAATGTGAAAGGAAAGGAAAGATGAAACAAACGGAAATGAGTGGATTAATTGATCGATGGATGAGATGAACAAGTTTATTTGAAATATTTCTTCCACCGGAAGAACTAGAAATTGAGTCTTTAGAAGAATTTCATTGGCTCCAGGAATAATTCCTAATCCTACACTTTACTTTCTCGCTTTGTTCATATCTTTCCCCATATACTTCGTTCTATCTATTTTTCTCTTCCAGTAGAAGGAGAGAAAAATGAAAGACTAGGTGTTTTATTTTGAAACAAACAATTATATTTTATAGACTGGCTAGAGAAGAAAACGTAAAGATTCTGTCAAGCCTCATGTACGATCTAGTTTCAATTGTCGGCTAAAAGTATGTTTAAACTTCTGGCTTTAAAACATAAAGATTCTGTCAATCCATAGACGAGATAACTCATCCTAACATGTTTAAATTCATTTCCAACAGTTCATAACTTCAAACTTATGAACTCCTTCTCAAAAGTTCATAACTTCAAAGTTTGAACTCTTTTCGAACAGTAAGCTCTAGTTTCAATTGCTGACTAGAAGTATGTTTTTTACTGATGGGTTTAAAACATAAATATTCCGCCGAGCGTAATCTACGCTCTAGTTTCAATTGTCGACAAAGATGATTATCATTTGGGAGGTCACAATGTGTGGCGAAAGAACTTTGACAGACAAATAAATAATGAATAAAAATCAATAAAAATAAAGTGGAAAATATGTGTTGCATGTGTGTGTGTGTGTGTGTGTGTGAGTCACGGGTGCTTTCCTGTTGATTTCTTTCGAATGAGACAGTTCTGTAGACGCCATTTCTCTCTCTCTCTCTCTCTAAATATATATATATATACATGCATACATATATATATACATACATATATATACATATATGAATATACGATATTAAACAAATGGAAACTATATTTATAAAACCATATTTATTTCATTATACATATTTCAGGGATACCATATTAAAAATATGGCATGCCTTCGTCAGATAAAATACAATATATAAACAGTTTTATAGATAATTTTGACGTACCATATTATAAGCGACCATTATATTCGGAATATAATGGTCGCTTATAATATGGTACGTCAAAATTATCTATAAAACTGTTTATATATTGTATTTTATCTGACGAAGGCATGCCATATTTTTAATATGGTATCCCTGAAATATGTATAATGAAATAAATATGGTTTTATAAATATAGTTTCCATTTGTTTAATATCGTATATCTACTCCAAAAACTTGTCGAGTGCTTTATATCAGTTATAAAATATTTACTTGTTGTAACCCAACAATTTTAAATAAAACTTTTGCATATATGAATATATATATATTAGACATATATATATATATTAGACATATATATATGTATATATACATATATATATATATATATATGTATATATATATACATATATATATATATATATTTATATATATATATATATATATATATATATATATATATATTAAAATAACAGATTAAAGTTTAAGCAAAGGATCGCTGCTTTCACCCTTAACGGGATCTTCTGAAACTCATAATAAATATTTGCTGTACGGTTCTTATATATTTGATATATAGTTATCCTTATCGAGCCCTCTTTGGATTTTAGTCTTCAAATTTATTATTATTACTATATATATATATATATATATATATATATATATATATAGAGAGAGAGAGAGAGAGAGAGAGAGAGAGAGAGAGAGAGAGAGAGAGAGAGAGAGAGAGAGAGTGTGTGTTGATACACATATCGTTTGTCGCATCACCAGACTGAGGAGCAGATTGATACTGGAGCCGGGTGTGTAACTCATATGAGTCATCTTGAGACAATCCTCTGCGAAACACGTGTAACAAGTCGATACTGCCAAACGAAAGGCAGATGAAATATAAGTAAATGTCGTAGAAGAGATATAAAAGATTTATCACAGTAAACTTTCTTGGTTAAGGAAGATAAAAAATGTGATTTTTCAATATACCATTAAATACCTTGACAAAATGACAAAATAGAATTATGTGGAAATTACAGTCTGAGAACAGATGACGTCAATGGTATAATAAAATATATTGAATAATATATAATATATAGATAATAATAGTGTGGGGTACACATACGTACATATATATATATGTGTGTATATGTGTGTATATATATACATGCATGCATATATATATATACAAGCATGTATACATATATATATGTATGTATATATATATATATATATATATATATATATATATATATATATATATATATATATATATATATATGTATATATATATATATGCATGTATGTATATATAAATATATATATATATATATACATATATACATATATATATGTATATATATTTGTGTGTGTCTGTGTGTATGTGTGTGTGAATGTATATATATATATATTGTATAAATGTGTGTGTGTGTATGTATATATGTATAAATGTGTGTATGTGTGTGTATATATATATGTGTGTGTGTGTGTGTGTGTATAAATGTGTGTGTATATATATATATATATATACAAATATAAATTTAGCGAGAATCGCATTTCGGCGGGTAGAACTTAGCGAAACGCAACTTCCGTATATATATATAAGCAACGGAGAATCAGTGGTGCGACGAATAAGATTTATTAGACATATTATAATCTTTTCTCTAGCGACCAGCTCGAGGCACGATTGATGCAATGATCGAACCTGACTCTGATACATCTCGATTCTACGAAGCAGAGTTTCCAATTATATTTTTCTTTTTAGTCCAGAATTAGCCGTCGAAACGGCTTGAGCTCAGCCGTCGGGATCCTACTCGTTCCTATATATATATATATATATATATATATATATATATATATATATATAACATACATACTGTTTAGTATAATAGATACATTTCTTGTGAACACTGTGTCAGAAACCGTTATTTATACTTCTTTAAGAGGACGGCGGATTGTCAGAACAGTTAATACATCGGATAAAATCCTTTGTGGTATTTGTTCTCTGCGGAAATGTTGCCGAGTTCAATTGTGATTTCATCCTTTCGAGGTCGATAAAATGAAATACCAATCAGATACTCTGATCGATACAATGAGCCCCTCCACCTCCTTCCCGAATTATTGACCACGTACTTAAGATAGAAACCATTTATTGCTGTATACATAGATTAGGATATTGTATAAATAAAATGTACTTATATAGATTTTCTTATCTTATATAATACAATATTTATTTAAAAGAGAAATAACGATCTCAGTAAATATATCTCGTCTAATTCTAATTCTGAAACTCTTGTGTTCTTTTAAAGCGACTATTCAACTCATTTAAAATACAAATGTGCTTTATAGATCTAAACATTACAGTTTCCGTGTCTGATGTGAATAATAACATTCAATTATAGTCAACTGTTTTCCATTCTAACAAATATAAAAAAGAATAAAAAATACGTCTGAAACAATATCCTGAATTTATTATGTTACTCTGTATAATAGAAAGAAAAGGCTGCGAATTGGCAGAGTGGTTAGAACGTCGGGTAGAATGGCAGAGTGGTTAGAACGTCAGATAGAATGGTAGAGTAGTTAGAACGTCGGATAGAATGGTAGAGTAGTTAGAACGTCAGATAAAATGGCAGTAGTTAGAACGTCAGATAGAATGGTAGAGTGGTTAGAACGTCGGATAGAATGGTAGAGTAGTTAGAACGTCAGATAAAATGGCAGTAGTTAGAACGTCAGATATAATGGTAGAGTGGTTAGAACGTCAGATAGAATGGTAGAGTAGTTAGAACGTCAGATAGAATGGCAGTAGTTAGAACGTCAGATATAATGGTAGAGTGGTTAGAACGTCAGATAGAATGGTAGAGTAGTTAGAACGTCAGATAGAATGGCAGAGTAGTTAGAACGTCAGATAAAATGGCAGTAGTTAGAATGTCAGATAGAATGGTAGAGTGGTTAGAACGTCGGATAGAATGGTAGAGTAGTTAGAACGTCAGATAAAATGGCAGTAGTTAGAACGTCAGATAGAATGGTAGAGTGGTTAGAACGTCGGATAGAATGGTAGAGTGGTTAGAACGTCAGATAGAATGGTAGAGTGGTTAGAACGTCAGATAGAATGTTTTATGGCATTCGTTCTGACTCTCTGCTCTCTTAGTTCAAATCCTGCCGAGGTCAACTTTGCTTTTCATCCTTTCGAGGTTGATAAAAAAAAGTACCAGTCTAATACTGGGTGGATTCTTCCTCTATATCTCTTTCTCATTTCCACTCTCGCTCTCTCTCCCTCTCTCTCCCTCTCTCTCCCTCTCTCTCCCTCTCTCTCTCTCTCTCTCTCTCTCTCTCACACACTTTCTATCTTTCTCTGGAAGAAATCTGTTGTACTCAGGCCTGGAGAGGGGTGGGTTCTGTCTGGCTTAAAATGCCTAAGAAACCCCCGTAAGCCGATAATGTGCCCCTACGAATCCATCAGGAGTTAGGGTACCATAACATACCATTACAGAATATATGTGTAGATTTTACTAAATTCTGTATGGACCTGTAACTCCTGGAAGATTCGTAAGTGTGCCATATTGACACACTTACGGCATTTTTAGGGCACACTTAGGGCATTTTTAGGGCACACTTACGGCATTTTTAGGGCACACTTAGGGCATTTTTAGGGCACACTTAGGCATTTTTAAATCCCGGTGGAGCCAATCGTCTCTCCGGGTCTGAATACAGCAGATTTCTTCCAGGGAAGAATAGAAAGTGAGAGAAAGAAATAAGAGATATAGAGGAGGAATCGACCCCAGTACTAGTCTGGTATTTTTTTATCGACCGCGATTAGATGAAAGGTAACATAGCCACACATCTGTCCCAGCGGTTCTCCCATTGCTGGATACACTTTCTGGAATGCTATGCAGCTCCACCATCACTTTTCTCATAATTTCTTTTAACGACTCAAAGCGGTTCCCTTTCAGCGTGGTTTTCAAATTAGGGAAGAACGAGAAGTCCCACGTTCCCAATTCCCAAAAATCTACCATGCGCCCTGGAGGCCAAAGGTTGTTTATCATTCTTTTTTTTTTTTTCAAATTTTTGGTTGTCAAATTTAGGGTGCGTCCTCGAGGATGAAGCGTCTTAGGCGCCGGGAAATACGGTATGTGATCGTTATTCTGAGCCGAAGAGAGAGAAACCAATTTGCACGAGAGTCAAATAAAAGCAAAGATAAAGAATTAGAGCTTGATATATCTTTGCTTGAGAATTTAGCAATTTTTGGAAGAGAAAGTGTTAAATTCGAAAGAATCTTTTAATTTATTATATTCCCATGGAACTCTTCCAGAGCTGACAGCTTTTAATCCTTTACTTTCATTTCATTCTTCTTGATATTGTTATTGTCTTTATTTCTTTATTTCTTTACTTGTGTCTTCTTCTTCTTCTTCTTCTTCTTCTTCTTCTTTGTGACATTAATGGATTTTTCATCAGTCGAAGTTAATATCAAGATTTTAGTTGTGTTATTTAAAGCAGTGTTGAGAGAATGTTGTAGAAAATTTGACAAACGAAAAGAAGCACTCAGTTTTATTGTGCAGTGAAGTAATGTTCCGTTATAGTGTCAACATGAATTATATCAACAGCCAGCTATTACAACAACAACAGCGGCAACAACAACAACAACAACAACAGCAGCAACAACAGCAACAGAAACAACAACAACAGCAGCAACAACAACAACAACAACAGCAACAACGGCAACAACAACAACAACAACAACAACAATAACAACAGCAACAATAACAACAGCAACAGCAACCACAGCAACAACAATAACAACAGCAACAATAACAACAATAACAACAGCAACAATAACAACAATAACAACAGCAACAATAACAACAATAACAACAGCAACAATAACAACAACAACAACAACATCATCACCATCATCATCGGCAACATCAATAACAATAACAATAACAACCACCACCACCACATCATCATCACCATCATCACCATCATCATCAGCAGCAACAACAACAACAACAACATCATCATCATCACCATCACCACCATCATCAGCAACAACAAAAACAACAATACCATCACCAAATACACGACCCTTTACGGTGTGAGTTCAAATCCCGCCAAGGTTAGCTTTACTTTTCATCCTCAAGGGGGTCGATAAATAAAGTACCAGTAACGCAGTGGGGTCGATTTAATCGACTTTTTCCTTCTCTCAAAATTGTTGGCTTTGTGTCTAAATCAGAAACCAATATATATAAACCTATTGTATATGGGTTCATATGTATGTAAGGTCCCGTAACTCCTGATGGGGTTTTATGGGCGCCATCTTGACATACGGTGATTCAGGGTCATTTTAAAACCTGACGAGGCCCAACTTATCTCCAGCAGTTTCTTTTGAAGAAGGATAGAAAGAGAGGGGGGATATAGAGGAAGAATTGATCCCCAGTATGAAACTGGTAATTTTTTATCGACCTCGAAATGATGAAAGGCTACGTTGACCTCGTCGGAATTTGAACTCAGAGAACAGAGAATCGAAATGAATACCACAAAGCATTTTATCCGATGTTCTAACAACTCTGTACCAGTTCATATACACTTTTAATATCCAACTAGTCTCAGTTTAACATGTTATTAAATGGCTATAACACTTTATTAGAATTGCTTTCAAGCTGGTCATTAGACTAGGCTGTCTTGAAATACATTATTTGTATAAACGACTCGTCAGGAAATTTTGCAATGATTTTTTCCAAGATTTCTCAAATAAGTCACACAGTTTATGTATGGTTATATGTGAAGTTACAGGAAAGTTATTGTCTGAATTATGTCTTCTTCAAGAGCATTGGCTCCATAAGTAAAGAGAAATGGTTATAACCTAGAAGAGAAAGTAGTAGTCAAAGAAGGAGATTGCTCGTTGAAAACTTACTACTTATTTTCCAAAGTGGTTGCTACATTCTCATCTAAGAAAGCAATAAGACGCCTGAAACAATTAGTAAGGCAGCATTAACAAACAAGCAAATAACAGCAAACGAGGGGAAAAAACACAATACAATACATGAACGTGCATTTACACGAACATAGAAACATGTTAACTGCAAACAAAAGATTAAATAAAGAGAGAAAAAAAACAAAAGAAAAAGAATGAAAAAAAAACAAATAGATCATATGCAAATGAGAAACAAAACAAATCCGAAAGAAAAAATTCAATTAGAAATAACCAAATTCGTTGAATGATTATAGTGTTGCACGATATATAACAACATTAATGGATTCCATTTTAAGACTAAATGTGTTATAAATAAGACAGCGACCTTCGATGAAAGCCTATTAATGAAACTTTTAAAAAATATCCTCTGAGAAATTGAGGCTGCAGCAAGAGGCAGTAATTTATATTTAAACACCATGTCAGACTATAAATAGGTTGCAAGCCAAGGAAACGCCGCAACATGTTTAATATACTCGCTAGGCTAGAAATAATAGGTCAATTTCCCTAAAATCACACAGTGGTCTTGGGAGAAGAAACTCTCAGGAGAGCTGGACAGCAGAAGTTCTTCAGAGAAGAAACTCTCGGGAGAGCTGGACAGCAGAAAGTCTTCAGAGAAGAAACTCTCAGGAGAGCTGGACAGCAGAAAGTCTTTAGAGAAGAAACTCACAGGAGAGCTGGACAGCAGAAGGTCTTCAGAGAAGAAACTCTCAGGAGAGCTGGACAGCAGAAAGTCTTTAGAGAAGAAACTCACAGGAGAGCTGGACAGCAGAAGTTCTTCAGAGAAGAAACTCTCAGGAGAACTGGACAGCAGAAAGTCTTTAGAGAAGAAACTCACAGGAGAGCTGGACAGCAGAAGGTCTTTAGAGAAGAAACTCACAGGAGAGCTTGACAGCAAGCAGAAGGTCTTTAGAGAAGAAACTCACAGGAGAGCTGGACAGCAGAAGGTCTTTAGAGAAGAAACTCACAGGAGAGCTGAACAGCAAAAGGTCTTCAGAGAAGAAACTCTCAGGAGAGCTGGACAGCAGAAGGTCTTCAGAAAAGAAACTCACAGGAGAGCTGGACAGCAGAAGGTCTTCAGAGAAGAAACTCTCAGGAGAGCTGAACAGCAAGCAGAAGGTCTTTAGAAAAGAAACTCACAGGAGAGCTGGACAGCAGAAGGTCTTTAGAAAAGAAACTCACAGGAGAGCTGAACAGCAATGGGTCTTCAGAGAAGAAACTCTCAGGAGAGCTGAACAGCAGAAGGTCTTTAGAAAAGAAACTC
>OZ024758.1:1622568-1650068 GCA_964016885.1 Eledone cirrhosa
ATGTGTGTATATATGTATATGTGTACGTGTATATGTGTGTATATATGTATATGTATGTGTACGTGTATATGTGTGTATATATGTATATGTGTACGTGGATATGTGTGTATATGTGTATATGTTTGTGTTCTTGTCTTATTTTCTATCAGTGAATATAGATCGATAAAATAAGTACCGGATTAAAGTGTTTAGATCGATATCATTGACTATGACAATAAACCAATTGAATGACGAAGGCCACAGCTTTGTTGTTATTTTGTTGTTGTTTTTGCTTATTTTTTATGAATTTCTTTTTACATTAATGGATGTAAATAGCGTTTCTCGTTAATGTGTTATAAATAGAGAAGAATAGACAGACAGGTGGACTGACAGACAGACAGGTGGACTGACAGACAGGTGGACTGACAGACAGGTGGACTGACAGACAGGTGGACTGACAGACAGACAGGTGGACTGACAGACAGGTGGACTGACAGACAGGTGGACTGACAGACAGACAGGTGGACTGACAGACAGACAGGTGGACTGACAGACAGACAGGTGGACTGACAGACAGGTGGACTGACAGACAGACAGGTGGACTGACAGACAGGTGGACTGACAGACAGACAGGTGGACTGACAGACAGACAGGTGGACTGACAGACAGACAGGTGGACTGACAGACAGGTGGACTGACAGACAGGTGGACTGACAGACAGGTGGACTGACAGACAGACAGGTGGACTGACAGACAGGTGGACTGACAGACAGGTGGACTGACAGACAGACAGGTGGACTGACAGACAGACAGGTGGACTGACAGACAGACAGGTGGACTGACAGACAGGTGGACTGACAGACAGGTGGACTGACAGACAGGTGGACTGACAGACAGACAGGTGGACTGACAGACAGGTGGACTGACAGACAGGTGGACTGACAGACAGACAGGTGGACTGACAGACAGACAGGTGGACTGACAGACAGACAGGTGGACTGACAGACAGGTGGACTGACAGACAGACAGGTGGACTGACAGACAGGTGGACTGACAGACAGACAGGTGGACTGACAGACAGACAGGTGGACTGACAGACAGACAGGTGGACTGACAGACAGGTGGACTGACAGACAGACAGGTGGACTGACAGACAGGTGGACTGACAGACAGACAGGTGGACTGACAGACAGACAGGTGGACTGACAGACAGACAGGTGGACTGACAGACAGGTGGACTGACAGACAGACAGGTGGACTGACAGACAGGTGGACTGACAGACAGACAGGTGGACTGACAGACAGACAGGTGGACTGACAGACAGACAGGTGGACTGACAGACAGACAGGTGGACTGACAGACAGGTGGACTGACAGACAGATGGACTGACAGACAGGTGGAGTGACAGACAGACAGGTGGACTGACAGACAGACAGATGGACTGACAGACAGGTGGACTGACAGACAGGTGGACTGACAGACAGGTGGAGTGACAGACAGACAGGTGGACTGACAGACAGACAGATGGACTGACAGACAGGTGGACTGACAGACAGACAGGTGGACTGACAGACAGGTGGACTGACAGACAGATGGACTGACAGACAGGTGGACTGACAGACAGATGGACTGACAGACAGGTGGACTGACAGACAGATGGACTGACAGACAGGTGGACTGACAGACAGGTGGACTGACAGACAGACAGGTGGACTGACAGACAGGTGAACTGACAGACAGACAGATGGACTGACAGACAGGTGGACTGACAGACAGATGGACTGACAGACAGGTGGACTGACAGACAGACAGATGGACTGACAGACAGGTGGACTGACAGACAGATGGACTGACAGACAGGTGGACTGACAGACAGGTGGACTGACAGACAGGTGGACTGACAGACAGGTGGACTGACAGACAGACAGGTGGACTGACAGACAGACAGATGGACTGACAGACAGACAGGTGGACTGACAGACAGGTGGACTGACAGACAGGTGAACTGACAGACAGGTGGACTGACAGACAGGTGGACTGACAGACAGACAGGTGGACTGACAGACAGACAGATGGACTGACAGACAGGTGGACTGACATACAGACAGGTGGACTGACAGACAGACAGATGGACTGACAGACAGGTGAACTGACAGACAGACAGATGGACTGACAGACAGGTGGACTGACAGACAGATGGACTGACAGACAGGTGGACTGACAGACAGATGGACTGACAGACAGGTGGACTGACAGACAGATGGACTGACAGACAGGTGGACTGACAGACAGGTGGACTGACAGACAGGTGGACTGACAGACAGGTGGACTGACAGACAGACAGGTGGACTGACAGACAGACAGATGGACTGACAGACAGACAGGTGGACTGACAGACAGGTGGACTGACAGACAGGTGGACTGACAGACAGGTGGACTGACAGACAGGTGGACTGACAGACAGACAGGTGGACTGACAGACAGACAGATGGACTGACAGACAGGTGGACTGACAGACAGACAGGTGGACTGACAGACAGACAGATGGACTGACAGACAGGTGGACTGACAGACAGACAGGTGGACTGACAGACAGACAGATGGACTGACAGACAGGTGGACTGACAGACAGACAGGTGGACTGACAGACAGACAGATGGACTGACAGACAGGTGGACTGACAGACAGACAGGTGGACTGACAGACAGACAAATTTCTGTTTATTTGCCACTAGGGCACAAAAGAAAGGGACATGTACATGGGTGGGGGGAGTTTACATAAAAATCGAGTAAGAAAAATATAACAAACAAAATAATAACAAGAAGGTCCTCAATAGGGAGGGATCGTTTTGGGGTCACACACACCCCCGAAAAAAAGTGTGCGACCCTTCTCCACGGGAGCACAAAGAGAGGGTGCTCCCTTCTTTCTGTTCCACCTACAGGCTGAGGTAGAGAGAAGGCCCATTCACACGGGCCATTCTCGCAACTTTCACCCACCTTTCATAAAACTGGCTGGAGTGGAGCACCTCTCTCTCCATCCTGATCCTTCTTCCGAAATGGTATCGGAAGAAAAGGACCAGTTGTTGGCCGGAGAGAAAGGTGTCCGACCTCAGCCCTTTCAGACGCGTCCACCATATAGCCTCTTTTACCATGGCTATTACACAGAGGAAGACCGCCTCTCCTTCATTTTTGAAGGGGGGAGGTGGCTTGATCGTTACAATGGACTCGGTGGTCAACCTAATTGGTCCCACCCGTGACAGCAGTCGTTCGACATAGCCCCACAGATCGGCAACGCCCGGGCAGTGCACCAATGCGTGCGCGACGGTTTCCTCGTCGCGCACGCATCTGGGACAGATCTTTTTCGAGGGGTCCCTACCCGGGCGCCCGTGTCTGTAGAGCTTATCCCGAACGGGCAGAGCCCCTCGGTAGCACTGCCAGGCCAAGGACTTCTGGAAGTTGTCCATAGGTCCCGGGCCGAAAGTCCTACCGAATAGACTGGCCAGTTCGTCCTCCTCCATGCCTAGGGCTTCTCCGAGGGCGTCGTCGCACCCGCTAACCACCAGCCCTCTATAGAATGACGAGGTGGAGTCTCCGTCGATAGCCGGGTCCGCCTGCCAGAGAGCCGTGAGCGCCTGGGCACACTCGGTGTGCCAGTCGCCCAGTTTTCTCGGTCTTTGCTTCACCCAGGACTGCAGCTCGGTGAGCGAGACGAGCCTCGGGAAGGCTCGCCTCACAAACGGGGCCCACACCGGTTGACCGGTGAGGAATACGTGGAGGTGCCTTAGCCTCAATGCGTGTTTACGCATTTTTAGCCACGGCATCCCCAGCCCTCCTTTCAAAGGGTGTTGACAGCAGATGGATCTCCTCACCAGAGGAGACCTCTTCTTCCAAAGGAAATAAAAGAGGGCGCGCTCCATTTTGGCGAGGATCTCACCCGGGCAAGGCACGACAGTCAAGCGGTAATAGATGACGGACGCTATGTAAGCATTCGCCACCTCCGCCCGACCTTTTAGGGATAGTTTGCACTCGGCCCACTTCTGGGTCAGTGCAAACACCCTATTCGTCACCTCACCCCAGTTTTTCTCCACCTGGAGGTCCGGTCCGAACCAGACCCCAAGCAACTTCACCGGGCCCTCCGTCCACCGTCCGACGATACCGTCGCACGACATCGCTTTGCCCCTCCACTCGCCGAGTTGCAAAGCGACTGACTTGTCCCGGTTCAGCTTAGCCCCTGTCAACCTTTCGTACTCCTCTAGTAAGGTGCCGATTGCCTCGATTTCCGAGGCGGTCGACACCATTACTGTTACGTCATCGGCGTAGGCCGACACCGCTTTGCGCAATCCCGGTTCCAAAGGGATGCCCTGCAACAACTCCAACTTCCGCAGTAATGGCTCGAGAGTCAACACATACAGAAGGGAGGAGAGAGGGCACCCCTGTCGGATGGAGCGGGTGATTTCGAACGGCTCCGAAAGGTAGCCGTTCACCTTGACTCTAGAGCAGATGCGGCTGCTGTGCATGGCAGTGATCCAGCCCCTGAAAACGGGTCCGAACCCAGCCGCCGCTAGCACCGCATCCAGGTAACCATGGTCCACTCTATCGAACGCTTTAGACTGATCTAAATTTATCAGGGCCCCACCAAAGCCGGGTTCGTTCCCAACCCTCTCTATGATGTATCGCATGAGGTGGAGGTTGTCGTGGATGGACCTGGACGGGATAGCGCATGTCTGCGCATCTCCCACCAGTCCCCCCACGACAAGCGCCAACCTCTTCGCTAACACCTTCGCCAAAATCTTTAACTCTGCATTTAGCAGAGTTATGGGCCTAAAATTACTAATGTCATCCCCCTTGTTCTCGTCCTTCCTCACTAGCGAGACTACGCCCTTGGTCACAGAACAGGGAATTCTCCCGTTCTGTTGCCAGTTGCAGTAGACCGCCTCGAGGAGATCGGGGAACAAGTCCGGCATATTAATATATAGTTCGTAGGGCAGACCATCGAGTCCTGGAGATTTGCGTTTGCCGCATAGGCTCAGCACGTCCCCTATTTCAGCAGCTGAGATCGGCCCGTCGCAGGACCTCGCCTCCCTGTCCGAAAGACGCGGCAGGCCGTCGAGGTATGGACCGAAATCCACACCTCCAACCGGCTCCCCGCCCCTCCCGAACAATTGGGCAAAGTGCCTTTGAAAGGCCTCGCACATTTGCTTAGGTTCAAGGATCAGCCGTCCATCCTGGTCTCGCAAAGACCGGATAGTGGATTTAATCCCACTTTTCGCTTCTGTCACGCGGGCCCAGCTAACAGCTTTGGTCCCCTCGTTTCCCAGAGCACGTATTTTGCTTCGGACAACGCAGCCTTCGTGTTTCGCGTCGAAGAACTGGTTCAAGACCGTTCTCGACGCTTGCACTCTGGCCACGTTGCCGCTTCTCATTGCCTCTTCAACATTAACTACCAACTCCCTTTCCTTCCTATTTCTATCTGAGGCTAACTCCTTACTAACTCCTATTGAAACTACTCTAATCTCTCTTTTTAGAGAGCCCCACCACCTGTTGTTGACGATGGCGCCCGTCAACTGCTCCTTAACTAAGGTTCTAATCCGGTCCCTGTAAGCTCTACTTGCCGGTAAGGACAAGTTGAGCTTCCAGTAACCGGGCCCCTGCCTATGCGTTCTATCAAGGTGGACTACGCAGGTCACTAACTTGTGGTCTGAATAGCCCACCATGAGCATTTCTGGACAACTTAAAAAGTCCCTATCCTTAATTCTAACTAAGAACCTATCTAGGTACGATCTAGATTGACCACTGTTATTTGACCAGGTCCAGGTTGGTACAGTCGGAAAATCTAGTCGGTATCTATCGGCCAGGTCGAATCGACCGATTAACCCCTTAAGGCTGTTACACCCCCCTCTATCGGGACATGCCCCTACATAGTCCCAACGTGCATCTAGGATACCATTCCAGTCCCCCACTAAAAGCAAGGAGCGGGACGTCCCTAGAAAAGTCTCCAGACGATGGAAGAAGTCCGACCGCATTGCCCCAAAAGGGGCGTATACGGCGACAAGCCTAAAAGCTTCGCCTTCGCCATTGCCAAGGTCCAGAACCACGAGTCGACCCTCCGGGTCCAAGTGTACCGTCTGTGTAGCGAGACCCAGATGTTTTTGCAGCAGAACGACAACCCCACCCCCACCTCCGGGCTGACAGAGAGATGCGTGCATCTCAAAGTCATCAAAGGTGGGGGTTAGCTGTCGCATGCTGCTGATCCGGGCCTCGCAAATAACCATCACATTTACACATTGTGACCTGAAGTCACTTAGAAGTTTAGCTTGCTTCCAAGGTGAGCCCAGGCCACGCGCATTTAGACAACCCACTCTTAAGACAGCCATGTTGGTGGCAAAGAAAGAGGCACTTACCTCTCTGCGTCCCGGGGTTCGGGTCGCTCAGTTTCCATGGGGCTGGTGGCGGGGTTGACGGGTGGGGTGGTGGTTTGTGGTGGTGTGGGGGTATTGGTGTGTGGAGGGGTTGGGATCTTTGGAGTTGTGTGGGTGTTTGAGGAGGGGAGGGGAAAACCTTTCAGGAGGACGCGGTTGAGTGGCCTGGTGCAGGGTGGGCCCACGTCCTCAGGGTACATGTCTTTTAAAGTTTTAAAAATGTCAAGTGGGATTTTCACCATTTTCAGGTTAGGGAGCCCCATTGCCGTTACGAAATTCGGCCCTTCGGTTTGTATCGAAGGGTTGGTTTCTATTTTTAAAGTTAGGTTTTCATTGTTTTTGTTTATGTATGTGTAGAGTTTTTGTGTTGTTGTGTTTGTTTTTGCTTGTTGTTGTTGAGTGAGTTTGCGTTTTATTGTCTGTGTTGTGTTGTCAGGTGGGGTTATTTTTGTTGTTGTGGTGTGTGTACGTTTTTTTCTTTTCACTTTTTGGAAGGGAGCCCCCTCGTCTTCCGACGATATGAGCTCCTCTTCCGTATTGGAGGGGAGGGGTATATCTCCGGGTTGTGTATGAACTGTTTTTGTATTTGTGTTCTGTGGGGTGGGGCTGGGTGGGACCGTGTTTTGGGTTGTTTTCTTGAGCTGTTGTTGATGTTGTTGTTGTTGTGGTGGTGGTGGTGGTGTTGTTGTTGGTTTTTGTTGTTCTGGTGGTGATGGTAGTGTATTTTGTTGTTTTTGTGATGGTGGTGCTGGTTGTTTTTGTTGTTGTTGTGGTGTTTGTAGCAGTGGTTTTTTTGTTGTTAGTAGAGGGCAGGCCGTCCTCAGGTGACCTCTGCCAGCGCAGTGGTAACATGAGGGTCTCCTGCCTTCCACTGTGATATTTATGTAGGTTCGCCCATCCAGTAGCACTCGGTCGGGTATTCCGGAGATTCTCTCAGGTGTCATCTGTAAGAGAACCTCCAGACTTTTCCCCCCGAACAGTCCACTGGTGGACTCCCCTGCTGAAATTAGTATGTCCTTATCTAGGTCGGTAAATCCTGTTAGGACGGACCAGATGTTAATTTCTGGCGTAGGGCTCCACATTCTTATCCTTTGTGTTCTTCTTCCTTTATATGTGGGGAAGAAGGTGTATTGTGGTGACACTATAGGTGCCACCGAATATTTCTGAGCCAGCATTTCGTCCTTCATTCGGACCATAATGCTGGCATACAGCTTTCCTCTTTGAATAAAGAGTATGTCATTTTTAATTTCTTTCAGAACCAGCTCGATTTGACTTTCGGTCAATTGCGCTGGCTTTCTCGTTTCGTTGGTTATGGTTCTGAAGCTTACGGTATTCTTGTAAATCTGTTCACGCACTTCTTCTGGGGAGTTGATCGTAAAAGAACCATCCACCCCAAAAGATACGTATTTTCTAGCCTCTAGCAAATTTTCCTTGGCGTTCGTGATGTCAATGGCTTTGTACTCCGTGGCTCTCTTGAGTGTTTGGGCAAAAGAAATTTTGTCTTTGTTTGTTGTTGTAATGTTGTTGGTTTCCTTATTTGTGGTGTTATTTTTTTCTTGAAAATTAATTTTTTCATTTGAATTGAAATTCTTTTTTTCATTGGAGAGGAGGGGTTGTTCAACAGTTTGAACTGTTGTTCCCTCTTTCCCGCTTGTTTTTTTGGTCGGCGTGGCGTTCGCTTCCAATATGGCGATATCGTTTTCGACGATATCGTTATCAACGATATCGATAAACATTTCTCAAATATTTATTTTTCACCCCAAAAGGGGTGAAAATATATTTACCCGACGTCTAGAGTCCCAGACTAGGGGTTACAGTTAATTATACAAAATAATTCAAAAAAATCCACTCACAAAATTAGCAGGTAAAAATCCAAATCACAGAGCGATATGACACACGTCTACTATCCTCAGACAGACAGACAGACAGACAGATGGACTGACAGACAGATGGACTGACAGACAGATGGACTGACAGACAGGTGGACTGACAGACAGATGGACAGACAGACAGGTGGACTGACAGACAGGTGGACAGACAGACAGGTGGACTGACAGACAGGTGGACTGACAGACAGACAGATGGACTGACAGACAGATGGACTGACAGACAGGTGGACAGACAGACAGGTGGAGTGACAGACAGGTGGACTGACAGACAGGTGGACAGACAGACAGGTGGACTGACAGACAGGTGGACTGACAGACAGGTGGACTGACAGACAGGTGGACTGACAGACAGGTGGACAGACAGACAGGTGGACTGACAGACAGGTGGACTGACAGACAGACAGATGGACTGACAGACAGATGGACTGACAGACAGATGGACTGACAGACAGGTGGACTGACAGACAGGTGGACTGACAGACAGACAGATGGACTGACAGACAGGTGGACTGACAGACAGACAGGTGGACTGACAGACAGGTGGACTGACAGACAGGTGGACTGACAGACAGACAGGTGGACTGACAGACAGGTGGACTGACAGACAGACAGGTGGACTGACAGACAGACAGGTGGACTGACAGACAGGTGGACTGACAGACAGACAGATGGACTGACAGACAGGTGGACTGACAGACAGATGGACTGACAGACAGGTGGACTGACAGACAGACAGGTGGACTGACAGACAGGTGGACTGACAGACAGGTGGACTGACAGACAGACAGGTGGACTGACAGACAGATGGACTGACAGACAGATGGACTGACAGACAGATGGACTGACAGACAGATGGACTGACAGACAGACAGATGGACTGACAGACAGATGGACTGACAGACAGATGGACTGACAGACAGATGGACTGACAGACAGACAGGTGGACTGACAGACAGACAGATGGACTGACAGACAGGTGGACTGACATACAGACAGGTGGACTGACAGACAGACAGATGGACTGACAGACAGGTGGACTGACAGACAGACAGGTGGACTGACAGACAGACAGATGGACTGACAGACAGGTGAACTGACAGACAGACAGATGGACTGACAGACAGGTGGACTGACAGACAGATGGACTGACAGACAGGTGGACTGACAGACAGATGGACTGACAGACAGGTGGACTGACAGACAGATGGACTGACAGACAGGTGGACTGACAGACAGGTGGACTGACAGACAGGTGGACTGACAGACAGGTGGACTGACAGACAGACAGGTGGACTGACAGACAGACAGATGGACTGACAGACAGACAGGTGGACTGACAGACAGGTGGACTGACAGACAGGTGGACTGACAGACAGGTGGACTGACAGACAGGTGGACTGACAGACAGGTGGACTGACAGACAGACAGGTGGACTGACAGACAGACAGATGGACTGACAGACAGGTGGACTGACAGACAGACAGGTGGACTGACAGACAGACAGATGGACTGACAGACAGGTGGACTGACAGACAGACAGATGGACTGACAGACAGGTGGACTGACAGACAGACAGATGGACTGACAGACAGGTGGACTGACAGACAGGTGGACTGACAGACAGACAGGTGGACTGACAGACAGACAGGTGGACTGACAGACAGACAGGTGGACTGACAGACAGACAGGTGGACTGACAGACAGGTGGACTGACAGACAGACAGGTGGACTGACAGACAGGTGGACTGACAGACAGACAGGTGGACTGACAGACAGGTGGACTGACAGACAGACAGGTGGACTGACAGACAGACAGATGGACTGACAGACAGGTGGACTGACAGACAGGTAGACTGACAGACAGGTGGACCGACAGACAGGTGGACTGACAGACAGGTGGACTGACAGACAGACAGGTGGACTGACAGACAGACAGATGGACTGACAGACAGGTGGACTGACAGACAGGTGGACTGACAGACAGGTGGACTGACAGACAGGTGGACTGACAGACAGGTGGACTGACAGACAGACAGGTGGACTGACAGACAGACAGATGGACTGACAGACAGGTGGACTGACAGACAGGTGGACTGACAGACAGATGGACTGACAGACAGATGGACTGACAGACAGGTGGACTGACAGACAGATGGACTGACAGACAGATGGACTGACAGACAGGTGGACTGACAGACAGGTGGACTGACAGACAGATGGACTGACAGACAGATGGACTGACAGACAGGTGGACTGACAGACAGATGGACTAACAGAGAGGTGGACTGACAGACAGGTGAACTGACAGACAGATGGACTGACAGACAGATGGACTGACAGACAGGTGGACTGACAGACAGATGGACTGACAGACAGATGGACTGACAGACAGATGGACTGACAGACAGATGGACTGACAGACAGATGGACTGACAGACAGGTGGACTGACAGACAGATGGACTGACAGACAGATGGACTGACAGACAGGTGGACTGACAGACAGATGGACTGACAGACAGATGGACTGACAGACAGATGGACTGACAGACAGGTGGACTGACAGATTGATGGACTGACAGACATATGGACTGACAGACAGATGGACTGACAGACAGATGGACTGACAGACAGGTGGACTGACAGACAGATGGACTGACAGACAGATGGACTGACAGACAGGTGGACTGACAGACAGATGGACTGACAGACAGATAGATTGACAGACAGGTGGACTGACAGACAGATGGACTGACAGACAGATGGACTGACAGACAGATGGACTGACAGACAGGTGGACTGACAGACAGATGGACTGACAGACAGATGGACTGACAGACAGATGGACTGACAGACAGATGGACTGACAGACAGGTGGACTGACAGACAGATGGACTGACAGACAGATGGACTGACAGACAGATGGACTGACAGACAGATGGACTGACAGACAGGTGGACTGACAGACAGGTGGACTGACAGACAGATGGACTGACAGACAGATGGACTGACAGACAGATGGACTGACAGACAGATGGACTGACAGACAGATGGACTGACAGACAGATGGACTGACAGACAGGTGGACTGACAGACAGATGGACTGACAGACAGGTGGACTGACAGACAGGTGGACTGACAGACAGATGGACTGACAGACAGATGGACTGACAGACAGATGGACTGACAGACAGATGGACTGACAGACAGGTGGACTGACAGACAGACAGATGGACTGACAGACAGACAGGTGGACTGACAGACAGGTGGACTGACAGACAGATGGACTGACAGACAGATGGACTGACAGACAGGTGGACTGACAGACAGGTGGACTGACAGACAGGTGGACTGACAGACAGGTGGACTGACAGACAGGTGGACTGACAGACAGACAGATGGACTGACAGACAGGTGGACTGACAGACAGGTGGACTGTCAGACAGGTGGCCTGACAGACAGACAGATGGACTGACAGACAGATGGACTGACAGACAGATGGACTGACAGACAGGTGGACTGACAGACAGATGGACAGACAGACAGGTGGACTGACAGACAGGTGGACAGACAGACAGGTGGACTGACAGACAGGTGGACTGACAGACAGACAGATGGACTGACAGACAGATGGACTGACAGACAGGTGGACAGACAGACAGGTGGAGTGACAGACAGGTGGACTGACAGACAGGTGGACAGACAGACAGGTGGACTGACAGACAGGTGGACTGACAGACAGGTGGACTGACAGACAGGTGGACTGACAGACAGGTGGACAGACAGACAGGTGGACTGACAGACAGGTGGACTGACAGACAGACAGATGGACTGACAGACAGATGGACTGACAGACAGATGGACTGACAGACAGGTGGACTGACAGACAGGTGGACTGACAGACAGACAGATGGACTGACAGACAGGTGGACTGACAGACAGACAGGTGGACTGACAGACAGGTGGACTGACAGACAGGTGGACTGACAGACAGACAGGTGGACTGACAGACAGGTGGACTGACAGACAGACAGGTGGACTGACAGACAGACAGGTGGACTGACAGACAGGTGGACTGACAGACAGACAGATGGACTGACAGACAGGTGGACTGACAGACAGATGGACTGACAGACAGGTGGACTGACAGACAGACAGGTGGACTGACAGACAGGTGGACTGACAGACAGGTGGACTGACAGACAGACAGGTGGACTGACAGACAGATGGACTGACAGACAGATGGACTGACAGACAGATGGACTGACAGACAGATGGACTGACAGACAGACAGATGGACTGACAGACAGATGGACTGACAGACAGATGGACTGACAGACAGATGGACTGACAGACAGACAGGTGGACTGACAGACAGATGGACTGACAGACAGATGGACTGACAGACAGACAGATGGACTGACAGACAGATGGACTGACAGACAGATGGACTGACAGACAGATGGACTGACAGACAGACAGATGGACTGACATACAGATGGACTGACAGACAGATGGACTGACAGACAGATGGACTGACAGACAGATGGACTGACAGACAGATGGGCTGACAGACAGACAGGTGGACTGACAGACAGATGGACTGACAGACAGATGGACTGACAGACAGACAGATGGACTGACAGACAGATGGACTGACAGACAGATGGACTGACAGACAGATGGACTGACAGACAGATGGACTGACAGACAGATGGACTGACAGACAGACAGATGGACTGACAGACAGATGGACTGACAGACAGATGGACTGACAGACAGACAGATGGACTGACAGACAGATGGACTGACAGACAGATGGACTGACAGACAGATGGACTGACAGACAGACAGGTGGACTGACAGACAGATGGACTGACAGACAGATGGACTGACAGACAGACAGATGGACTGACAGACAGATGGACTGACAGACAGATGGACTGACAGACAGATGGACTGACAGACAGACAGATGGACTGACAGACAGACAGATGGACTGAGAGACAGATGGACTGACAGACAGACAGATGGACTGACAGACAGACAGATGGATTGAGAGACAGACAGATGGACTGAGAGACAGACAGATGGACTGACAGATGGACTGACAGACAGACAGATGGACTGACAGACAGACAGACAGACATATGGACTGACAGACAAACAGACAGATGGACTGACAGACAGACAGACAGACAGATGGACTGACAGACAGACAGATGGACTGACAGACAGACAGATGGACTGAGAGACAGATGGACTGACAGACAGACAGATGGACTGACAGACAGACATATGGACTGACAGACAGACAGATGGACTGAGAGACAGACAGATGGACTGACAGACAGACAGATGGACTGACAGACAGACAGATGGACTGAGAGACAGACAGATGGACTGACAGACAGACAGATGGACTGACAGACAGACAGATGGACTGACAGACAGACAGATGGACTGAGAGACAGACAGATGGACTGACAGACAGACAGATGGACTGACAGACAGATGGACTGACAGACAGACAGATGGACTGACAGACAGATGGACTGACAGACAGACAGATGGACTGACAGACAGACAGATGGACTGACAGACAGACAGATGGACTGACAGACAGACAGATGGACTGACAGACAGACAGATGGACTGACAGACAGATGGACTGAGAGACAGACAGATGGACTGACAGACAGACAGATGGACTGAGAGACAGACAGATGGACTGACAGACAGACAGATGGACTGACAGACAGACAGATGGACTGACAGACAGACAGATGGACTGACAGACAGACAGATGGACTGACAGACAGACAGATGGACTGACAGACAGACAGACAGATGGACTGACAGACAAACAGACAGATGGACTGACAGACAGACAGACAGACAGATGGACTGACAGACAGATGGACTGACAGACAGACAGATGGACTGACAGACAGACAGATGGACTGAGAGACAGACAGATGGACTGACAGACAGACAGATGGACTGACAGACAGACAGATGGACTGAGAGACAGACAGATGGACTGACAGACAGACAGATGGACTGAGAGACAGACAGATGGACTGACAGACAGACAGATGGACTGAGAGACAGACAGATGGACTGACAGACAGACAGATGGACTGACAGACAGACAGATGGACTGAGAGACAGACAGATGGACTGACAGACAGACAGATGGACTGAGAGACAGACAGATGGACTGACAGACAGACAGATGGACTGACAGACAGACAGATGGACTGAGAGACAGATGGACTGACAGACAGACAGATGGACTGACAGACAGACAGATGGACTGAGAGACAGACAGATGGACTAACAGACAGACAGATGGACTGAGAGACAGACAGATTGACTGACAGACAGACAGATGGACTGACAGACAGACAGATGGACTGACAGACAGACAGATGGACTGACAGACAGACAGATGGACTGACAGACAGACAGATGGACTGACAGACAGACAGACAGATGGACTGACAGACAAACAGACAGATGGACTGACAGACAGACAGACAGACAGATGGACTGACAGACAGACAGATGGACTTACAGACAGACAGATGGACTGACAGACAGACAGATGGACTGACAGACAGATGGACTGACAGACAGACAGATGGACTGACAGACAGACAGATGGACTGACAGACAGGTGGACTGACAGACAGGTAGACTGACAGACAGGTGGACCGACAGACAGGTGGACTGACAGACAGGTGGACTGACAGACAGACAGGTGGACTGACAGACAGACAGATGGACTGACAGACAGGTGGACTGACAGACAGGTGGACTGACAGACAGGTGGACTGACAGACAGGTGGACTGACAGACAGGTGGACTGACAGACAGACAGGTGGACTGACAGACAGACAGATGGACTGACAGACAGGTGGACTGACAGACAGGTGGACTGACAGACAGATGGACTGACAGACAGATGGACTGACAGACAGGTGGACTGACAGACAGATGGACTGACAGACAGATGGACTGACAGACAGGTGGACTGACAGACAGGTGGACTGACAGACAGATGGACTGACAGACAGATGGACTGACAGACAGGTGGACTGACAGACAGATGGACTAACAGAGAGGTGGACTGACAGACAGGTGAACTGACAGACAGATGGACTGACAGACAGATGGACTGACAGACAGGTGGACTGACAGACAGATGGACTGACAGACAGATGGACTGACAGACAGATGGACTGACAGACAGATGGACTGACAGACAGATGGACTGACAGACAGGTGGACTGACAGACAGATGGACTGACAGACAGATGGACTGACAGACAGGTGGACTGACAGACAGATGGACTGAGAGACAGATGGACTGACAGACAGATGGACTGACAGACAGGTGGACTGACAGATTGATGGACTGACAGACATATGGACTGACAGACAGATGGACTGACAGACAGATGGACTGACAGACAGGTGGACTGACAGACAGATGGACTGACAGACAGATGGACTGACAGACAGGTGGACTGACAGACAGATGGACTGACAGACAGATAGATTGACAGACAGGTGGACTGACAGACAGATGGACTGACAGACAGATGGACTGACAGACAGATGGACTGACAGACAGGTGGACTGACAGACAGATGGACTGACAGACAGATGGACTGACAGACAGATGGACTGACAGACAGATGGACTGACAGACAGGTGGACTGACAGACAGATGGACTGACAGACAGATGGACTGACAGACAGATGGACTGACAGACAGATGGACTGACAGACAGGTGGACTGACAGACAGGTGGACTGACAGACAGATGGACTGACAGACAGATGGACTGACAGACAGATGGACTGACAGACAGATGGACTGACAGACAGATGGACTGACAGACAGATGGACTGACAGACAGGTGGACTGACAGACAGATGGACTGACAGACAGGTGGACTGACAGACAGGTGGACTGACAGACAGATGGACTGACAGACAGATGGACTGACAGACAGATGGACTGACAGACAGATGGACTGACAGACAGGTGGACTGACAGACAGACAGATGGACTGACAGACAGACAGGTGGACTGACAGACAGGTGGACTGACAGACAGATGGACTGACAGACAGATGGACTGACAGACAGGTGGACTGACAGACAGGTGGACTGACAGACAGGTGGACTGACAGACAGGTGGACTGACAGACAGGTGGACTGACAGACAGACAGATGGACTGACAGACAGGTGGACTGACAGACAGGTGGACTGACAGACAGGTGGCCTGACAGACAGACAAATTTCTGTTTATTTGCCACTAGGGCACAAAAGAAAGGGACATGTACATGGGTGGGGGGAGTTTACATAAAAATCGAGTAAGAAAAATATAACAAACAAAATAATAACAAGAAGGTCCTCAATAGGGAGGGATCGTTTTGGGGTCACACACACCCCCGAAAAAAAGTGTGCGACCCTTCTCCACGGGAGCACAAAGAGAGGGTGCTCCCTTCTTTCTGTTCCACCTACAGGCTGAGGTAGAGAGAAGGCCCATTCACACGGGCCATTCTCGCAACTTTCACCCACCTTTCATAAAACTGGCTGGAGTGGAGCACCTCTCTCTCCATCCTGATCCTTCTTCCGAAATGGTATCGGAAGAAAAGGACCAGTTGTTGGCCGGAGAGAAAGGTGTCCGACCTCAGCCCTTTCAGACGCGTCCACCATATAGCCTCTTTTACCATGGCTATTACACAGAGGAAGACCGCCTCTCCTTCATTTTTGAAGGGGGGAGGTGGCTTGATCGTTACAATGGACTCGGTGGTCAACCTAATTGGTCCCACCCGTGACAGCAGTCGTTCGACATAGCCCCACAGATCGGCAACGCCCGGGCAGTGCACCAATGCGTGCGCGACGGTTTCCTCGTCGCGCACGCATCTGGGACAGATCTTTTTCGAGGGGTCCCTACCCGGGCGCCCGTGTCTGTAGAGCTTATCCCGAACGGGCAGAGCCCCTCGGTAGCACTGCCAGGCCAAGGACTTCTGGAAGTTGTCCATAGGTCCCGGGCCGAAAGTCCTACCGAATAGACTGGCCAGTTCGTCCTCCTCCATGCCTAGGGCTTCTCCGAGGGCGTCGTCGCACCCGCTAACCACCAGCCCTCTATAGAATGACGAGGTGGAGTCTCCGTCGATAGCCGGGTCCGCCTGCCAGAGAGCCGTGAGCGCCTGGGCACACTCGGTGTGCCAGTCGCCCAGTTTTCTCGGTCTTTGCTTCACCCAGGACTGCAGCTCGGTGAGCGAGACGAGCCTCGGGAAGGCTCGCCTCACAAACGGGGCCCACACCGGTTGACCGGTGAGGAATACGTGGAGGTGCCTTAGCCTCAATGCGTGTTTACGCATTTTTAGCCACGGCATCCCCAGCCCTCCTTTCAAAGGGTGTTGACAGCAGATGGATCTCCTCACCAGAGGAGACCTCTTCTTCCAAAGGAAATAAAAGAGGGCGCGCTCCATTTTGGCGAGGATCTCACCCGGGCAAGGCACGACAGTCAAGCGGTAATAGATGACGGACGCTATGTAAGCATTCGCCACCTCCGCCCGACCTTTTAGGGATAGTTTGCACTCGGCCCACTTCTGGGTCAGTGCAAACACCCTATTCGTCACCTCACCCCAGTTTTTCTCCACCTGGAGGTCCGGTCCGAACCAGACCCCAAGCAACTTCACCGGGCCCTCCGTCCACCGTCCGACGATACCGTCGCACGACATCGCTTTGCCCCTCCACTCGCCGAGTTGCAAAGCGACTGACTTGTCCCGGTTCAGCTTAGCCCCTGTCAACCTTTCGTACTCCTCTAGTAAGGTGCCGATTGCCTCGATTTCCGAGGCGGTCGACACCATTACTGTTACGTCATCGGCGTAGGCCGACACCGCTTTGCGCAATCCCGGTTCCAAAGGGATGCCCTGCAACAACTCCAACTTCCGCAGTAATGGCTCGAGAGTCAACACATACAGAAGGGAGGAGAGAGGGCACCCCTGTCGGATGGAGCGGGTGATTTCGAACGGCTCCGAAAGGTAGCCGTTCACCTTGACTCTAGAGCAGATGCGGCTGCTGTGCATGGCAGTGATCCAGCCCCTGAAAACGGGTCCGAACCCAGCCGCCGCTAGCACCGCATCCAGGTAACCATGGTCCACTCTATCGAACGCTTTAGACTGATCTAAATTTATCAGGGCCCCACCAAAGCCGGGTTCGTTCCCAACCCTCTCTATGATGTATCGCATGAGGTGGAGGTTGTCGTGGATGGACCTGGACGGGATAGCGCATGTCTGCGCATCTCCCACCAGTCCCCCCACGACAAGCGCCAACCTCTTCGCTAACACCTTCGCCAAAATCTTTAACTCTGCATTTAGCAGAGTTATGGGCCTAAAATTACTAATGTCATCCCCCTTGTTCTCGTCCTTCCTCACTAGCGAGACTACGCCCTTGGTCACAGAACAGGGAATTCTCCCGTTCTGTTGCCAGTTGCAGTAGACCGCCTCGAGGAGATCGGGGAACAAGTCCGGCATATTAATATATAGTTCGTAGGGCAGACCATCGAGTCCTGGAGATTTGCGTTTGCCGCATAGGCTCAGCACGTCCCCTATTTCAGCAGCTGAGATCGGCCCGTCGCAGGACCTCGCCTCCCTGTCCGAAAGACGCGGCAGGCCGTCGAGGTATGGACCGAAATCCACATTTCCAACCGGCTCCCCGCCCCTCCCGAACAATTCGGCAAAGTGCCTTTGAAAGGCCTCGCACATTTGCTTAGGTTCAAGGATCAGCCGTCCATCCTGGTCTCGCAAAGACCGGATAGTGGATTTAATCCCACTTTTCGCTTCTGTCACGCGGGCCCAGCTAACAGCTTTGGTCCCCTCGTTTCCCAGAGCACGTATTTTGCTTCGGACAACGCAGCCTTCGTGTTTCGCGTCGAAGAACTGGTTCAAGACCGTTCTCGACGCTTGCACTCTGGCCACGTTGCCGCTTCTCATTGCCTCTTCAACATTAACTACCAACTCCCTTTCCTTCCTATTTCTATCTGAGGCTAACTCCTTACTAACTCCTATTGAAACTACTCTAATCTCTCTTTTTAGAGAGCCCCACCACCTGTTGTTGACGATGGCGCCCGTCAACTGCTCCTTAACTAAGGTTCTAATCCGGTCCCTGTAAGCTCTACTTGCCGGTAAGGACAAGTTGAGCTTCCAGTAACCGGGCCCCTGCCTATGCGTTCTATCAAGGTGGACTACGCAGGTCACTAACTTGTGGTCTGAATAGCCCACCATGAGCATTTCTGGACAACTTAAAAAGTCCCTATCCTTAATTCTAACTAAGAACCTATCTAGGTACGATCTAGATTGACCACTGTTATTTGACCAGGTCCAGGTTGGTACAGTCGGAAAATCTAGTCGGTATCTATCGGCCAGGTCGAATCGGCCGATTAACCCCTTAAGGCTGTTACACCCCCCTCTATCGGGACATGCCCCTACATAGTCCCAACGTGCATCTAGGATACCATTCCAGTCCCCCACTAAAAGCAAGGAGCGGGACGTCCCTAGAAAAGTCTCCAGACGATGGAAGAAGTCCGACCGCATTGCCCCAAAAGGGGCGTATACGGCGACAAGCCTAAAAGCTTCGCCTTCGCCATTGCCAAGGTCCAGAACCACGAGTCGACCCTCCGGGTCCAAGTGTACCGTCTGTGTAGCGAGACCCAGATGTTTTTGCAGCAGAACGACAACCCCACCCCCACCTCCGGGCTGACAGAGAGATGCGTGCATCTCAAAGTCATCAAAGGTGGGGGTTAGCTGTCGCATGCTGCTGATCCGGGCCTCGCAAATAACCATCACATTTACACATTGTGACCTGAGGTCACTTAGAAGTTTAGCTTGCTTCCAAGGTGAGCCCAGGCCACGCGCATTTAGACAACCCACTCTTAAGACAGCCATGTTGGTGGCAAAGAAAGAGGCACTTACCTCTCTGCGTCCCGGGGTTCGGGTCGCTCAGTTTCCATGGGGCTGGTGGCGGGGTTGATGGGTGGGGTGGTGGTTTGTGGTGGTGTGGGGGTATTGGTGTGTGGAGGGGTTGGGATCTTTGGAGTTGTGTGGGTGTTTGAGGAGGGGAGGGGAAAACCTTTCAGGAGGACGCGGTTGAGTGGCCTGGTGCAGGGTGGGCCCACGTCCTCAGGGTACATGTCTTTTAAAGTTTTAAAAATGTCAAGTGGGATTTTCACCATTTTCAGGTTAGGGAGCCCCATTGCCGTTACGAAATTCGGCCCTTCGGTTTGTATCGAAGGGTTGGTTTCTATTTTTAAAGTTAGGTTTTCATTGTTTTTGTTTATGTATGTGTAGAGTTTTTGTGTTGTTGTGTTTGTTTTTGCTTGTTGTTGTTGAGTGAGTTTGCGTTTTATTGTCTGTGTTGTGTTGTCAGGTGGGGTTATTTTTGTTGTTGTGGTGTGTGTACGTTTTTTTCTTTTCACTTTTTGGAAGGGAGCCCCCTCGTCTTCCGACGATATGAGCTCCTCTTCCGTATTGGAGGGGAGGGGTATATCTCCGGGTTGTGTATGAACTGTTTTTGTATTTGTGTTCTGTGGGGTGGGGCTGGGTGGGACCGTGTTTTGGGTTGTTTTCTTGAGCTGTTGTTGATGTTGTTGTTGTTGTGGTGGTGGTGGTGGTGTTGTTGTTGGTTTTTGTTGTTCTGGTGGTGATGGTAGTGTATTTTGTTGTTTTTGTGATGGTGGTGCTGGTTGTTTTTGTTGTTGTTGTGGTGTTTGTAGCAGTGGTTTTTTTGTTGTTAGTAGAGGGCAGGCCGTCCTCAGGTGACCTCTGCCAGCGCAGTGGTAACATGAGGGTCTCCTGCCTTCCACTGTGATATTTATGTAGGTTCGCCCATCCAGTAGCACTCGGTCGGGTATTCCGGAGATTCTCTCAGGTGTCATCTGTAAGAGAACCTCCAGACTTTTCCCCCCGAACAGTCCACTGGTGGACTCCCCTGCTGAAATTAGTATGTCCTTATCTAGGTCGGTAAATCCTGTTAGGACGGACCAGATGTTAATTTCTGGCGTAGGGCTCCACATTCTTATCCTTTGTGTTCTTCTTCCTTTATATGTGGGGAAGAAGGTGTATTGTGGTGACACTATAGGTGCCACCGAATATTTCTGAGCCAGCATTTCGTCCTTCATTCGGACCATAATGCTGGCATACAGCTTTCCTCTTTGAATAAAGAGTATGTCATTTTTAATTTCTTTCAGAACCAGCTCGATTTGACTTTCGGTCAATTGCGCTGGCTTTCTCGTTTCGTTGGTTATGGTTCTGAAGCTTACGGTATTCTTGTAAATCTGTTCACGCACTTCTTCTGGGGAGTTGATCGTAAAAGAACCATCCACCCCAAAAGATACGTATTTTCTAGCCTCTAGCAAATTTTCCTTGGCGTTCGTGATGTCAATGGCTTTGTACTCCGTGGCTCTCTTGAGTGTTTGGGCAAAAGAAATTTTGTCTTTGTTTGTTGTTGTAATGTTGTTGGTTTCCTTATTTGTGGTGTTATTTTTTTCTTGAAAATTAATTTTTTCATTTGAATTGAAATTCTTTTTTTCATTGGAGAGGAGGGGTTGTTCAACAGTTTGAACTGTTGTTCCCTCTTTCCCGCTTGTTTTTTTGGTCGGCGTGGCGTTCGCTTCCAATATGGCGATATCGTTTTCGACGATATCGTTATCAACGATATCGATAAACATTTCTCAAATATTTATTTTTCACCCCAAAAGGGGTGAAAATATATTTACCCGACGTCTAGAGTCCCAGACTAGGGGTTACAGTTAATTATACAAAATAATTCAAAAAAATCCACTCACAAAATTAGCAGGTAAAAATCCAAATCACAGAGCGATATGACACACGTCTACTATCCTCAGACAGACAGACAGACAGACAGATGGACTGACAGACAGATGGACTGACAGACAGATGGACTGACAGACAGGTGGACTGACAGACAGATGGACAGACAGACAGGTGGACTGACAGACAGGTGGACAGACAGACAGGTGGACTGACAGACAGGTGGACTGACAGACAGACAGATGGACTGACAGACAGATGGACTGACAGACAGGTGGACAGACAGACAGGTGGAGTGACAGACAGGTGGACTGACAGACAGGTGGACAGACAGACAGGTGGACTGACAGACAGGTGGACTGACAGACAGGTGGACTGACAGACAGGTGGACTGACAGACAGGTGGACAGACAGACAGGTGGACTGACAGACAGGTGGACTGACAGACAGACAGATGGACTGACAGACAGATGGACTGACAGACAGATGGACTGACAGACAGGTGGACTGACAGACAGGTGGACTGACAGACAGACAGATGGACTGACAGAC
Organism: Eledone cirrhosa; assembly: GCA_964016885.1. Classification (NCBI taxonomy): domain Eukaryota; kingdom Metazoa; phylum Mollusca; class Cephalopoda; order Octopoda; family Eledonidae; genus Eledone; species Eledone cirrhosa. Next base: position 1,645,265 of record OZ024758.1, read on the forward strand.
AGGTGGACTGACAGACAGACAGGTGGACTGACAGACAGGTGGACTGACAGACAGGTGGACTGACAGACAGACAGGTGGACTGACAGACAGGTGGACTGACAGACAGACAGGTGGACTGACAGACAGACAGGTGGACTGACAGACAGGTGGACTGACAGACAGACAGATGGACTGACAGACAGGTGGACTGACAGACAGATGGACTGACAGACAGGTGGACTGACAGACAGACAGGTGGACTGACAGACAGGTGGACTGACAGACAGGTGGACTGACAGACAGACAGGTGGACTGACAGACAGATGGACTGACAGACAGATGGACTGACAGACAGATGGACTGACAGACAGATGGACTGACAGACAGACAGATGGACTGACAGACAGATGGACTGACAGACAGATGGACTGACAGACAGATGGACTGACAGACAGACAGGTGGACTGACAGACAGATGGACTGACAGACAGATGGACTGACAGACAGACAGATGGACTGACAGACAGATGGACTGACAGACAGATGGACTGACAGACAGATGGACTGACAGACAGACAGATGGACTGACATACAGATGGACTGACAGACAGATGGACTGACAGACAGATGGACTGACAGACAGATGGACTGACAGACAGATGGGCTGACAGACAGACAGGTGGACTGACAGACAGATGGACTGACAGACAGATGGACTGACAGACAGACAGATGGACTGACAGACAGATGGACTGACAGACAGATGGACTGACAGACAGATGGACTGACAGACAGATGGACTGACAGACAGATGGACTGACAGACAGACAGATGGACTGACAGACAGATGGACTGACAGACAGATGGACTGACAGACAGACAGATGGACTGACAGACAGATGGACTGACAGACAGATGGACTGACAGACAGATGGACTGACAGACAGACAGGTGGACTGACAGACAGATGGACTGACAGACAGATGGACTGACAGACAGACAGATGGACTGACAGACAGATGGACTGACAGACAGATGGACTGACAGACAGATGGACTGACAGACAGACAGATGGACTGACAGACAGACAGATGGACTGAGAGACAGATGGACTGACAGACAGACAGATGGACTGACAGACAGACAGATGGATTGAGAGACAGACAGATGGACTGAGAGACAGACAGATGGACTGACAGATGGACTGACAGACAGACAGATGGACTGACAGACAGACAGACAGACATATGGACTGACAGACAAACAGACAGATGGACTGACAGACAGACAGACAGACAGATGGACTGACAGACAGACAGATGGACTGACAGACAGACAGATGGACTGAGAGACAGATGGACTGACAGACAGACAGATGGACTGACAGACAGACATATGGACTGACAGACAGACAGATGGACTGAGAGACAGACAGATGGACTGACAGACAGACAGATGGACTGACAGACAGACAGATGGACTGAGAGACAGACAGATGGACTGACAGACAGACAGATGGACTGACAGACAGACAGATGGACTGACAGACAGACAGATGGACTGAGAGACAGACAGATGGACTGACAGACAGACAGATGGACTGACAGACAGATGGACTGACAGACAGACAGATGGACTGACAGACAGATGGACTGACAGACAGACAGATGGACTGACAGACAGACAGATGGACTGACAGACAGACAGATGGACTGACAGACAGACAGATGGACTGACAGACAGACAGATGGACTGACAGACAGATGGACTGAGAGACAGACAGATGGACTGACAGACAGACAGATGGACTGAGAGACAGACAGATGGACTGACAGACAGACAGATGGACTGACAGACAGACAGATGGACTGACAGACAGACAGATGGACTGACAGACAGACAGATGGACTGACAGACAGACAGACAGATGGACTGACAGACAAACAGACAGATGGACTGACAGACAGACAGACAGACAGATGGACTGACAGACAGATGGACTGACAGACAGACAGATGGACTGACAGACAGACAGATGGACTGAGAGACAGACAGATGGACTGACAGACAGACAGATGGACTGACAGACAGACAGATGGACTGAGAGACAGACAGATGGACTGACAGACAGACAGATGGACTGAGAGACAGACAGATGGACTGACAGACAGACAGATGGACTGAGAGACAGACAGATGGACTGACAGACAGACAGATGGACTGACAGACAGACAGATGGACTGAGAGACAGACAGATGGACTGACAGACAGACAGATGGACTGAGAGACAGACAGATGGACTGACAGACAGACAGATGGACTGACAGACAGACAGATGGACTGAGAGACAGATGGACTGACAGACAGACAGATGGACTGACAGACAGACAGATGGACTGAGAGACAGACAGATGGACTAACAGACAGACAGATGGACTGAGAGACAGACAGATTGACTGACAGACAGACAGATGGACTGACAGACAGACAGATGGACTGACAGACAGACAGATGGACTGACAGACAGACAGATGGACTGACAGACAGACAGATGGACTGACAGACAGACAGACAGATGGACTGACAGACAAACAGACAGATGGACTGACAGACAGACAGACAGACAGATGGACTGACAGACAGACAGATGGACTTACAGACAGACAGATGGACTGACAGACAGACAGATGGACTGACAGACAGATGGACTGACAGACAGACAGATGGACTGACAGACAGACAGATGGACTGAGAGACAGACAGATGGACTGACAGACAGACAGATGGACTGACAGACAGACAGATGGACTGACAGACAGACAGATGGACTGAGAGACAGACAGATGGACTGACAGACAGATGGACTGACAGAGAGATAAAAAGGGAGAACGGGGGATCAATAGAGAGAAAGATGAATAAGAGGTCATCTAAAATAGAAACCTTTCTCTGCTGTTTCTCTTCAAGTTGGTGGAACCCATCTCTCCAGGTCTGAATACAGCAGATTTATTCCAGAGAAGGATAGAGAGTGTGAGAGAATAGCAGGGAGAAAGAGATAAAGAGGAAAAATCAACCCAGTATATGACTGGTACTTTTTTTATCGACCTCAAAAGGACGAAAAGCAAAGTAGGATTTGAACTCAGAAAGCAGAGAGTCCGAACAAATACTGCAAAGTATTCTATCTGAAGTTCTAATGACCTACAATACGCCATTTTCTGTCACACTGAAAGGGCGGTGGATTAGCAGTATCGGTAGAGGGTCTGACGCCATGCTTTGCAGCAAAGAGTTACGGCCCTTTATGGTCTGAGTTCAAATCCCGTCGAGGTTAACTTTGCCTTTCATCCTTACGGGGTCGATAAAATAAAGTACCAGTAATATACTGGAACAATTGCTAACCCTGTGTCAAAAGTAGAAACAATATTATATTAAAGGTGCAAATACACCTTTCATTGATTAGATAAACAACTGATTGATTAAACAACTGGAATACTCATCGTCGAAACCGGTGAAAAACCCATTTGTATTTATTTTTAAACCCAAAACCTCCTGCCAGTAATATATTGCTGAAGGGTCATAGCATAAGGACAACTGATCTAAATGATTAACCCTTTGTCGATTTTGTTTTATGTTAATTATATATGACTAATTATAGTTTCTTAATCTAATGTTGCTAGTCTTAATTGCGTATTCTTAATTACACATACATTTCACATGATATTACCAAGCTTTCTTAATTACATAAATTTCTATAATCTTACATCTGCCATTAACTTTCCTTATGTCAAACTTTTCAAAGCAATTTCGGAATTGTATTCTTGGTGAATTCCATTTCTGGTGTATAGCAATGAGATAACATCATTTACCACTTTCTAATTTTACTCATTTATAAATATAGCAAGTACATTACTTTTGTTGGTAATTAATATTAATTAAGGCAGCGAATTGGTAGAGTCATTAGAACATCGGATAGAATGCTTTGTATATTCATTTCCACTCTCAGCTCTCTGAGTTCAAATCCCGACGAGGTCAACTTTGCCTTTCATCCATTCATGATCGATATAAAAGTACCAGTCACGTACTGGGGTCGACTCTTCTTCTATATCTTTTTCTCACTTATTTTCTGTCACTCTCTAGAGAGAGAGAGAGAGATGGAGAGATATAGGGGAATTGTAAGAGAGAGAGTGTGTGTGTTTGTGTGTGTGCGTGTGTGCGTGTGTGTAATGAATGAAATGATACTTTTACATAGTGTATATTATTATAAGAAATAGATATACTGTCGCAGATAAGAAGTAAGCAGACTTTATGAAAATCTCTCATTTACGAGATATGCAAATATTTCTTATTCGGCACCAAGTCTAAAAGAAAGAAAGTCCGTTGAGCAAGGCCCTCCGACTGATAATACGAAAATGTACTGCAATTTTTAATGTTTATTGATCGTAAGATCATTCTAGAATAAGTTGATGACTAGTGAAAGGAAGTGAAAACTAGTGATATGACCGGAAAATTGGATTCCTGTATATGTCGAGTTAGTACAATGAAGATGTGTTGTGCCAGCTCTGCAACTTGTTAATGGAACAAAAGAAGTTAGATCTATTAACTACTTCTATAGAAACAGAATGACGAAGACATTTATAAGCAGTAAAACATGTTATAGCATTTATGGCGTAAAACGCAGTTAGATATTATTTTATGAAAAGATAACTTGAAATAGAATTGTTATTTTATCATTTAGATATTTCTAAAAGATGAAGGAGTGGGATTTGGAGAGGATTTGGGGGGGATTTTGTGGGGATTTTTTTTTTTCAAAAAATTAAAAAAGATCAATTTG
>OZ024758.1:1662568-1682568 GCA_964016885.1 Eledone cirrhosa
GTACAATTATTATATAATGCTGCAGCAGTAAAAGAACCCTTATAGCCTACAGCGGACCAAAAAGTATCACCCAGGGAGGTTGCCCGCCTCACCCCTCTAGCTACGCTAGTGATTACCAGATCAATCGATTCAATTTATTGAAAATATAGTCAATTGATGAGATATTTCTTTTAAGTATTAATGAATCGGAGGAAGGCGAAGTAAGGCTGTAAATATTATAGGTGACTTGGTTGAGAGAAGATCCAAGTGGATGTATCAAATCATAGAAAGATTGGAATACTGGAACGAAAGTGAATATATGGATCGATAAGTTTCGATCAATTATCTTATGCAATCGTTTCATTAGTTTCTCTCTTGGAAATAATATAATTTATTTTATGTTTTCAGTCGTAAAAATATTTTCCCCTTTTTTTCTCTCGTATTCCCCACAGGGAAATCGCCATTTTAATGGTGTTCTTCTCAATAGTTAAAACTAATATCGAAAAGGGGAGAATATTGAAGCAATGTATCTATGAATGCTTTACAAAATATAATTTATATATATAGAGAGAGAGAGGGATATATATGTATATTTATATATATCTATATGCATGTATATATATATATTTATTTATATGTATATGTGTATATTGATATATATATATATACACACATATATATGTGTATATATATATATATATACACACACATACACACACACATATGTATATATATTAACGTACAGTAACAGAGAGAAGAAAAAACCTACATAGATCCTTCTCTACCTCAATACATTTACACATACTTTTCTTTCAGAGAAAATTTAATTAAAAAGAACGTTGAGTTTTTTTATTACTCCATGTTGTTGGGGGTAAAGTGTGAAAAACATAAAACAAAGTTTTGGTAAAATCAATCTCAGAAGAATTAAGATTATTTTTTTCACCACTTTACATAATAAGAGAGAATTTTACGTCCAACAAGTCGTTAAAATTCAATTAACTTTTTAGGAAAAATTCATTCTTCTGACTGGTTTAAATCAAATAGAGTCGCCTCAGTCACGTTTTGCCTTGACAAACACATCCGACAGTCCCCCTCCTTTTATTTGTTTGTTTATTTATTTATTTATTTATTTATTTCTCTCTTTCTTTCTTTCTTTTTCTTCTTCTTCTCCTTGTCCTCTCTTCTTCTTTGTCGTTGTCGTCCTCTACTTCTTCTTCTTCTTCTTCTTCTTCTTCTTCTTCTTCTTCTTCTTCTTCTTCTTCTTCTTCTTCTTCTTCTTCTTCTCCTTCTTCTTCTCCTTCTTCTTCTTCTTCTTCTTCTTTCTTCTTCTTCTTCTTCTTCTTCTTCTTCTCCTCCTCCTCCTCCTCCCCCTTCTTGTTGCTGTCTTTTCTAACTACCACTGCTGCCATTAGTGGTGGTTTTGGTGTCGTTTATCTTTTCTTTGTATCAGGGTGACATATTCTGGAGTAGAAAACACAGGTAGATTATTACCTGAACCTAATTGATACATTAGTCCCCAATATAAGGTAGGTTATTACCTGTACCTACCTGAATACAAAGATCACCAATATAAGCTCTCCTAAATATATTATCACCGTTTTTTTTGGCAAATTTCTTCAGATTTCTGCCATTCTCCTCTACCGTTATATTTCATAAAGAACCAATGTAATACATATTCAAGTCCTGGGAAATTACACGGTTTTGGGCGAGCTTTTTACTTTCGTTTTATTTAGTTTTTAATGTACTTCCATTGAAAATGGAAGCAGATGTGCTCAAAAACATGGTATTCCTGTTTCTACGAGAGGTTGGCTGAAAAGTAGATAAGCTGAGAAGTTCATAGGCTGACCAAGATACTCTCTCATGGAATGATCAAATGAGGTTAAACCCCCCAGCTATTGCTGGTACTCATTTTCAGTTGAGTATACTGGAGCAATGTGAAATGAAGTATTGAGCTGAAGGATTCAACACAAAACTCGAACCGACGACATTATAATCGTAAGTCAAACACCCTTACCACTAGGCCACGCGCCTCCGTGTATTACTCTGCCCCAACCGTACCTCCAGACAGGTGTGTGTAAGGAGCTAGCATAACCAACTTTTTTCACCTCGTTTTCATATTCTTTATAGTATTCACATAGTTCCACAGACTTTGTCCCTGTCGATGGAGGAGATACTGTTATACACATCAGCTAAGACTACCTCCAGTTGTTCTTTCAAGGGTATTAGAAGGCTCGTCAATTTATAGAAGCACAAAGATATGTCTCTGACCTCCTTACCACTTTCTCAATATACAGTGTGTTCGCTTTTTATGCGAAGATGCGTTCGTGAAAGCGGCGCGTAATTCAAGTCTAATATTTCTGATAAATAAAAATAATTGTTTCTACTTTTGGCACAAGGCCAGCAAATTACCCAGTACATTACTGGTACTTTATTTTATCGACTCCGTAAGGATGAAAAGCAAAGTTAACCTCGACGGGATTTGAACTCAGACCGTAAAGGAACGTAACTATGCTAGAAAGCATGGCGTCTAGCCCTCTACCGATACTGCCAATTCACCACCCTGATAAATAAAAATAATAAAAACCACACGCGTTATAGCGAGTTATTCGTGCAAAGGAAATATTTAATAATTTTTAATAATATTTTTTCAAGACGCATTAAAGCGAATTCGCGTACTTCAAGTTCGCGTAAGAAGCGAACAGACTGTTTTCCTAAGGAAAGGAGACTTTGTCCTTGGTAACATATGTTTTCTATCGTATTTTATTTTCCAAGAGTCGGTCTATATCAAACGATTTCCTTTCGTGTGTAATGCTAATAATACTATGAACAATAATAATACTATAAACAATATTGTTTTTTTGTATTTTTGCTTGCTAAAATATCAATATTTGTGGTGTCAGATTTTTCAGTGCAGCTAATTTTCTGGTTGTTAATTTTCTGTGTGTCTTTTTAACTTAATTCTCTGTTGATATTTTATCCACAACTCTTTTATGTTGAAGGCGCAAATAATACTGTCACGTCTGCGGCTGTTAACCCCATAAAAGGGAAATACCTTTGTCGGTTAGAAAATAAACATATGTTATTGAATATCGAGAAAAGACAGGCTGTTTTTCTACATCTACACTGAGAGCGAAGCACGTCTGGCCAGAGAGGAGGAGGAGGAGAAGAAGAAGAAGAAGAAGAAGAAGAAGAAGAAGAAGAAGAAGAAGAAGAAGAAGAAGAAGAAGAACGCCTATAAAGAAATATTCTAGATAAAAACCAAAGAACTTAACTAAGATATATATTTTATATATGGCTTGTCTTTAACATAAATTCCTTTGTTGATATCGGAAACACATGCAAAAAATGCGACCAATTGCAAAATTAATATAATAGGTGACATTGTTTCTGAGAAATACGGTGAGATGGTTCTATGATATCGTGACTAGAAATAGGTCAATATATCGATTTATCATGACCAAACAACACTCTGAAACGATCGTAAAACAATGAACTAATTAAAAATCTATCTTCGCTTTTGTTTTATTTTCGTTTCAAAACACACACATATATATAAGATGACATTAAATCATCTTCGATCACTGGACCCTGTTGAAGCATGTGAAGCAATGAAACAAGTTCCAACATGTACCAAAATCTAATTACTTTATACAAAACAATCTTTCCCCCGCCCCCACACGTAACGTACTCGCTGTATCTTTACACAAAATGAAATCTCCCATTGTATATATATATATATATATATATATATATATATATATATATATATATAGGAACCAGTAAGACCCCGACAGCTGAGCTCAAGCCGTTTCGACGGCTAATTCTGGACTAAAAAAACTTTTTTTTTAGTCCAGAATTATCCGTCGAAACGGCTTGAGCTCAGCTGTCGGGGTCTTACTGGTTCCTATTACCCACTCTACTACCTCAAGTATTGAGTACTTTGGTGCGTTATGGTCCACCTGATTCCTTACCACATTTCCTTCGTTATATATATATATATATATATATATATATATATATATATATATATATGCATGTATGTTTACGTATATGTCTATATATGTCTATATATATATATATTAGTAAAAAGGAAAAGAAAATGCTGACAAATATTTCCCAGTGAGGATGAATTTCCAAAAGTGATCAGATTAGAGCAAAAATCACGAGCACTCTATCTCAAAATTATTTTTGAAAACCATAAGAAATGCGCAACCGGTAAAAACTTACAACTAAAACTGAATACTAACTAATACTTATTACTAATTTATACTTATTCCTAATTAAACTATTGGGAAAAATTTGTCACCATTTTCTTTTCCTTTTTACTAATATATCACAACTCGTGTGTCACACCTCTATTTTTTTAAATATATATATATATATATATATATATATATATATATATATATATATATATATATATATATATATATATATATAGGAACGAGTAGGACCCCGACGGCTGAGCTCAAGCCGTTTCGACGGCTAATTCTGGACTAATTGAGTCCAGAATTAGCCGTCAAAACGGCTTGAGCTCAGCCGTCGGGGTCCTACTCGGTCCTATTACCCACTCTACTACCCTAAGTATTGAGTACTTTGGTGCGTTATGGTCCACCTGGTTCCTTACCACATTTCCTTCGTTATATATATATATATATATCACAGAAAAGAAGAGGATCAGTGTTGTGACGAATGGAATTTATTGGACATATTACAATCGTTTCTCTGGCGACCAGCTCGAGGCACGATCGATGTGATGATCGAACCTGATTCTGAAAATCGCAAGGTCCTCAGATACGTCTTGATTCTACGAAGCATCGAGTGCTCAAACGGCCTACCGTATACGGACGCTTTAAGCCTCCAACACCAATTATATATATATATAATATGTATATATAATATGTATATATAATATGTATATATAATATGTATATATAATATGTATATATAGTAAGAAGAAAGTGGAGATGTTACATAGGCGATTTATTGCTTAATCCTGGTTACAAATGTTTGTGTTGTAGTGTTGCTGTTGCTGTTATTGTTGCTATTGCTGTTGCTGCTGTTGCTGTTATTGTTGCTGTTGCTGTTGCTGCTGTTGCTGTTATTGTTGCTGTTACTGTTGCTGCTGTTGCTGTTATTGTTGCTGTTACTGTTGCTGCTGTTGCTGTTATTGTTGCTGTTACTGTTGCTGCTGTTGCTGTTATTGTTGCTGTTGCTGTTGCTGCTGTTGCTGTTATTGTTGCTGTTGCTGTTGCTGCTGTTGTTGTTATTGTTGCTGTTGCTGTTGCTGCTGTTGCTGTTATTGTTGCTGTTACTGTTGCTGCTGTTGCTGTTATTGTTGCTGTTACTGTTGCTGCTGTTGCTGTTATTGTTGCTGTTACTGTTGCTGCTGTTGCTGTTATTGTTGCTGTTACTGTTGCTGTTGTTGTTGTTATTGTTATTATTATAGTATGTTGTTGTGGTGGTGGTGGTGGTGGTGGTAGTGGTGATGCGTTGTAGTGTGTTGTAGAGTGTTGTTATTGTTGTTATTGATGCTGTTGCTGTTGTTATTGTTATTATTATAGTATGTTGTTGTTGTTGTTGTTGTGGTGGTGGTGGTGGTGGTGGTGGTGGTGATGTGTTGTAGTGTGTTGTAGAGTGTTGCTATTGCTGTTATTGTTGCTGCTGCTGTTGTTGTTATTGTTGCTGCTGTTGTGGTGGTGGTGCTGGTGGTGTGTTGTAGAGTGTTGTAGTGTATTGCTGTTGTTGTTGTTGTTGTTATTGCTGCTGTTGTTGTTGCTGTTGTTGTATTGTATATGTTTTCATAACAGATTACTAATCACAATTTGTGAAAAGTTCAAATATTTAGTTAAACCCTGTCCCGCAATTAACAATTTTAATTATATAACGAATTGGAATTGTCAAAGTGTCAGTTAAGTCTTTTTTCTTTGCAATCTACTGAAAGCAATTGAAATGTCTACTAAATGTAATTAGTCTAACTACTGCCATCTATCGTCAAACTAATTAATAGAATCATTTTAACAGATGAAAGAAAACAATTTAGAAGTATTTTCTAATGCCTGCCAGCTACTTTCTGTCGTCTCAAAGCAATTGATATGGTAAATTACCTGTGTAGGCAGGTATGCTATGTAGTGACGGGTTCGATTTGAAAACATGTCGTTCTAGGTTTGATTCCATTCTGTGCTACATTATTGTCTCCAATAATGGCGGTGGATTGGCAGTATCGGTAGAGGGTCGGACGTCATGCTTTGACGCATAGAGTTACGGCCCTTGCCATTCTGAGTTCAAATCCCGCCGAGGTTAACTTTGGCTTTCATCCTTACGGGATCGATAAAATAAAGTACCAGTAATAAACTGTGTTAATTGCTGGCCTTGTGCCAAAAGTAGAAGCAATTATTGTCTCCAACTTTCCAATATCTTGTAGGATTAATTTCCTAGGGTCGGCTGAAATGTTTATAGTCTGACCAAAATCCTCTCATGGAATGACCAAATGAGGTTTATTTTTCAACATAATTCCTGGAAAGAAACAATGCAGTTATAAATAAGAAGATTTGAAATTAATTTATGCAAGATTTCACAGCTCTAGCATCACTCCTTCATAGTCTGACAAAGATACTCTCATGGAATTACCAAATGGCGCTTATTTTTCAACATAGTCCCTGGAAAGAAACAATGAAATTATTACGAATCATAAGAAGAGTTTAAATTAATTCATGCAAGATTTCACAGCTCTAGCATCACTCCTTCATAGCCAGACTATGTACTTTTCAGCCGATGCTTGTATATGCAAATGGCTTTTCGTATGTAAATTACAATATTATTTTAATAAGGTGGCTCCACATATCGTAAAAGAGGAAACAGAACGAGATGGTGTCGATTTTCACTTGAAAGTATTTCACATATTTTACGCTAACATTACCTAGACCCTCAAAATAATTGTTTCTACTTTTGGTACTTTATTTTATGGACCCCGTAAGGATGAAAGGCAGGATTTGAACTCAGAACATAAAGGGACGTAACTCTATGCTGCAAAGCATGACGTCCAACTCTCTGCCGATACTGCCAATCTACCGTCAAGGGTTAATAATTGTTTCTTATATAGGCACAAGGCCAGCAATTTTGGGGAAGGGGAAAGTCGATTAAATCGACTCCAGTGTGTGACTGGTACTTTATTTTATCGACCCCGTAAGTATGAAGGAGAAAGCTAACCTCGGCGGGATTTGAACTCATACCGTTAAGGGCCGTAACTCTATGCTGCAAACATAGCGTCAGACTCTCTACCGATACTGCCAATACACCGCCAAGGGTTAATAATGCTGACACAACACACTCTTACTTCTGACTCAACCTGTATTTCTCATTCGATGTTGTATTCTTTCCAAACGAGTCAGGGAAAATGTCTTCGCCGGGGGCAATGTCTTTTCCATCCTGTCGGGCGGGACGACGAAGCAGACGACATATTAGGGTAGGAGTAAGGTCATAAAACGCACTTACACGTCCCGATTACTTCTGACTCACCCTGCATTTCTCATTCGATGTTGTAATATTTACAAACATATCAGGGGCAATGTCCTCTCCATCCTGCCTACCGGGACCTCAAGGGCAATGTCTTCTCCATCCTGCCTGCCGGGACCTCAGGGACATTGTCCTCTCCATCCTGCTTGCCCGAACCACGAAGCAGACGACATTTTAGGGTAGGAGTAGAGCGGCAGCCGTCAGACTCTGATCTTCACTACAGGATATCAATAACACAGAGATATATTACACTAAAGTCTCTACATTCATGGCTACATTAGCATCATTTTAGTTGGTTTTACTTCTTTTATCGCCTTCTTTCCGTGAGAACTCTCTAGTGACACAACATCTAATAAACATTCTATTTTAATCAATCTATCTGTCAAACACTCCTCCATATTTTTAGATGGACAAGCAGACGCCGATACATACTTTTATCTGTTTGCTTATCTCTAGCCCTTCCATCTATCTATCTCTTTTCTCTCTCTCTCTACCTATCTATCTCCATCTCTATCTATCTTTCTCTCCATCTCTCTTTCTTTCTCTTTCTCTCTCTCTCTCTCTCTCTCTTAAATCTAACCAATGTAATGTAATTTATACTCAATTCTTGTACATATTCTAGAAGCCAGTATCTAAAAGATATAAACATATAATTCTCATGTTATGTGAGATGTTTGGATATCTTCCACAATATGGCTGTGAATTGGCAGAAACTTAACAACGTTGAGAAGAATTCTTTGTGGAATTCGTTCCGATTCTCTTCACTCTGTGTCCAAATCTCGTAGATATTAACTTTACCTTTCATTCTATCGAGATCGATAAAGCACCAGACCATTATTGTGATCGAATCTTCTACTATGAGGGCCGGCTGAAAAGTTCATAGGCTAACTATGAAAGCGTGATGCTAGAGCTGTGAAACTGTCAGAAGCAACCGTCTCCAACTGATCCGGCTGGATCCCCAAGAGAGACCCCAGCCAAGCTCATGGATCTTATCCAACCATCTTCCTTGGGGTCTACCCCTGGATCTTCTGACGGTTGGTTTTGCCCGTAAGATCTGTCCAGCGATTCTTTCCTGAGAAATTCTAACCAAATGTCCATAGTATCGGAGCTGTGATCTCTCAATTCGGAGAAGTAGCAGCTCTACCTGGAATGATTCTCTGGTCTCCAAGCTACAAATCTGTCCAGTGATTCTCTCCTGAGACATTCTAACCACATGTCTATAGTATCGGAGCTGTGATCTCTCAATTTGGAGAAGTAGCAGCTCTACCTGGAGTGAATCTCTGGTCTCCAAGCTACGCACTTTATCGAGTAACCTTACTCCAAAGATACTTCGGAGGAACCCCCATTTCATCCACTTGTATTCCCGATCATATTCTTTCGGTCGTTACGCAAGATTCAGAACCATAGGTAAGAGTTGGCATGAATACTGAATTGAAGATAGCGAGTTTGGCTTTTACACCTACCAACCGAATGCTTAAACTGGAGCATTACTGCACCAGCTACTGCAATTATTGCACTTAATTTATTCTCCTGCCTTTTATCACTTTACAAATCATAAAAAGTATATAATTTAATACATACTATTTGCTAAATAAAGAAAACATGCAATTTACAGATTTATCGAAGCGAATATTCAGCCAAAGTTAGTGCTATGTATATTGGTGTTTTGGTAAATAATCCGATATCCACAATGACTGGGGCCCTCACAAGTTTATACTTGTTTGTTTACAGTCCTCTGATGTTTGTTATAAAATATTTGCTGATTTGGTTATATTTGACCTTCTCCAAATATAGAGTTTCAACATTCATTGCTGTGTCGTAATTTTATTCCTTTATCTGTCTATCATATCTCTTCCGGGGAGGGTCTCTCTTGAGACACAACATGCTAAACACATTCTATTTTCGCCAACGTATTTATAATACACTGCTTTAGATTTGTAGATAGAGAAGCGGAAACAAATACAAATATTCCCCTCTCTCTCTCACTCGTTTTTTTCCTCTTTCACTCGTATGTTGACCTAAGTCTGAGACTAGTTTTAAAAATTATAAATAAAGACTTATAGATGAGAATTTATGTACACGTCAGCGCGCACACACACACATATATATATATATATATATATATATATATATATATATATATATATATATATATATGAAAAGTAAGAATGTTTCGAAACAGCGAGCGTGTTTGAAATTAGAAATATAAGCTATCGCTGTATTTTGACTAAAGAAATTATTTAGCCTGATAGTGGGGTTAAGAACCCTCGGAGAAATGGAAAAAGATGAGTATTGACGTACATGTATTGGCCTTGTGCCTAAATCAGAAACCATTATAGTATGTTGTGTGGGCGTTGGATTGGCTGAATCGGTAGAGCGTCGGACAACATTCTTTGTGGCATAAAGTTATGTCCCTTTACGTTATGAGTTCAAAACCCGCCGAAGGTAGCTTTGTCTTTTATCTTTACGTACCAGTAACGCACTGGGGTCGATTTAATCGACTTTTCCCTCCCCAAAAAATTGTTGGTCATGTGCATAAATCAGAATGCCAGTATCGGTAGAGGGTCGGACGCCATTCTTTGTAGCATAGAGTTACGTCCCTTTACGTTCTGAGTTCAAATTCCGCCGAGGTTAACTTTGCCTTTCATCCTTACGAGGTCGATAAAATAAAGTACCAGTAATGCACTGGGGCCTTTGCTGGCATTGTGCCAAATGTAGAAACAATGATTCAGAAATGTGTGTTAACCCTGTTATAGCCTAAACATGAGAGAGTTTTCAGTACAACTGAATACGTTAGTTAATGGTGATGCGTACCATGAGAAAGAAGTTCCGATGCCCAAGAAGTTCTGATTGATGACGTAAAAGAGGAGAAACTGTATGGCAAGGGGGGAGGGGATATTCTCTCCAATTTCCGGTACCATGTTTATTTTAATGGTTTGTGTGAGGGGGGGGGCAGTAGCTATTTTCTTTAAAGAATAGCTGATTGTTACTTCTTATATGAGTTAGCAGCACCGTCCAAAATATAAAGCAGGCATGGGCAACCTTTTTCCCAGAATCCGGCCACATGAGATATGGCTCATCATCAGGCAGGCCACATGAGATATGGCTCATCGTCAGACGGGCCATAAGCGGTAATTTACATTCGTGCCCACATTAAAAAAAAGGGAGGTAACTCAGGTTGTTTTGATTTGTTTCTTCAGAATTCGTACACGTTCTTTTCCTCGATCGTAAAAATGATAGAAAGATAAATTACGACTGAAACGATGGGGTAAAAAAATCAGAAAGATTTCACTTAGGTGACTTAGGCGAGCCATTCAGAAAGCTTCGCGGCCGCCGGTTACCCATGACTGATATAAAGCTTCTTATCAATTTCTGACTAGATTCTTTGCTCCTCCGTCTTGTTAATGTTGGGTTCGTGCTGAGTCTTATTGCTGTCTATTTTCTTGGTTTTAATTTTGATTGATGCTGATTTTTATTTTGGTTTTTGTGCTTTTTTTCTTTGTTGTTTTGTTTCGCTTTGTTTTTATTTGTGTTCTTTTTTGTTGCTGTTCTTTTAAGGGCCAATGTATTCTGTCCTAATCTGATTATAACTTATAAAACTTTAAAAATTAAATTACTGAAACGTTAATGGAAAGGAAATAGAATTTTGGCAAATTTTGCACTTTCTTTGTATGAGAGGACAGATTCTATTTCAGCCGCTTACGTCAGTGACAACATATTTACACTTACCATATCTCATTTGGGTG
The DNA here is from genome assembly GCA_964016885.1 of Eledone cirrhosa. NCBI lineage: Eukaryota > Metazoa > Mollusca > Cephalopoda > Octopoda > Eledonidae > Eledone > Eledone cirrhosa. Next base: position 1,673,809 of record OZ024758.1, read on the forward strand.
ACACACAATGGTGCATACATACATATATATACATAACATACATACATGCATACATATAACATACATACATACACACATGCATACACATAACATAAATACATACACACACGCATACATACTCATACATACACACACGCATACATACTCACTCATACACATGCATACATACATACACACACGCATACATACTCACTCATACACATACATACATACACACACGCATACATACTCACTCATACACATACATACATACACACACGCATACATACTCACTCATACACATACATACATACATACATACACACATGCATACATACTCACTCATACATACATACATACACACACGCATACATACTCACTCATACACATATACACATACATACATGCACCAAGTTGTCGCCTTGAAATTATACACTTGTCTCCACTGTTAGTCACGAAGAGAACTTGTCTCACACTTTCTTCCAAAATGATGTTTGTACTATGACCCACACAACCACCAAACATATACTATGACCCACATACTATACTAGGGGTTTTTTCAACACGCTGAGTTGTATGTATATATAAGTGTGTACGTGTGGATATGTGCATATACATACATTTCCATGTATGAGTATATAAATATAAACGTGCAAACACAGACACACTTACAAAAATACACACTCAGACACACACTCAGACATACATTCACACAAACACACACAAACACTCACATAAACAGCATAGCAAATGGAACGCCAGCTCCTATTTTGCTATAGTTTTTTCACCATCCCCTTCCTTCCTTTTACACACACATACATTCATGCAGGTAGCAGACGTAAGGAGAAAGGAGTAGTATGAGGTAGTCAAACTACTCCTTTCTCTTTACGTGTTGTGACAGAATCACAGAAATTTATATATAGATGCCAGCACACCTAAATTGCACATGCACAAAACACATCACAAACGCACAAAATATTCTTCACTACAGATGTCATCATCATCATTTTACGTCCATTTTTCCACGCTAGCATGGGTTAGACGAGTTGTCCTGTTGTAGGCAATGTTAGGTCAGGTGACCATGTCTTGCTCCTACAGAACTGATTTTGGCTTCGTTTCTACAGCTGGATGCCCTTCCTAACACCAACCTCATTTACAGTGAGTGCTGTGTGTGTGTATAAATATATATATTTCATCATCATCATCTTCTGCTCTGGTCACAACACTGTAAAGAGTTTGTGTAAGAGTCACAATAAAAAGCACCCAACCCACACTGTAAAGTGGTCGTGTAGGTCACAACAGAAAACAGCCAGTACTCACTGTAAATGTAGTTGGCGTTAAGAAGGGCATCCAGCCGTAGAAACTGAGCCAGAAACAGTCCTAAAGATACGGTCACCTGACCCAACTTGCCTCAAATGGGACGACCCATCTAACCCATGCTCACATAGAAAATGGACATTAAATGATGATGATGAATGTCTGATGGTGAATAAGTGTGATTTTTTTCTTGTTTCTTTTAAAATTATAACTATTGTACAAATTTCATTTTATGAAATTTTATTTAAATCAACATTCTAACAAAATAAAAGACAAAAAAAACTCAGTTTTAGAGTTGTTAATCTCTCAATGTCTTCAGTTTACCAAAGGTATCATTTGTGAGTGCTGGAAATAATTTAGGCACAAGACCAGCAATTAGAGGGGAAAGTCAATTAGATGAACCAAAATACTTGAGTGCTATTTTATTTTATCTACAAGGGCCAACTATAATTTGCATAGGCTGACTGTGAAGTAGTGATGTTAGAGCTTTGAAATCTTACATGCATCAATTTCAACTCTGCTTCTTAATGACAGCATCATTTTTTTCCAGGGACTATGTTGAAAAATAAACCTCTTTGGTCATTCCCTGATAGTATCTTGGTCAACATATAAACTTTTCAGCCGGCCCTCATACCTTATAAGGATGAAAGGCAGAGATGAGAATGATGATGATTATCGAGGTTGAACTGATAAACCACTGAATTGATATATTGCAAGGAATCAATGTCTTTTAACAGATCAATAGATCAATCAGCTGGAACAAATATAAGAGTATGAGACACTCATGGCCTCTCCTTGTCTTACTGTCTATCTCTCTCTCACTCAGTCTCTCTCTTTCTCTCCCTCCCTCTCCTTGTCTTACTGTCTATCTCTCTCTCACTCAGTCGCTCTCTTTCTCTCCCTGCCTCTCCTTGTCTTTCTGTCTATCTCTCTCTCACTCAGTCGCTCTCTTTCTCTCTCTGCCTCTCCTTCTCTTTCTGTCTATCTCTCTCTCACTTACTCTTTCTTTCTCTCCTTGTCTTTCTGTCTATCTGTCTCTCTTTCTTTCTCTCTATCTCTCCCCTCTCTCTCTCTTTCTCTCCTTGTCTGCCTGTCTATCTCTCTCTCTCTCTCTCTCTCTCCTTGTCTGTCTATCTCACTCCCCCCTCTCCTCAACTCTTCTCATCATTAAAATAGCGGTCCAGGAGGAAGGATGTGTAGAGAGCCTCGTGCATTGAAGATTCAAATTTTGGGATGAAGTTGATGTCCAATATTTCAATGAAACCTTCGGAGAGGGAGGGGGGCTGGTAACGTTTCCTGGAAGAGAGAGAGAACAGATGTGAAGATGTCAACTGGAGGGAGAGGGGGAATATGGAGTGGAGAGAGAAGTGGATGGAGAGGGAGGAGGGGGAGAGAGAGAGAACAGATGTGAAAATGTCAACTGGAGGGGGGGGGGAGTATGGAGTGGAGAGAGAAGTGGGTGGAGAGAGAGAGAACAGATGTCAAGATGTCAACTGGAGGGGGAGGAGGAGGGGGGGATAGGGAGTGGAGAGAGAGGAGGGGAGGAGGAGGTGTAGGGAGAAGAGGGGGGGGGAGATGGGGTGGAGGAGGATGTGGATAGAGAGAAATGTGTGGGCGTGGGGGGGGGAGATGGCGTGGAGGGAGGGGAAGAGGAGAAAGAAGAGGAAAGGAAGGAGGAGGAAGAACAAAAAGGAAAAAAAACAAGCAATAAAGAAGAATCTAGAAACAAACAGCACAAACAATAAAACCAAGATGGCTGTGTTGATGGTGATGGCTAAACCAAGATGGCTGTGTTGATGGTGATGGCTAAACCAAGATGGCTGTGTTGATGGTGATGGCTAAACCAAGATGGCTGTGTTGATGGTGATGGCTAAACCAAGATGGCTGTGTTGATGGTGATGGCTAAACCAAGATGGCTGTGTTGATGGTGATGGCTAAACCAAGTTGGCTGTGTTGATGGTGATGGCTAAACCAAGATGGCTGTGTTGATGGTGATGGCTAAACCAAGTTGGCTGTGTTGATGGTGATGGCTAAACCAAGATGGCTGTGTTGATGGTGATGGCTAAACCAAGATGGCTGTGTTGATGGTGATGGCTAAACCAAGTTGGCTGTGTTGATGGTGATGACTAAACCAAGTTGGCTGTGTTGATGGTGATGGCTAAACCAAGATGGCTGTGTTGATGGTGATGGCTAAACCAAGTTGGCTGTGTTGATGGTGATGGCTAAACCAAGATGGCTGTGTTGATGGTGATGGCTAAACCAAGATGGCTGTGTTGATGGTGATGGCTAAACCAAGATGGCTGTGTTGATGGTGATGGCTAAGCCAATATGGCTGTGTTGATGGTGATGACTAAACCAAGTTGGCTGTGTTGATGGTGATGACTAAACCAAGATGGCTGTGTTGATGGTGATGGCTAAGCCAAGATGGCTGTGTTGATGGTGATGACTAAACCAAGTTGGCTGTGTTGATGGTGATGGCTAAACCAAGATGGCTGTGTTGATGGTGATGGCTAAACCAAGACGGCTGTGTTGATGGTGATGGCTAAACCAAGACGGCTGTGTTGATGGTGATGGCTAAACCAAGTTATAGTTTAGTCATCACCATCAAATATAGAAATATAATTAAGGTAATATCTTACTTGTATGAATGCATGATCATATCAGGGACAGGTTTAGTTTTGGCAATCATCACACGAAACTGAAAATATGGAAAATATAAATACATTTAACCCTTTAAGATTTAAACCGGCTGTAACTGGCCAGTCATACTGATGTTAAGGTATTGTTCTTAAAATAAATATAAAAATCTCATAGATTCGATATTATGTGAGATATTTATGTGAGGTAAAGCCTTTACTGCAAAAATACAACAGTATATATAGAGTAATGTAAATGCTAAAGGGTTAACTCTTTAGCATTTACTACTATATTTCCACGGTAAACATTTTATCATTTTTTATCTATTTTCCATGCAAGATTTACACAATATCAGTTCCTTTACTAAGTTTTGAAATTTTTCTTCAAATATTCTTCTTACCTTTTCATTATGTCGGGCGTGATTGAGAGATACTGCGAAATGGAAACACCGACATGGAATGGACAGTCGCTTAGCAACATCTATGTACCTAGAAAGAAATCATTTAGAGAAAATTCATTCAATTATTTATCCATTCATTTTTCATGACTCAAAGTTAATACATGAATATAAATGCATCAAGTTAAAGTCTATCCCAGGGTTCGCCAACCTAGATGAAATCGCCCATAGGTGGGTGATTTCAACTGTTGGATGGGTGATATCACCCACCTGTGGGTGATATCAACTGTTCGATAGGTGATATCACCCACCAATGGGGGATTTCAACTGTTCGATAGGTGATATCACCCACCAGTGGGGGATTTCAACCTTTTGAAGGGTGATATCAACTGTGGGATAGGTGATATCACCCACCAGTGGGTGATTTCAACTGTTGAGTAGGCAACAACTTATTTGTGATAGTGAAAACCCTAAGATATATATACCACTCTAAGACCCTAAGATACTCAAAGTAAGCTCGAACAAAAGAAATAGTTTGTACATGTCACTTGACCTGCTAGAAATAGTAGCCAAATCTCCCTCAAATTGTGCCCCAACATCTCATAAAAAAAACAGAACAGAAAAGGTACAATATAGTCTTGCATTCCCCTAAAAAAAAGACAAGATAATCACAATCTTTGATCATAGGTCTGCTTGCTTGATCAAAGTTGACCCTGGGTTAAACAAAAAACTAATTAGAGTTAGATGAACTCAGCTGTTGAGACTATACATACCTTGAAGACAAACACATCCCAGGATGTCTCAGCTGGTTATCTGGTGCCTTATCATAGAAACTCTTTGACTAAACTAATATCATTATAGTTTCATGACCATTTAACCATTCATCATTGCCACAAGACTCTCCACAGTAAGAAAACTAATTTGAAATGGTTGTCAATGTTTGTAAATTCTAAAGAAAGTTTCCCAGCTGATGACTGGAGAAGAAAGACCCAGCTGCTCTTGAATATAAATAATTCTGTCTTAAGATTGTAATGATAAAAATAAAATGATTGAGGTGATAGCAAGCACCTTGCTTGATCTCACTCTCTCTCTCTCATACACACACCATTTCTCTCTCTCTCTCCTGTCTACCTGTATACATATATATATAATCATCATCATCATCATCATATAGATATATATGATGATATATATACTTAATGAACTCTCCTGCCATATAACAGATAATTGTTTCTACTTGTGGGCACAAGGCCAGCAATTACCCAGTGCATTACTGGTACTTTATTTTATCGACCCTGTAAGGATGAAAGGCAAAGTTAACCTCGGCGGGATTTGAACTCAGAATGGCAAGGACCGTAACTCTATGCGTCAAAGCATGGTGTCCGACCCTCTACCGACACTGCCAACCCACCGCCCTACTCCGACCCTCTACCGATACTGCCAACCCACCACCCTACTCCGACCCTCTACCGACACTGCCAACCCACCACCCTACTCCGACCCTCTACTGATACTGCCAACCCACCACCCTACTCCGACCCTCTACCGATACTGCCAACCCACCACCCTACTCCGACCCTCTACCGACACTGCCAACCCACCACCCTACTCCGACCCTCTACCGATACTGCCAACCCACCGCCCTACTCCAACCCTCTACCGATACTGCCAACCCACCACCCTACTCCGACCCTCTACCGACACTGCCAACCCACCACCCTACTCCGACCCTCTACTGATACTGCCAACCCACCACCCTACTCCGACCCTCTACCGATACTGCCAACCCACCGCCCTCATATAACAGATAATACACCCTATTCAATGTTGATAGAGTTGTCTAGTCTGTCTGCTACAGTAAATCACTGAGTCAGGTAAGCCTCTTAAAGTATTGTATCTCTCTAGAACCAATGAAGAGTTGCCTGCCATTGCTATCTCTCTAGAGTCAATGAACACTTGCTCTCTCTCTCTCACTCTAGAGTCAATGAAGATATGCTGTCTCTCTATCTCTCTAGAGCCAATGAAGAAATGCTCTTTCTCTCTCTCTCTAGAGTCAATGAAGTTATGCTCTTTCTTTTTCTCTCTCTCACTCAAGAGCCAATGAACACTTGCTCTCCCTCTCTCTCTCTAGAGCCAATGAAGACAATCCAGCAATCAACAACAACAACAACACTAATTAAGAAATTACCTCATGACTGCTAAAACTCTCTATTGAGAGAAGAACAAATTAGAAGACAGAAGTAGTTGAATAAGAGAAGAGATTAGAGAAGAGCTTAGCAAGATTTATAATAAACAGCGACTCAAAATGCTGAACAATAAACCAAAGTGGTTTATTTATTCCATTTTTAATTTTCACAAGAAATCTGAATTAGAAAGAGAGAGTAGATGTGACAAAAGAGTTTAATTGAAGAGAACTAATGACAACAATAGAGAGGTTCTATCTTCACTTAGTACACTTATAACAATAGAGTTTAATCCCAATAACAGAACCATTAGCATTTAAACCGGTCATATCCAGCCAGAATTCTCTCACCTTTTTTGTTCAAACCGGCTGTAACCGGGTGCTCATACTGATGTTAAGGTATTGTGTGTGAGTGTGTATCAAGTGTTAACCGAATATATCCCTTCCATATACTGTACCGATTGTATTATTATTTCTGTTTACCTTTTACATATATATATATATATATATATATTAAACATAGACACAGACATATGTACATGTGTGTGTGTATATATATATATATACATATATATATATATATATATATATATATATATATATATATATATATATATATATATATATATATATATGTGTGTGTGTGTGTGTATTTATATATATAGAGAGAGAGAGGGGGAGAGAGACCATAAACATAGACATGTGTATTCAACTGACCTTTTACGTGATTCAATATCAGGATTTGTGTTGTCAATGACAACGCACTTCCCATCTTTTAAATGCCTCTGACACAAATCAACACATTTTTGCCAGTTTCCAAGTTTGTCCTGGTTAAATAAATACAAAACAATAAAACAATAAACAATAATAAACAATAAAATAAACAATAAGTTAGCAAATAAAAAACATCAGCATAGAAACCACGTCTGGTAAATAAAATGTTAAAATGCTGAAGTCCTAAAATACTAATGGTAGTGGAAGGAGAAAGGTAGATAAGGTAGAAATGGGTCCTGTACCTGTCAAAATACAGTTGAAAAGGGTTTTAGGTGTTGGAGAGGGTGGAAAGGTTGCTCAAACTACTTGTAGCTATTCAATGTTTGGTCAGTTAAACCCCTCCTCATGTCATTGGAATGTTTCAGAAGACCTGAGTAGGATAATATCATCAGTAGTAATAATACCTTACCATCACCAGCCTGTTGTTGTCATCATCATCATCAACAACAACAACTGCCATCATTAGCTGCCAACTTTACAAGCCAACAATAAAACTACATAATCACTTAACCCTTTAGCATTTACATTACTCTCTAATAAAGAAATCACTCTCTATATATACTATTGCATTTTTGTGTTAAAGGCTTTATATCACATAATTATCTCACATAATATTGAATCTACGAGATTTTGATATATGTCCCTTTACGATCTGAGTTCAAATCCCGCCAAGGTTAACTTTGCCTTTCATCCTTACGGGGTCGATAAAATAAAGTACCAGTAATACACTGGGTAACTACTGTCCTTGTGCCAAAAGTAGAAACAATTATTTATTTTGAGAACAATACCCTAACATCAGTATGAGCGGCCAGTTATAGCCAGTTTGAACAGAAAGAGGTGAGAGAATTCTGGCCGGATACGGCCAGTTTAAATACTAAAGGGTTAAACCAGTAAGCCATTCAGTTAGCTGGATGATGATGATGGTGATGGTGATGATGGTAGTGGAGATGATGATGGTGATGGTAGTGGAGATGATGGTGATGGTAGTGGAGATGATGGTGATGGTAGTGGAGATGATGATGGTGATGGTAGTGGAGATGATGGTGATGGTAGTGGAGATGATGGTGATGGTAGTGGAGATGATGGTGATGGTAGTGGAGATGATGGTGATGGTAGTGGAGATGATGGTGATGGTAGTGGAGATGATGGTGATGGTAGTGGAGATGATGGTGATGGTAGTGGAGATGATGGTGATGGTAGTGGAGATGATGATGGTGATGATAGCTGAAAGCTTCCATACTGACATTCAAATTATCATCATGACAACAATGACTACATCATCATCATGACAAGGACTACACCAGACACCACCACCACCACCAGACACCACCACCACCACCACCACCAGACACCACCACCACCAGACACCACCACCACCACCAGACACCACCACCACCACCAGACACCACCACCACCACCACCACCACCAGACACCACCACCACCAGACACAACCACCACCACCAGACACCACCA
>OZ024758.1:1685068-1807568 GCA_964016885.1 Eledone cirrhosa
GTGTGTGTGTGTGTGCTTGCATGGATGTGTGCATGAGTGCATGCAGGTCTATATGTGTATGTGTCTGCATGTGTGTGTGTGTGTGCATGTGTGTGAGAGTGTGTGTGCATGTATGTCTATATGTGTCCATGTGTCAGATCATAGCTAACCTCTTCCATCTCGTCTTTGAACTCTTATCTTAGCCACCATCAACAATCAACTACATATCACCAAACATTCCTCTCTCTCTCTCTCTCTCTCTCTCTCTCTCTCTCAAATTGTCTGTCTCTCCTTCCCTTACAACTCCCCCACCACCACCACCATGTCATATCCCCCCCACTCTCTTCACCCTCCTCCATGTCATACCCCCCCCTCACCCCTCCATGCCATATCTCTCTCCCCCACCCTCCCCCACCATGTCATATCTCCCCACCCTCCCCCACCATGTCATATCTCCTCCCCACCCTCCCCCACCATGTTATATCTCCCCACCCTCCCCCACCATGTCATATCCCCCCCACCATGTCATATCTCCTCCCCACCCTCCCCCACCATGTTATATCTCCCCACCCTCCCCCACCATGTCATATCTCTAATAACTCTCATCTGTCTCCAGTCATCTACAATCTTTCACATTTGTTACATCCACAACAGAATGTCATGTAGTTGTAGTGGTGGTAGTAGTAGTAGTAGTTGTAGTAGTAGTAGTAGCAGCAGCAGTAGTAGTAGATGTTGTAGTAGCAGCAGTAGTAGAAGTAGTAGTAGTAGCAGCAGCACCAGTAGTAGTAGTAGCAGCAGCAGCAGCAGTCTTGTCATATGACATATACACAATGGTTATATAGAGAGATCTCGACTGGTGAGCCAGACTAACGCCTCATTTATAGTATTACGGATTGCCTCCAGGAAAACGTTTAAAGAGGTAATCCCAAACAACATGCAGCACTGTCTGGTTAGGGTCCCCAGTCACGTGCTGGGCTGCCTTTTATTTCCATCGATGGAGATGATGGGGCTGTCCTAGTATGTGTTGTGCGAACCCAATCAACCCTTTAGCATTTACATTACTCTATATATAAATAATAATAATGAAATTATTGCGTAAAGTGCTCAGGTGCAATACAACTCGTCAAAGGTGTATGTATAGTACATAGAATAATACACAAATGTCAGGGAAGTGAACAGTGTCATGGTATACATGTGTGTATGTGTATGGAGGGGGAACATTAGCTGTAGTGTTGACGGATCTCAGGAAGCATGGAGGCCTTAAAGGATGCAGTGTCTCGACAGCTAACAACTGATGAAGGTAGTTTGTTCCATGCTTCAGCAACTCTGAGCGTGAAAAAATGTTTCCGAAAGTCATGGGAACTGTGCTGTTTTCTGACTTTTGGGCATGTCCACGTGTGTTAGACACATGGAAATCAAAAAGGTACTCAGGGTTGTATTTTCACAGTAAAGGCTTTACCTCACATAATATCTCACATAACATTTACATTACTCTATATATACTATTGTATTTTCATGGTAGGTGTGTATACTGTAGGGTAGGTGTGTAATTAAATAAGGAAATAGGGAGTTGATGTTTGTGGTTTCTCAGTCTGTGTAATTAGGGAGTTGCTCCTTCTATCTGCAACCGATATATAGTATTAGCAATTGGAAAGACCGTGGAGACATTGTTTCCCACCACACTTGTTAAGCGAATACACACACACACACACACGATGGCTGCCCCCTTGTTATCGAGTATGCCCATTGCACAAAAAAAAAATATATATGCATGCATATATATATATATATATATATATATACATGCATACATATATATATATATATATATATATATATATATATATATATAAGATAATGATAAGATAATGAAATTATTGTGTACAGTGCTCAGGTGCACTACAACTCATCAAAGGTGCATGTATAGTACATAGAATAATGTACAAATGTCAGGAAAATGAACAGTGTATGAGTCATGATATAATAATAATAACAATAATGAAATATTGTGTACAGTGCCCAGGTGCACCACAACTCATCAAAAAAGTGCATGTACAGTACATAGGGCAATGCACAAACATCAGTAAAATGAACAGTGCACGAGTCATGATACACACATGTGTGCATGTGTATGGAAGGGGTACATCAGGTGTAGTTTTGGCGTATTTCGGGAAGCATGAGTGTCTTAAAGGATGCAGTGTCTCGGCAGCTAACAATTGACGCAGGCAGTTTGTTCCATGCTTCAGCAACTCTGAGCGTGAAAAAATGTCTACGAAAGTCATATATATATATATACACACACACACATATATATTAACAATTATCGGTGTTGTGATCGAATGTGGGTTTTTAACCCAGCCAATGATCTAAAATGTCTTGCACAGAGTTGGCAACCAAAACACACTCACATACATACACTAACATATACATACATGTATACATCTATACCTACAGATGAACAGGAAGGACCAGCATCATTACTGTTACCACAATATAGTGTTTAAAGTTAAGAGCAACATAGACAAATTGCTAACAAGACAGTTTGATAGGTGAAACAACCTTGTTCAGTTGTTTTAATATGACAGACTCATCAGCAAAATAAATAGATTCCTCCTACATCGATTACAAAATACAACTTTTGAAAGGAAAAAACACAAGGATAAAAATAGAGGAGCTGGCCTTGAAATGGATCATTGTCCTCTATAGCCAACCATACAAATATTTGTTGAAAATCTTCAGCTTTCAATCTATCCCTCTACAAATGTTAAATGTTTTTTTTTCTACCCTTTTCTCTATTTTTTCTCTTCCTCGCTCTCTGTTTGTCGTATTCAGTTTGTTTTAGACACATTATGAGCCAGTTAGGAAACTTAGTATAGAATCTCTTTATAGAAACTCTATATATGCTCAATATAATAAGGAATCTCTTTAACCCTTTAGCATTTACATTACTCTATATATACTATTGTATTTTCACAGTAAAGGCTTTACCTCACATAACATTTACATTACTCTATATATACTATTGTATTTTCACAGTAAAGGCTTTACCTAATATAATATCTCACATAACATTTACATTACTCTATATATACTATTGTATTTTCACAGTAAAGGCTTTACCTAACATAATATCTCACATAACATTTACATTACTCTATATATACTATTGTATTTTCACAGTAAAGACTTTACCTCACATAACATTTACATTAGTCTATACATACTATTGTATTTTCATGGTAAAGGCTTTACCTCACATAATATCTCACACAACATTTACATTACTCTATATATAGTTTTGTATTTTCACAGTAAAGGCTTTACCTCACATAATATCTCACATAACATTTACATTACTCTATATATACTATTGTATTTTCATGGTAAAGGCTTTACCTCACATAATATCTCACATAACATTTACATTACTCTATATATACTATTGTATTTTCATGGTAAAGGCTTTACTTCACATAACATTTACATTACTCTATATATACTATTGTATTTTCACAGTAAAGGCGTTACCTCACATCATATCTCACATAACATTTACATTACCCTATATATACTATTGTATTTTCATGGTAAAGGCTGCTGTTTGCAAAGGAAATTTCAAGAGGAGAATAAAGCATACTTACGCGACTAATATGGACATACTGGGCAGGCTGTAAGTGTGTTTTTACAAAGGATGATTTACCAGCTGTAATTGAAATTAAAATTAAAAAATATAAGTACCATGATTTCAAATTAACAAGGTTTTTCTTTTATAGAATATATCATGTAAATAGAGTTTAATAGAATAAAAAAGATAATTTAGACTGAGAAGAATGGAATGTAAATGGGAGGGAATGGCAAGGACTCTAGTGTCACAGAAGAATGGGGAACAGGAAGAATGATAGGGCTCTGGGTCTAGGGTGCACTGCTAAAAAGGCAACTCCCTGTGGACAAGACCACAAAAGCATTCCTGCGGATTGTATATTTTTCTATGCTAGTATAGGTTAGACAATTGTCCCATTGTGAGACAAGTCTGACAAGATGACTGTGATTATCTGATACAGAACTGTTTCTAGCTTGGTTTTTACAGCCGGATTCTCTTCCTAACACCAACCACATTTAGAGTGGACTGAGTGCTTATTATTGTGTTACCAAAACAACCACTTTAGAGAGTGGACTGGGTGCTTTTCATCATGACACCATAAACACCACTTTACAGTGTGGACCAGGTGCTTTTTGTCATGGCACGGAAACAACCACTTTACAGTGTGGACTGGGTGCTTTTTGTCATCCTATGAAGTTTAGAGCTGACCCTTGTATGTACAATACACACACAAAATAAAATTGATGAACAAAAAAAGTAAAATTGAACATAAAATTCCAAACTTCACTTAAATGACATCACTTACCTGCAGGGTATCCCACAAATACAATAAGCTAGAAAAACAAGAGAAAAACAATATTTTCATAAATCTTTATAAACAATTCATTTATTATATATATTAATTTAGATGCATAAGAAATCACTTTGTGGTCAAATTATTACATACATATTCAAAATTGCATTCATTTCCACAAAATTGATGGAAAGAAACCATTACAATAGACTGTATATACTCAAATATAAGCCAAGGACTATGTTACCACAATATCGATGGTAGAAGGGGTTCGCTGGACAGATTTTAGAGCTGGCAGGAGACCCAGAGGTAGACCCCAAGCAAGATGGTTGGATAACATCCATGAGCTTGGCTGGTCTCGCTTGGGGATCCAGCCGGATTAGTTAGAGACAGTTGTTTCTGACAGGATCTGATGGAAGGAGTATTTGGGGTCTCTACAACCCTCTCAGGAATAAGTGGGCAAAGAAGAATATTTTGATGATTTTCACCAACTTCAAATTCTATGTAAATAAGGTTTGGATTTTTGCCCATTTCTCAGACATAAAATAGTGGGGTCAGCTTATTGTATCAACTTATATTCAAGTATATAAGGTAAATATCTAGATATATCTATAGATAATAGCAAATGTTTTGACAAGATGGAAGATTAAATTGACACTAGGAAATTACAGGTATTTATTTTAGTAACATTCAAGAAGATGAAAGACAAAATTAATCCCACTGAAATTCCCTTAACTTTTTTTTTTTAATAATTAAAATATCAACAAAAAAGGTACCAATTGATTTTTTAGTGTTAAAGAGATTTAATAAAAAAAAAGTCTAAAGTCTGTCTCGAGCCTGGAGGCTTATCAATCTAGTGCTTAACCCAGCTCCCGTAGCATTAAGCAACTGAGAGTACAAGATTTCCCTGGACAGGATGTCAGTCCATCACAGGGTTAACTCCCCCACCCCAGCTATTGGTGGTACTCATTAAGCTGAGTATACTGGAGCAACTTGAAATGAAATATGAAGTGTTTTGCTCAAGAACACACCACACAACCCAGTTCAGGAATCAAACTCATGACATTATGACTGTAAGTCCAACACCCTTTCCAATAGGCCATGCACTACCATTTTATTAACATTCAGGAAGATGAAAGACAAAATTAACCCCAGTGAAATTCCCTTTTTACAATTTAAAAAAAATAAAATATCAACAAAAATATACCTCTTGTTTTTTTAGAATTAAAGAAGATTTAGGTGGGTCTGTTAATGGAATGGATGTCTCAAGCCTCCGCTGAAAAATTCATAAAAAAGGTTCAAATTATTACCTCATGTTAATATGAACTTCTATAAAATGTACATTTTTCAGGATATGGTTTACTCTGAGTTTTAGTTGGCTGGTTGTTCAGTTTTTCTTTAACCATTTCTGTTCAAACCAGCCATAACTAGCCTCTCACACTTATGTTAAGGTATTGTTCTCAAAATAAATATCAAAATCTTATAGATTTGATATTATGTGAGATAAAGCATCTATTGTATTTCCACGGTAAACATTTTATCTCACATAATATCAAATCTATGAGATTTTGATATTATTTATTTTAAGAAGAATACCTTAAAATAAGTATGAGCAGCCGGTTATGGCTGGTTTGAACAGAAAAAGGTAAAGGAACTGTGGTCGGATACAACCTGTTTAAATGCTAAAGGGTTAAAAAAAAATCAAAATATCTTTACTAAGTATAAATATACAAACATTTTAAAGCCATCTCACTTCTGAAGCAGAAGTTTGTTTTGTGGGGCCCCATGACAAGATTCTCCTTTCTGCCCTATCATCTGCATCCCTTCTCACCAACCCTCTGGCTTCCACTCTTCCACTCTCTGTTACTCCACAACACCACCAGACCATTCTCATTTCCATTCTTTTCAATATTCTCTGCTGATGACACAACAAAAAGTGCCTAGTCCACTCTGTAAGGTGGTATTGTTGGTCTGACAACAAAAAGCACCCAGTCCACCCTGTAAAGTAGTCATATTGGACTCATGACAAAAAGCACCCAGTCTACCCTGTAAAGTAGTCGTATTGGACTCATGACAAAAAGCACTCAGTCCACTCTGTAAGGTGGTCGTGTTAGTCTCACGACAAAAAGCACCCAGTCCACCCCGTTAGATGGTCGTGTTAGTGCCACAACAACAAAGCACCCAGTAACATGGTTGGTGTTAGGAAATGCACTGACTGACCGGTTACTTATGACTTACTCTCCATTAAGAAAAGGCAAGGATATTTTTTTTTTCATTAGAAAGTAAAAATGAAACAAAAAAAATGTAAATGTTAAAAGGTTTGAAAAGCAATACTTACTGGGTCGAAATCAGGCATGTTAAAAGGTGCAACTGGTGCTGATAAGAAGTATTCTTCTGGTGTATAAAACTTAACATTAATATTAATGGCAAACTGAAGAAAAGAGAAAGGAATATGTCAGACACTAAATACTACAATATGCTAATCATCATAAAATATGTCATACTACAATATGCTAATAATCATCATTATCATCATCAATATTTTCAAAATTATTTGAAAATTATAGACAATGTTTTTCATAAGAAATATGGTAACAAAAAGGTTATTTATTTAAAAACCTAATTTCTATTGATAATTCTATTTTGCATTGTGAAATAAGTGGCTTCTGGTCATGAGGTGAGGTTCTTTTTACTAGATACAAAGTATTTGAGAAGTTTGAAACATTGCTGAAAACTGCATGAAACAGTAATTTCTGACCTACTTAATAATAAGTCCTTACCAAAACATATCTTCTTGATCACAAAGCTAAGCCTGCATTTTAATAATAAGTCCTTAGTAAAACATATCTTCTTGACCACAAAGCTAAGCCTGCATTTTAATAAGTCCTTAGTAAAATATATTTTCTTGACCACACAGCCATGCCTGTATCTTAATAGGTCCTTAGTTTTCTTGACCACACAGCTATACCTGTATCTTAATTGTAGTTTATTTATTTTTGTTTAATGAAGAACAAATGTAGGATTGGTAATATGAGTTAAATAATTGGCTCACCAAACGATCAGAACATGAAAAATCTTTTTTTGCACGAGGTTTCCACTTCTCAGGTCGACCCGCTGCATCTAAAAATTACAATAAAAAACAATAAGGAAGACTCCTCTTATTTTTTACAATTTCCAAAATAATTTTTATCAGGTTTGGTGGACGGAATACTTGAGAACTCTTCCCCCACCCAGAAATAAGAGGAAGGAGAATCTACATGATAAATGCACCAAAAGCTTGTCAAACAAAGGGTTGGGAGGACCCTTCAGTTGTCAAGGGCATGACAACCTCCCTAGAGTTTGGTGATCTACATGATAAACAAACCCAGTTCACACTGTAAAGTAGTTGATAGGAAGAGCATCCAGCCATAGAAGTTGTGTCAAAATACAACAGCTTCTCTAGTGTTTGGTGATCTACATGATAAACACACCCAGTACAAGTTGTAAAGTTGTTAGTGGTAAGAAGGGCATCCAGCTGTAGAAAGCTTGCCAAAGGGTTGGGAGGACCCTCAGTTTTGTCAAGAACATGACAACCTCTCCTGTGCACTCGGTAGAACATGAGACCATACGTAGTTGAGATGACAGATCTCTCGCTTGTCTGGAAGGTCTGTAGCCCTACTTCAGAACTAACTTGGTCTATATAGACCCATCCAACTATTGCAAGCAGGGAAAGTAGATGTTAAAACGAAGTGAAATTTACCACTTGAAACTCTTCCTGATTCCTTTTGAAGCTATTTCAAGTTAGGTTTTCCTGTCTTATCTCCCTTAGATATAATTGCCAAACATGGCGACATTTGTTACTCTCCTTTGAAAGATGTCTTTAGCCATGAATTATCCCCCCTGTTCCGTAATATCGACATAATAATATACCTGACCTGGGAAGGTCAATAAAATGGTATTACCGTTGTCTTAAGTTTGTTTTCCCTCTTGACATAAGTTGGACGATCTTAAACAGATTAGTAGACTGGGTGCTTTTTGCCGTGACAACCACTTTACAGTGTGGACTAGGTGCTTTTTGTCGTGACACCTACACAACCACTTTACAGTGTGTACTGGGTGCTTTTTGTCGTGACACCTACACAACCACTTTACAGTGTGTACTGGGTGCTTTTTGTCGTGACACCTACACAACCACTTTACAGTGTGGACTAGGTGCTTTTTGTCGTGACACCTACACAACCACTTTACAGTGTGTACTGGGTGCTTTTTGTTGTGACACCTATACAACCACTTTACAGTGTGTACTGGGTGCTTTTTGTCGTGACACCTACACAACCACTTTACAGTGTGGACTAGGTGCTTTTTGTCGTGACACCTACACAACCACTTTACAGTGTGGGATGGATGCTTTTTTGTTGTATGCCAAGAGTTCAACAAATGAATATCAATTCTAAATTTGAAAATTCAAATTAAAGGATTAAAAAGAAATCAAAATTTCATTATCAGGAGAGAAATGTATGACTTTTTTTGTTAATTAACATTTTTTAAATCTTTAAAATAAAAATTAACTAACCTCCAACGTAAAAACTTTTAAAATGATTAATCTTAATGTTGTCATTTTCCTATAATATAACAAATAAATAGATATATAAAATATATTTATGTTTACCACATCAATAAAGCATATAAATGAATTCAAAATGGGAAAATATGTCTAAACTAGTTTTATTTTAGTGGAGAGTTGCTGTGCAAGCAGGGAAAAGCAGACGTAAAATGATGATGATGATATTTATATATATTTAACCTTACTGTGAAACGAAATTTCGGATGTAACTCTAGATATATATATATATAATAATAATAATAATAATGAAATTATTGTGTACAGTGCTCAGGTGTATCTTACTGTGAAATGAAGCTTAGGATTAATTCTAAATATATGTAAGATTTGCAAATAATAGCACAATCTGTCAACTCTGTTAAGGATAAGAAGGCGAAGTTAGCCAGGGAAAAATGGTCCTAGAACCTTTTAACTCTATCTTATGCTAATATATATGAAAAACTGTTTTAAATAAATTATTGAAAGTACACCAGCATATTTGGGAACCTCTGTCTTAGAATAATGAAATAGTGAAGCTTGAAGGGCTATTTTATACATTAGAATATTTTTTATCACGCTGAGGCATATGTGTATCAGTGTGTGCATGTGTGTATGTGTATATGCAAACATTTATATGTATGAGTATGTAAATATAAACGCGCAAACACAGACACACTTACAAAAATACACACATACACATACATACACACAAATACACACACATACATTTACACATACACACAAATACACACACACACATACATTTACACAAACATACTCACACACAGCGAAGCAAATGGAACGCCAGCCACTGTTTTGCTATAGATTTTTTCACCCTACTCTTCCTTACTTTTACACACACACATACATTCACACAAACACACACACATTGTGTGACAGACAGACAGAAGTCATTCAAATTTATGTATAGGTTCAAGATCTGTAATGTGTTCACCTTATTCTGTAAATACATCCACATGCCATTTACGGGTTTTCGGAACACACCAACTCCTGTTGCAACAAAGACCTGTAAAACACAAAAGAAAAACAATTACTCAATAATAAGAATTTTTTAACATCAATTTCAGTCAAAGAGTAGAACTAACAATCCTATCAATCTTATTGACCAATGATCCTACATCTCCTCATTTCTTACATGTTTTATCTAAAATAAAACTGCTAAATCCCATGTTCTTTTTACCTACAGGTATCTGAATGTTGGTTGGTTTTGTCTGTAAAATCTATCCAGCGATTCTTTCCTGAGATATTCTAACATTCTTTCAATTAGAAGTAACAGCTCTACCTGGAGTGACTCTCTGATCTCCGAACTACAAATCTGTCCAGCAATTCTTTCCTGAGACATTCTAACCACATGTCCATAGTATCGGAGCTGTCATCCTCATCATGTTCATTTAACATCTATCTTCCACGCTAGCATGGGTTAGACGGGAATTGTCCCACTCGAGGCAAGATTGATTGGGTGACTGCATCTCGCTCACATAGGACTGTATCTGGCAGGTTTTCTACGGCTGGATGTCCTTCATGACACCAACTACATTTACAGTGATCTCTCAATTCTAACAGGACCGACTGGAGGGAGTGTTTGAGGACTCTGCGCCCACGACTCTCTCAGGAAGGAGGGGGGGGGGTTATTTGAATGCCTACTATCACCTTAAATTTCTAATTATAAATAAACAAGAATAGACGAGTGAAAAAGATTTACCTGAATAGGAATTCCAAGTTTATTGACAATACTTTCTATTTTATTTTTCATTTCTTCTAATTTGGTGCCACCTCTTCGAGCACCATGCTGCAATTTAAGAGAAAAACATAGAGAGAACCAAGTAGAAGAGTTTTGAAACAAACAATATAAAATACAATGGTTGGAAGCTTTTTTTTGATTTTGTAGGAATTCTATAACTTAATAGCCAGTTGCAAACTGAAAGACAAACATACACATATAAGAGTGGGCTGAAGAATTCATTAGCTGACTATGAAAGAGTGATGCTAGAGCTGTGAAATCTTGCATGCATCAATTTCCATCTTTATATCCATCTCCCCATCGTTCTGATCCATTTTTCTCCTCCCCTCTCTCTCTATAACTCCCATCATCTCTCATTCTCTCTCTCACGTTCTCCATTCGATTTGTGGTTATATCTTAACCCAAAAGTGTTACTATGTAAACAGTAAACAGTTGGTAACAGCTACTTTTCATACTGAGAATACTCTTTTACGAATATATATATATTTTAGCTTAATCCAAAAATATACATATAAGAACTTATTTCATATATTACTTACCTGATTGGTGAAAAGGACAACTTTGTAACCATTTTCAAATAACTCCTTAAATTTCTCAATAACAGTTGGAAAGGCTATTCTAAAATAAAAAATAATATCATCATCGTTTAACGTCCATTTTCTATGCTTGCATGGGTTAGATGGGTCATCCATGTCCTGAGACAAGTCTAGCCAGATTGGCCGCACCGTACCTTGCTCAGACGGAACTATAAATTTGGCCGGGATTTTTACACCTGGATGCCCTCCTAACACCAACCTCATTTACATATATATTAAACAATTTCTAGCACTGGCACAAGTTTTAAAATATTTCAGATAAGTAGAGATGGTTAAATTAAAACTAATTCTTAACTGCTACTTTATTTTATTAACCAGAATAGATGAAGTCGACCTTCAAATGGTTTTTGAAGCAACGTTACTGGATAAAGTGTGCAGCTTGGAGCTGAGAGTGGCTCCAGGTAGAGCTGCTACTTCTCCAAATCAAGAGATTATAGCTCCGATATTCCGGACATGTAGTTACTTTACTGACCCCGTAAGGAGGAAAGGCAAAGTTAACCTAGGCAAGATTTGAACTCAGAACATAAAGGTACATAACTATATGCCTCAAAGCATGTAATTAATATAAATGGGGGGGGGGGCTAATTAATGCTAACGAGGAGGAAGGGATTAATTAAATCAAATGGGGAGGTGTTAATGATAATGGGGAGGTGTTAATGATAATGAGGTGGTGTTAATGATAATGAGGTGGTGCTAATGATAATGAGGCTGTGTTAATGATAATGAAGTGGTGCTAATGATAATGAGGCTGTGTTAATGATAATGAGGCTGTGTTAATGATAATGAAGTGGTGCTAATGATAATGAGGTGGTGCTAATGATAATGAGGCTGTGTTAATGATAATGAAGTGGTGCTAATGATAATGAGGTGGTGCTAATGATAATGAGGCTGTGTTAATGATAATGAAGTGGTGCTAATGATAATGAGGTGGTGCTAATGATAATGAGGCTGTGTTAATGATAATGAGGTGGTGCTAATGATAATGAGGTGGTGCTAATGATAATGAGGCTGTGTTAATGATAATGAAGTGGTGCTAATGATAATGAGGTGGTGCTAATGATAATGAGGCTGTGTTAATGATAATGAGGTGGTGCTAATGATAATGAGGCTGTGTTAATGATAATGAGGATGAAGGTGTTAATAACAACAGTAATACTTACTTCCAGTCTTTGGAATCCTGAGGAAATGTCTTTCCTGATTTTGTACAAATTATGGTTCCATCCAAATCAAAACCAGCAATCTAAGACAAGACAGACTTAATTAGTAAATCTAAGACAAGACAGACTTAATTAGTAAATCTAAGACAAGACAGACTTAATTAGTAAATCTAAGACAAGACAGACTTAATTAGTAAGTCTAAGACAAGACAGACTTAATTAGTAAATCTAAGACAAGACAGACTTAATTAGTAAATCTAAGACAAGACAGACTTAATTAGTAAGTCTAAGACAAGACAGACTTAATTAGTAAGTCTAAGACAAGACAGACTTAATTAGTAAGTCTAAGACAAGACAGACTTAATTAGTAAGTCTAAGACAAGACAGACTTAATTAGTAAATCTAAGACAAGACAGACTTAATTAGTAAATCTAAGACAAGACAGACTTAATTAGTAAGTCTAAGACAAGACAGACTTAATTAGTAAATCTAAGACAAGACAGACTTAATTAGTAAATCTAAGACAAGACAGACTTAATTAGTAAATCTAAGACAAGACAGACTTAATTAGTAAATCTAAGACAAGACAGACTTAATTAGTAAATCTAAGACAAGACAGACTTAATTAGTAAGTCTAAGACAAGACAGACTTAATTAGTAAATCTAAGACAAGACAGACTTAATTAGTAAGTCTAAGACAAGACAGACTTAATTAGTAAGTCTAAGACAAGACAGACTTAATTAGTAAGTCTAAGACAAGACAGACTTAATTAGTAAGTCTAAGACAAGACAGACTTAATTAGTAAATCTAAGACAAGACAGACTTAATTAGTAAATCTAAGACAAGACAGACTTAATTAGTAAATCTAAGACAAGACAGACTTAATTAGTAAGTCTAAGACAAGACAGACTTAATTAGTAAATCTAAGACAAGACAGACTTAATTAGTAAATCTAAGACAAGACAGACTTAATTAGTAAATCTAAGACAAGACAGACTTAATTAGTAAATCTAAGACAAGACAGACTTAATTAGTAAATCTAAGACAAGACAGACTTAATTAGTAAGTCTAAGACAAGACAGACTTAATTAGTAAATCTAAGACAAGACAGACTTAATTAGTAAATCTAAGACAAGACAGACTTAATTAGTAAATCTAAGACAAGACAGACTTAATTAGTAAATCTAAGACAAGACAGACTTAATTAGTAAGTCTAAGACAAGACAGACTTAATTAGTAAGTCTAAGACAAGACAGACTTAATTAGTAAATCTAAGACAAGACAGACTTAATTAGTAAGTCTAAGACAAGACAGACTTAATTAGTAAGTCTAAGACAAGACAGACTTAATTAGTAAGTCTAAGACAAGACAGACTTAATTAGTAAGTCTAAGACAAGACAGACTTAATTAGTAAGTCTAAGACAAGACAGACTTAATTAGTAAGTCTAAGACAAGACAGACTTAATTAGTAAATCTAAGACAAGACAGACTTAATTAGTAAATCTAAGACAAGACAGACTTAATTAGTAAATCTAAGACAAGACAGACTTAATTAGTAAATCTAAGACAAGACAGACTTAATTAGTAAATCTAAGACAAGACAGACTTAATTAGTAAGTCTAAGACAAGACAGACTTAATTAGTAAATCTAAGACAAGACAGACTTAATTAGTAAATCTAAGACAAGACAGACTTAATTAGTAAATCTAAGACAAGACAGACTTAATTAGTAAATCTAAGACAAGACAGACTTAATTAGTAAGTCTAAGACAAGACAGACTTAATTAGTAAATCTAAGACAAGACAGACTTAATTAGTAAGTCTAAGACAAGATAGACTTAATTAGTAAGTCTAAGACAAGATAGACTTAATTAGTAAATCTAAGACAAGACAGACTTAATTAGTAAGTCTAAGACAAGACAGACTTAATTAGTAAGTCTAAGACAAGATAGACTTAATTAGTAAATCTAAGACAAGACAGACTTAATTAGTAAATCATCTTTAGTTTTAATTGCCAAATCAAAGAATTCAAAGTAGTGGAATATGCTTTTTGGATGCCCTTCCTAACCCCAGCATTATTTACAGTGAGTACTGGGTGCTTTGGTGACTATAACCCAAACAATAATAATTAGCGATGCAAACACTTTCTTCTGGGAGTTCAGCTTACCTTATTGCGGCTGTAAGTACCTTCTTTAGTATAGACCAGCAATTGACTGAATTGGCTCCACTTTGACTCTGAACAGGGAGGAGTATATTTGGTTGGCTCAGGAGAATTTGGACTTGTTGGAAGAGATTCAGGTTCCTGTTTAAGTTTTTTGGACTTACCCTCCACACTTGACACCTTCAAAATAAATTTATGTGCATATTTAAAACAACCAGTATTTCATTTTAATAGATGGAAGGAGCTGCATTAGAGGTAAACCAAGGAAGTGTGAGCGAAAGACGCTCCTCCAACTTGATCTCTCACAAAGAGACAGCCCGTCCTACTCATGGCAGCATGGAAAATGGATGTTAAACGATGATATTACAGTAATGAGTAAGAAAAAGTTGTAAATAAGATTTTAAAATATAGACATACCTCATTAACTTGGATTCTATCTTTAACTTTACTCTTTTTTTTCTTCTTTTTTAGATCTTCTTCTTCCAAGACTTCATATTTTAATTTAGTCGAGATATGGTCTTTATCCGAGTTATTGTGAGTTTTTTTTTCAATTTTCAATTTTTTAGTTGGTAACTTTTCATTGTCAGATTCTGAAGATCGTTTTTTACTAGAACATCCAGCCGTTACCTTATTGGTATAGTGGTGCTTAACTTTTACAATATGAGGAAAATTGCCAGAAAGAATATAAAGAGTTGCATTATCAGGCAATCGAGTTATTTCCCCTTTGTTGAGTTCTTTTTCATCAACAGAAGAGCTGTTGCTCCCTATCTGTTTTATAAGGACTTCACCAATTTCCCAATCAGCACAAATTTCAACTGGAAAGCAGAAAGTAAAATATTATAGACTGGGTGTTAAAAATGCCAAAAATAAAATAATGGTCATCTTGTTTTGTTTTTTTTTTCAAAGAAATATTTTATCAGTAAGTGTTTGCAATTCTTTAACCCAAAGGATTTCTCAAGTTCTATAAGAAATGTTTAACCCTTTAACATTTAAACTGGCCATGTCTGGCCAGAATTCTCTCACCACTTTCTGATCAAACCAGCCATAACCAGCCCCTCATACTGACATTAACCCTTTAGCATTTCATGGTAACGGCAGCGAAGACTGAGACACTCGTCCTCATCAGCGCAGTGAAGACACTCGTCCTCTCAAGGAGGCCTGTGCAGTGCACTCTACGTGTGAATAGAGTTCCACTGAAGCAGGTAGAGAAGTTCAAGTATCTCAGGGCTGTGTTGGCGAGTGATGGACGGCAAGAGGCTGAATTAAACCTTTAGCATTTAAACCGGCCATATCCGCCCTGAATTCTCTCACTTCTTTCTGTTCAAACCGGCCATAACTGGCTGCTCATACCAACATTCAGATATTGTTCTCAAAATAAATAACATCAAAATCTCGTAGATTTGATATTATGTGAGAATTATGTAAGATAAAGCCTTTACTGTGAAAATACAATAGTAAATATAGAATAATGTAAATACTAAAGGGTTAAGGGCAAGTAAAGTGTCAGCTTCAGTACTTGGTCATCAGAAGGGAGTTAGGTGTAAAAGCCAAACTCATTAGCTTCAATAGTTATGCCCACCCTTACCTATGGTGTTGCAAATCTTGGGTGTTGACTAAACAAATATGATTATGAAAACAAGCGACTGAAATGGGGTTGAGTCTTTGGAGTAAAGTTACATGATAGGGAGCCAAGATCAGAGTCGCTCCAGTACTACAGACATGTTAAAAAGTCCAAGGAAAGATTGCTTGACAGATTTTATGGGCAAAACCAGCCAGCAGGGGCCCAGAGATAATTAGAAGTTTAGAAAATTCCATGAGATGTGTGTATAAAAAGAATTGTTTATTAAATGTTCGTCTGAGAGGTTTGTTTACATTTTGGGATGATGCTTCTATGATCGCTGGCTTAGGATAAACCAGGCCTCATCGAGCAAGAGTAAAGATTATATATATATATATATATATATATATATATATATATAATAAAAATGGAATAGACATTACAATACAACGGGAGGAAACCTAATAGTATCCCTGATGATGTCACAGGTGTGTGATGAAAGAATTTTGATAGACTATATATATATATATTTTTTTTTTTTTTTTTTTTTTTTAACCGTTGGTCAATCAATGATAAACATTGATTGCCAGCTAAATTAACTCTACGGATATAAAAGATAAAGAAGCGAAAACCAATCCAAACCAAACAGTGAGTGTGTTTTATTATCATTTCTGGCAATATTTAAACAATATGACCCCCCCCCCCCCCCAATATATACATATATATATATATATATAGGAATGGATGCAGTAAAAACCAGAGTAGTTGATACTTGGGGTAATACAGTGGGCAATATGAAGGATTCGGGATCCCGACGGTTGAGATCCCGCCGTTTCAACAGCTAGATCTAGTATATATAAATAACATTACAAATTGCTCACGATTCTTTCAGAATAACATTTCAAATATAGTGTAATGTAGTGTAATATAATGTCGTTGATAAACATAAAGACATATATAATAAATACAATTAACTATTGCTTGGAACATCACAAAACAACACCAAAATATATGACCAGAGCGGGAGAAAGAAAAATAAAGGGGGGAAACGAAAGCTACCATCAATTTAGCACCGAGTGCGAGAATCGGCCACACATGACAATTTGTAATGTTATTTATGTATATATTTAAAATAAATAAATTACTTTTTATTCCAGTACTGTTTGTTTATTTTCTGTCTCGAGAAAGGAAGAAAGGAAGAAATAGAAGTTTTTCGACCGACTAATTATAAGTTTTGATAAGCTTGTGTGTGACTACATATGAAATGTGACTAAGTTAAATATTTACTGACATAAGCAGTATTTCCTGCATCTTCTACTCTTCCGTTTATTCAATTTTATTTTATCGAACACTTGCAATTTTTTTGTTTGTTTATTATTTTGATTTGTTTTGTTTGTTATTTTTGTTGTTTTAGTGAACAGGTTAGGATTAAGGTTAAAATAATATAGAAAAAATTTAGTGGCGGGGAGGTGCGAGCGAGTCCAGCTCACCTCCATGAGGTGGTCCTCGTGAAAGCACTTGCTAACGAGGTTCTGTGTATGAATAAATATATTTATGAACAATAATGGTATAAGTACATATTAAGTAAGTAATAGGTATAAGTGTGTGTGTTGCTTTTTGACATCTATGGTAGTATAACATTTGTGTTTGTAATTTTAAGCTATTTATATTATTAGCATCTTTGGTTGGGAAAAGAAAACGTGAACTTTGCTAGTGTATAAATTCATGCATATCGTTTATTTTTTTTTTATCAACATACATACATATGTTATAACTATTCATCACATATTTACCGAGTACCATACTTGGTGTGATTATAAAGTAATGAAGTTATATTGGGTACTTGTGGGGTTGTGTGTCGATACATGAAACTAGCGAGTACTTGCTGCTCGATGCACCGAATGGCGAGGAAGACCCTGAGACTAAGACATGAAAGTAAACCATACCAAAACAGGGTTTTACTTACTTTGTTCGCGAGAACATCGTGGATCGGATATTTGAGTTTGTTTCGTTCGTCCAATTATCACCGTTTCTCTGTGTGGCAAAGGAATGGGGCGGTGTTTTCCTTTAAGGCATACCAGTTCACAAGACTCAAACTTCATCGTCAAAGATGTTTTAAATATATGTGATGTATTTCTTCGTAATGCTATAGAAGCAAATTGAATGTAAATAAAATTAATCGGAGGAAGTACTCTCCGTGCTTCGTAAAAAATGACAGATCTCAACGAAAATGAAATGACATTCATAAGATATAATACGAATTTAGATATTACTTTAAAATGTCTAATTGCTTTCTTTCTCAATATTGTTTCAAAACAAACAACATTGATAAAGGTTCATTGAGTAAAAAAAAAAAGAGAGAGAGAGAGAATACACGTGAAAGTCCTACAGCAAATAATTGCTCCGGCCTGAGTCAAGTGTAATTTACTATCTAAGGGAGATAACTTTGCTTTACTGGTTCCTTGCAATAATATTTCCACGTGTTTTCAAACAATGTTTATCATTGCTGTTCCACTTTTTCTTTTTAATGACGGTTTTAGTTACAAATTATTATACACCGGAAATATCATCATTATTACTTTTCTATGAATAGAATATTTGTTTCTACTCTAAGCACAAGGCCAGCAATTATTACAGTGCATTACTGGTACTTTATTTTACCGACCCCGTAAGGATGAAAGGCAAAGTTTACCTCGGCGGGATTTGAACACAGACCAATAATATAATGTTTACAACAGAGTGAAAATAAAAACACATAAAATAAACACAATTAATCATTGCTAGGAACCTTATAAATATAATACACAAAAATATATGATCAAATCGAGAGAAAAAAACAAATATATATATATATAATTTAATATAGAAATGGGTAGTATATATATATATACACACACACTTATTCAATAATAATTAACTCCGTTCTCGCACCATCAACAAGATTCAACATAAACGAAGATGGATAAGTTGCATAACGTCGAGTGCTTTTCCTAATATTACATCACGATTGACTATACGGAATGACCAGTTCTATCCAGTGGTGAACCAACAAACCTAAATAAATATATATATATATATACTAGTCATTTCTATATTTATATACACTAGCTATTTCTATATTTGAAGCCGTGCGCACTCATTTGGGATGGAGATAGAGAAAGTGTAGCAGAAATTTGATACTCTTTGCTATAAAGTCCTTTTCATATTGTCGAGCGGTCACCATAAAGATGACATTGTGACCTCATAGACAGGTTCCCTTTTTGAATGCGTTTTCGTCGCCAATATGTCTGAGTGTGAACCTGTAGATTATAGGAGTTCAACTGGGACAGGGCACTTACCTTAAAGATCGGGCATCAGAGGTTTTATGGGGTTTTTCTTTTCCACGAATGACCCTCGAACTCCTCACTATTAAGGAACCTTCTTTGTTTTAATTTTATTGTTACGTTTTTTTTTTTAACATTGTTAACATTTATTTACACGTAAAACCTACACACATACACACGTTTCGGTGAAACGCCTTCTCCATTCTGTCCGCTGGGGCTGTGGGGAGGCCAGCACGTGGGACCCCGTTTGCTCACCAAACAGACAGATAGGGAGGGCGAGAGAGATGGAGGAGATGACAGTGGGAGTTCGGACCATATCCTTGAGGTTGTGTTCATTATCTATAGAGTTCATACAGATATACATCTAAGACTTAATCTTGAAACACAACACACTCTATGTTTTCGTCCTGTACTGTCATAATGTTTTTCTTGATGTAAACCCTCTGTGGTTAATAAAGAAACAATTATTATGTGTGGAATACAGAAACTACTCGTGTGTTTGTAGAATATGTGTACACGGACGCAGACGTACGTAATAAAAAATACAGATTTGTCTCCCTTGCCAAACAATTTATCACCTCACCATTATCAATAATAATTGTTTCTACTTTAGGTACAAGGCCAGCAAATTACTGGTACTTTATTTTATCGACCCCGTAAGGATGAAAGGCAAAGTTAACCTCGGCGGGATTTGAACTCAGACTGTAAAGGGACGTAACTATGCTAGAAAGCATGGCGTCCAACCCTCTACCGATACTGCCAAATTGTTTCTACTTTAGGCACAAGGCCAGCAATTACTCAGTGCATTACTGGTACTTTTCAATAATAATAATGATGAAATTATTGTGTACAGTGCTCAGGTGCACTACAACACATTAAAGGTGCATGTATAATACATAGAATAATGTACAAATGTCAGGAAAGTGAACAGTGTATGAGTCATAATATACATGTGTGCGTGTGTATGGAGAGCAGATAGGTGTAGGGTTGGCGAACTCCAGGAAGCATGGAGGTTTTAAAGGATGCAGTGTCTCGGCAGCTAACAAACCTCGATTCACTCCCACATATAACGAGAGAACATAATGTTAAAAAGACTGGGTCATTGTTGCTGGAATAGGTTTTGTTATAGATCTGCTCAAACTCATCATTTCTCGTGTTTTCTTTGGTGTTTCTCTGTTATAATAAATTTCACTGTTAGTAGCAGGTTATATTTTTACTCGATGGATGTTGTCCATTCTCACCACAGATTTATAGTAGAAGGCACTCCGTCGGTTACGACGACGAGTGGTCCAGTTGATCCGATCAACGGAACAACCAGCTCGTGAAATTAACGTGCAAATGACTGAGCATTCCACAAACATGTGTACACTTAGTTCTTAGGGAGATTCAGCGCGACACAGAATGTGACATGGCTGGCCCTTCGAATTACAGGTACAACTCATTCTTGCCAGTTGAGTGGACTGGAGCAACGTGAAATAAAGTGTCTTGCTCAAGGACACAACGTGTCGCCGAGAATCAAACTCATGGTAGAGCATCGGACAACATGCTTCGTGGCATAGAGTAACGGCCCTTTACATTCTGAGTTCAAATCAAGCCGAAGTTAGCTTTGCCTTTATATCATTGGATATTTATGTGTGTATATATATGTGTAATTCACTATTTTATAATGATATATATATATAGATATACATATATATATATATATATATAGAGAGAGAGAGAGAGAGAGAGTCCCGACTCTTTTCCTATATATATAGGAAAAGAGTCGGGACCCCGACAGCTGAGCTCCGGCCAGCTAGATCCTAACATAGCCACCAGGCTGGTGGCTATGTTCGGATCTAGCTGTCGAAACGGCCGGGGCTCAGCCGTCGGGGCCCAGACTCTTTTCCTATCACCGACTCTACTACACTAAGTGTTGAGTACTCTGAGGCGTTATGGTCCACACCCCCTTTGTTATATATATATATATATATATATATATATATATATAGTCACTATTAAACAACCAGTTCTTGTCTTTGGGTTTTACGACAGTTGCAAAACAGGAAAAAAAGGAAATTAGCAGACGAAATCTTAATCGGTTTCCATTAAGTTTGACGCATGCGTAGTTGGGTGAAAACGACAAAGTCGTTGAGCTAAGATGGCGCTGTCATGAGGATAACACTCAGCCATATTAGCTGTTATACAACAGTTTTATGATACGGAAAACATTTACTTTGTTTGGAATTAGCATTTTCACATAACCAAATAGGGATTTATTCAAACTTCTGTTCAGTCTAAGGATTTTAATTCTTATCGACATTTTTTCTTTATTTGATATCATTTGTAAGAAAGAATACGACAAATGTGCGATGGGTCGGACGAGGTCGTTTCGGTTGTATTTTCCTGAATTTTATTTAGTGTGGTATGTCTGACTTCGCTTTAAATTATTATATTTGAGAGTTTGATGAAGACATAAATTACTACTCATCGATTTAACAATTAAAAGCTCCCTAATCTTGACGGCATTTGTCTGTGATTTAACCAACCAACATTAAAAATGGTTCGAAAAGACGTCAGGATTTTATTAGTCGGAGATCGTAAGTATTAAATTTAGAATAGTTATTAAAAACAAACACCAACCAAACATACTCTCACTCTTACTACATGTTATAACTAATTATGTTAATATTTACATGCATATATATTTATTTCTCAATCACATTTTAGATCAATTATATTTGTATAGTTGTTCATTTACCGGTCAAATAACACGCAGAACCTAACAAGGTTTAGACTAAAGATGATGGAAATGAAACTCAAGTCCTTCACTTTGTGTTCTTGCTTATCTGAGGGTCATTAAAATAACTACCAGTAATATATTGTATTTAAATTAATCTACAGTAAAGCCCACATCTTACACGCATTTACTTTATATATACAATATATTAATAAATGGGAACTATATTTATTTATATATATATATGTGTGTGTGTGTGTATACATATACACACACAAAATATATATATGATTTCTCTTACGAATGAAACAGCTCTAGTCCTGTAGGAGCCTTTTCTAGATTAAATATTTTATACTCTTTGTATTGAGTACCTTACTGTGGTTACCCCCGATTGAACCCGGGCTAGACACACACACATGTATATATATATATATATATATATAATATATAAATTACACTGTGTTATCTCTTATTGGATTTATTATTTAACTGGATTTTATTTTTCTGTTTAAAATTTTAGTCATTTAGCAATTTTGCTATTATTATCTTTGCCTTTCATCCTTACAGGGTCGATAAAATAAAGTACCAAATTTCCGGCCTTGTGCCAAAAGTAGAAACAATTATATCCTTTATAATAGGTCAACTTTGCCTTTCATCCTTTCGAGGTCAATAAAAAAAGTACCAGTCTGATACTGAGGTCGATTCTTCCTCTCTCTTTCTCTCTCTGTCTATATATATATATATAATTTAATATAGAAATATTTATACTCTGCTATGTATTGAGTACCTTACTGTGGTTACCCCCGATTGAACCCGGGTTAAACATATATAATTCTCTATCCTTCTCCGGAAGAAATCTACTGTATTCAAACCTAGAGAGGAGATAGGTTCCACCAGGTACCCTATATGTCTAGTAACTCCTTTTGTAGGGGTACCATTATCGGGTGTTTCTAGAGGCACCATTATAGGGTGTTTCTAGGGATACCATTATAGGGTGTGTCTAGGGGTACCATTATAGGGTGTTTCTAAGGGTACCATTATAGGGTACCTGCTGGAGTCTATCCAACTTTACTATCCATCTTTACTAAGTCTATTTCCATGTTTGACTTACCCTCTTTTCATCCTGCTAGTAATCAATATATTAAATACCAGTGATATATTGAGGTCGATTCAGTTGACAACTTCTTCCTCATTGTTTTGTCAAAAGAAATTGTTTATTTTGTACCAACAGAAGAATAGAAGAAAAAATAACTGCTCTTCTCTACAACATACATTGAGCATTTCATATACGTCTATATAGGATCTAGCATGAGATGTGTGATGAGAGGAAAATATATATAGAGAGGAAATAAGAGGAAAGGGGTAGATAGCAGCATTTCATCTAATTCGTTATCTAATCTTTAATATATTTCATATACGTCTCGTATATCATCTAGCATGAGATATGTGATGAGAGGAAAATTTATATAAAGAGGAAATAAGAGAGGAAAGTCGTCGTGTGAATGAGATGGTATTGTTCGTGTAGATAGCAACACTATTTCATCTACTTCGTTATCTAATCATCTTTAATATATTTCATATACATCTCATATATCATCTATCATGAGATGATATATGATGTGGTGATGAAGATATATATAAAGAGAAAATAAGAAGAAAGTCCTCGTGTATGAGACATGGCAATGCCGTTCGTGTAGATAGCATCAGCCATCATTTGACTACTTGCCCGACTTTCTCCTCTAAACTCTCCAAGAATGGTTCTTCTATATTTTGAAAGGAGATTTCAATGTCACTACAAACGCCTCCAATTTTTATGGATTTTCCATCGATGGTTTTTTTCTTTTAATTTTTCTTTTTATTTGTATTTACTTTTGTGAGGAGGAGGCATTTTTTAGTGTTTTTTGTTGTTATTGTTGCTGTGTGTGTGTGTATATATATATATATATATATATATATATATATATATATATATATATATATATATACACATACACATACACACAAGCACTTTTTCTTCACTTGCAGTCGTCAGAACTGCTAAATCTGTGTGTGTGTGTGTGTATATATATATATATATATATATATATATATATATATATATATATATATATATATATATATATATATATATATATAATTACAACAGTGACATAGACAGGTACTCGAGTTTCGTTGGGTTCTGGGCCCCAATTTCTTCAGCCTGTTATGAGAAATATATATATATATTATACACAGAGAGACACGTTTTCTCTCTAAGTCAGAACTGGCAAATATGTGTATGTGTATGTATATATAGAGATAAGAAAACGTGCCTGTGTGTGTATATATATATGATTATTTCCTTCGAATGAAACAGTTCTAGTCCTGTAGAAGCCATTTCTATATTAAATTTATATATATATATATATATATATATATACACACACGTATACAGAGACACTATTTCTTCTTTCAAAGTCAGAACTAGCAATATATACACACGCGCACACCCACACACACGTATACAGAGGCACTATTTCTTAGAAGTGCCAAATGTGTTAATTATAGATGTAAATATACCGGTGAACTGTTTCTTGTAACGCCCTTGCAACCTTGTTGAATGTTATTTAGTCTCATTGCTGCCTACCCTTTTCTCACGTCTCTCTCACTGTGTATGTATGTATATATATATACACACACACACACTGATTTCAATAATGTTATACCATAAACACAACCCAATGCATTATTCAGGCTAAAAACTATCTTTACTATTTATACAATTTATATTTAAGTATAATTATATATATATATATATATATATATATATATACACATGGTGAAATTCCGTTATAACGAAATTCATGGGGTATAAAAAAATAATTCGTTGTGATGAAAAATTCTTTAAAATGAGATCGACTTAACACATCGTGCGTGTGGTCCGGGAATTGAAAATAAATTTCGTTATACTGAAAAATTCGTTGAAACGGAATTTTACCTGTATATATATATATATATACAGAGAGAGAGAGATAAGAAAGGTCTCTGTTAGCTGAATTTGCAATGTGGTTATAGTCCCCGTGTTCGTTTCAAATCAATTTAGCTTAACAGATGCCCTTGAAAACGACAAAACCCCACACGAAGATTCGATTAAGAAAAAGCGACCATGTTGTACCTGGAAGATAATTGCTGTATTATTATTGACATAGTTATTGGATTCGATCTTTCATATTGTTAATAATTGTGTGACCTGTTGTATTACAGTAGAAACTATCTGATAGTAACATCCTGTCGAGGTCAACCTCGCCTTTCATCTCTCGTGTGGGGGGTCAACATTAATAAGTACTGGGTCAATCTAATCGATTATTACTACACTATAATGTTGTGCCTTTGTTTCTATGTTCGAAATAATTATTTTCTGTATTATTTATCATTTAACCCGAGTTTCGGGGCCTTCAGTATTGTTTAATTCGATTCGAATAATATGTGTGACGGACGAAAATAACTTTACAGATATTTACATGTAAGGTGTTAAGGATAGGTGTATCAACAGCTTGTTGGTTTGGTTTTTGTTGTTGATGTTTGGTTTGTTGTTGTTTTGACAGTCTTTCGAAAGGTTCGTAAAGTTCTGATCCCTTCTGGTCCTTTCTAATAAAACACATACATAGGAATTTATATATCAACCTTTGAAACATTATTTCATTCAGATATAATCGGTTTTTCAGCGTTAATGGAAATAATTTAACGCACGATTATCATTTCATACAGATATATACATAATACACACACACATGTATGTGTGTGTATGTATGTATATATATATATATATATATATATATATCCGTATGTGGTTGACGGCTGAGAGAAAAGAGTACTCAATGCCGAAGTAGAGTCTTAATGTTTATTTTATTTAAGCTAAATAGTGAGTCTTACTGTGGAGTTTCGCCTGTTTATCACAGGGTCATCTTGTGTATGTGTGTGTGTGTGTAAATATATATATATATATATATATATATATATATATATATATATATATATATATATATAAACTGTTTCATTCGTATGAAACAGTTCTAACCCTTGTAGAAGTCATTTCTCTCTCTCTCTCTCTCTCTCTCTCTCTCTCTCTCTCTCTCTCTCTCTATATATATATATCATCATCACCGTTTTACGCCCGTTCTTCCACGCTAGCATGGGTTAGACGGGTTATCCTGTTGTGGGCAGTGTCGGGTCGGCTGACCTTGTCTTGCCCATACTGGAACTGATATATATATAGAGAGAGAGAGAGATAGTTGGGTAATGTGTTTTGTCCTTGAGCAAGACACTTTATTTCAAGGTGCTTCATTTCACTAAGTTATTACGACGTCACAGGTGCCAAAATGTATCTTCCCTGGACAACCTCAGTGGCTTGTCGAGGACTGGCTGGAAGGCATTGGTCTCCCACGAAATACCTTGCCCAGGTTTGTGCTTTACAGGGTGGTCAGGGTGCTTTTTTTTTTTCTTGTCACCAACACTCCCACCTTACAGGGTGGACTGGGTGCGTTTGTTGCTGTGGAACCAGATCATCATACAGGGTGGACATATTTTTGTCATAGCTACACTATTGCAGGAAATCATGTGTGGAGCATGTCCAGCTTTCCATGCTTGTGTGCATGGGTTGAGCAGGAGAGGTGTATCAGAGTGGGGAAGTGAAGGCTGGAGTAGGGAACAAGTCAGCTGGTCTGACATGGATGGGGTGAGTGGGATATTTAGCTAGTGAGGGTGAATGTAGGAGGGCCTGGGAGAAGATTGGTGCAGACTAGTGTCCTCTATGTGTTTGTTTCATCCTGTGCACATGGGAAGGCAGGTGGAAAGATCTCAACATGTGATACATCACAAAGTAACACAAGATTGAACTAATTGGTGATATGTCATACTGCAAACCTGGCCAAATTATGCCTACATAGACATTGGATAAGTATTGTTTAGCACAGACTCAGTTCAACCCAAGCCATGTAAGTGTACTCATCATTTAATGTCCATGTTTCCATGCTAGTGTGGAAAATGGACGTTAAATGATGATGATTTATAATTATAGCAAAGGTAGCTTTATGTAGATTATAAGGATTTCCAGTTAATATAAAGAAGGTTGTCCCCTTGCACAGAGATGCTATGAAATAGCTTATAAAATAGACTCTTAAAGACAGAAAAAGATGTTGCTATCAGGATTTCAGATTTGGTTGGATGGAAAATGCATGTATGTATAATATTACAATTATGAACATATAAGAGTGTAGCTGGCCTATTTAAAGATTCCTCACTGACTAACCAGTATCCTCTGTACTTTTACCATTTATGTAAATGTCTTTTGTCTTCTGTTTTCATATGCCGTGATAATGTCATATTAAGAATGTCAAATGACGGCGGCAACAAAGGTAGTGATGATGATAAAGTTATAGTCTTGAGTGCTTTAGCCCATGAATCTGGTTGAGACTTCTCAGAAGTATTTGTTGTCATGTGTAGCATCTTACTAAGTTTTGTTTCTCTTGGTGTCAGGAATCTTGGGTAATGACTGAAAGAATACGATCGTGAATACAAGAGGCCAAAATGGGGTTCCTCCAAAGGTCTTTGGAGTAACATTACTTGATAGAGGGCATAACTTTGAGATCAGAGTGTCACTCCAGGTAGAGCTGTTACTTCTCTGAATCGAGAGATCACAGCTCTGATATTACAGACATGTGGTTAGAATGTCTCAGGACATTGCATTTGTGTACTTTTAGTCAATGACTTGGTGTGATATCTCTAGATATTGTATTTGTGTACTTTTAGTCATTGACTTGCTGTGTTATCTATAGATATTGTATTTGTACACTTTGTGTCTTTGACTTGGTGTGATATCTATCAATCATTATGGCCGCAGATGGTTTGCTGCCAAAACTGATTAGCATGATAAAGATCTATTATTCTATCACATATGTTAACAGAGAGGAAGAAATGGTATTGAACTGGGTTGTGTACTTTTATTAGATCTCTCTAACTGTAATTGATGGAACTGTAAAGTGGACGTGTAGGCGCCACGAAAAAGCACCCAGCACTCACTGTAAATGAGGTTGGTGTTAGGAAGGGCATCCAGCTGTAGAAATCAAGCCAGATCAGTTCCTGTATGAGCAAGGCATGGTCAGCCGACCAGACACTGCCCACAACAGGACAACCCGTCTAACCCATGCTAGCGTGGAAGAATGGACGTAAAACGGTGATGATGATGGTTCTGTTTTTGTTGATTTCAACTAAAACAATCTAGGCCAGGATACAAGGATCAGAATTCTTCTATGCTGATAGTGTTATTCTTAGGCTATTTCTGTTGATTTCTACAGTTCTACAATAACCCAAAATTGATGTCATATCCCCTGGTTCAACAGTTATAGTCATGAATTCTTCAGCAATGTCTAACTATGGAGGCTTGCTTATTTAGGTTTTATTATCTTACAAAATCTATCAATCCAAGACAAGATTTAGGGATAAGTTTGGTTTATGCTGCTTTTGTGATACTGTTTGGCTTAAGAGGAATATCAAACGGCATGTAAAGATCTGTATATTTTAGTTATTGATATGATCAGTTCCTCTTTTTTGTTGTAAAATTTGGTCTGGAAGGTCTCCATTGTTTAGAGTTATGGAGTGCCATATGTTGCTCTTCTTCTTTACCCCTGTCTGTGTAGGTATCACGATAAAATGGACCCAGTACACATGTAGAGTGGTCATGTAGGTATCACGATAAAATGGACCCAGTACACATGTAGAGTGGTCATGTAGGTATCACGATAAAATGGACCCAGTACACATGTAGAGTGGTCATGTAGGTATCACGA
Organism: Eledone cirrhosa; assembly: GCA_964016885.1. Classification (NCBI taxonomy): domain Eukaryota; kingdom Metazoa; phylum Mollusca; class Cephalopoda; order Octopoda; family Eledonidae; genus Eledone; species Eledone cirrhosa. The sequence goes on from OZ024758.1 coordinate 1,714,122, forward strand.
TAAAATGGACCCAGTACACATGTAGAGTGGTCATGTAGGTATCGCGATAAAATGGACCCAGTACACATGTAGAGTGGTCATGTAGGTATCACGATAAAATGGACCCAGTACACATGTAGAGTGGTCATGTAGGTATCGCGATAAAATGGACCCAGTACACATGTAGAGTGGTCATGTAGGTATCACGATAAAATGGACCCAGTACACATGTAGAGTGGTCATGTAGGTATCGCGATAAAATGGACCCAGTACACATGTAGAGTGGTCATGTAGGTATCACGATAAAATGGACCCAGTACACATGTAGAGTGGTCATGTAGGTATCACGATAAAATGGACCCAGTACACATGTAGAGTGGTCATGTAGGTATCGCGATAAAATGGACCCAGTACACATGTAGAGTGGTCATGTAGGTATGATAAAATGGACCCAGTACACATGTAGAGTGGTCATGTAGGTATGATAAAATGGACCCAGTACACATGTAGAGTGGTCATGTAGGTATGATAAAATGGACCCAGTACACATGTAGAGTGGTCATGTAGGTATCATGATAAAATGGACCCAGTACACATGTAGAGTGGTCATGTAGGTATCACGATAAAATGGACCCAGTACACATGTAGAGTGGTCATGTAGGTATCACGATAAAATGGACCCAGTACACATGTAGAGTGGTCATGTAGGTATCACGATAAAATGGACCCAGTACACATGTAGAGTGGTCATGTAGGTATCACGATAAAATGGACCCAGTACACATGTAGAGTGGTCATGTAGGTATCACGATAAAATGGACCCAGTACACATGTAGAGTGGTCATGTAGGTATCACGATAAAATGGACCCAGTACACATGTAGAGTGGTCATGTAGGTATCACGATAAAATGGACCCAGTACACATGTAGAGTGGTCATGTAGGTATGATAAAATGGACCCAGTACACATGTAGAGTGGTCATGTAGGTATGATAAAATGGACCCAGTACACATGTAGAGTGGTCATGTAGGTATGATAAAATGGACCCAGTACACATGTAGAGTGGTCATGTAGGTATGATAAAATGGACCCAGTACACATGTAGAGTGGTCATGTAGGTATGATAAAATGGACCCAGTACACATGTAGAGTGGTCATGTAGGTATCACGATAAAATGGACCCAGTACACATGTAGAGTGGTCATGTAGGTATCACGATAAAATGGACCCAGTACACATGTAGAGTGGTCATGTAGGTATGATAAAATGGACCCAGTACACATGTAGAGTGGTCATGTAGGTATCATGATAAAATGGACCCAGTACACATGTAGAGTGGTCATGTAGGTATCATGATAAAATGGACCCAGTACACATGTAGAGTGGTCATGTAGGTATCACGATAAAATGAACCCAGTACACATGTAGAGTGGTCATGTAGGTATCACGATAAAATGAACCCAGTACACATGTAGAGTGGTCATGTAGGTATCACGATAAAATGAACCCAGTACACACTGTAGAGTGGTCATGTAGGTATCACGATAAAATGGACCCAGTACACATGTAGAGTGGTCATGTAGGTATCACGATAAAATGAACCCAGTACACATGTAGAGTGGTCATGTAGGTATCACGATAAAATGGACCCAGTACACATGTAGAGTGGTCATGTAGGTATCACGATAAAATGGACCCAGTACACATGTAGAGTGGTCATGTAGGTATCATGATAAAATGGACCCAGTACACATGTAGAGTGGTCATGTAGGTATCGCGATAAAATGGACCCAGTACACATGTAGAGTGGTCATGTAGGTATGATAAAATGGACCCAGTACACATGTAGAGTGGTCATGTAGGTATGATAAAATGGACCCAGTACACATGTAGAGTGGTCATGTAGGTATGATAAAATGGACCCAGTACACATGTAGAGTGGTCATGTAGGTATGATAAAATGGACCCAGTACACATGTAGAGTGGTCATGTAGGTATCACGATAAAATGGACCCAGTACACATGTAGAGTGGTCATGTAGGTATCACGATAAAATGGACCCAGTACACATGTAGAGTGGTCATGTAGGTATCACGATAAAATGGACCCAGTACACATGTAGAGTGGTCATGTAGGTATCACGATAAAATGGACCCAGTACACATGTAGAGTGGTCATGTAGGTATCGCGATAAAATGGACCCAGTACACATGTAGAGTGGTCATGTAGGTATGATAAAATGGACCCAGTACACATGTAGAGTGGTCATGTAGGTATGATAAAATGGACCCAGTACACATGTAGAGTGGTCATGTAGGTATGATAAAATGGACCCAGTACACATGTAGAGTGGTCATGTAGGTATCACGATAAAATGGACCCAGTACACATGTAGAGTGGTCATGTAGGTATGATAAAATGGACCCAGTACACATGTAGAGTGGTCATGTAGGTATGATAAAATGGACCCAGTACACATGTAGAGTGGTCATGTAGGTATCACGATAAAATGGACCCAGTACACATGTAGAGTGGTCATGTAGGTATCACGATAAAATGGACCCAGTACACATGTAGAGTGGTCATGTAGGTATCACGATAAAATGGACCCAGTACACATGTAGAGTGGTCATGTAGGTATGATAAAATGGACCCAGTACACATGTAGAGTGGTCATGTAGGTATGATAAAATGGACCCAGTACACATGTAGAGTGGTCATGTAGGTATCACGATAAAATGGACCCAGTACACATGTAGAGTGGTCATGTAGGTATGATAAAATGGACCCAGTACACATGTAGAGTGGTCATGTAGGTATGATAAAATGGACCCAGTACACATGTAGAGTGGTCATGTAGGTATGATAAAATGGACCCAGTACACATGTAGAGTGGTCATGTAGGTATCACGATAAAATGGACCCAGTACACATGTAGAGTGGTCATGTAGGTATCACGATAAAATGGACCCAGTACACATGTAGAGTGGTCATGTAGGTATCACGATAAAATGGACCCAGTACACATGTAGAGTGGTCATGTAGGTATCACGATAAAATGGACCCAGTACACATGTAGAGTGGTCATGTAGGTATCACGATAAAATGGACCCAGTACACATGTAGAGTGGTCATGTAGGTATCACGATAAAATGGACCCAGTACACATGTAGAGTGGTCATGTAGGTATCACGATAAAATGGACCCAGTACACATGTAGAGTGGTCATGTAGGTATCACGATAAAATGGACCCAGTACACATGTAGAGTGGTCATGTAGGTATCACGATAAAATGAACCCAGTACACATGTAGAGTGGTCATGTAGGTATCATGATAAAATGGACCCAGTACACATGTAGAGTGGTCATGTAGGTATCACGATAAAATGAACCCAGTACACATGTAGAGTGGTCATGTAGGTATCACGATAAAATGGACCCAGTACACATGTAGAGTGGTCATGTAGGTATCACGATAAAATGGACCCAGTACACATGTAGAGTGGTCATGTAGGTATCACGATAAAATGGACCCAGTACACATGTAGAGTGGTCATGTAGGTATCACGATAAAATGAACCCAGTACACATGTAGAGTGGTCATGTAGGTATGATAAAATGGACCCAGTACACATGTAGAGTGGTCATGTAGGTATCACGATAAAATGAACCCAGTACACATGTAGAGTGGTCATGTAGGTATCATGATAAAATGGACCCAGTACACATGTAGAGTGGTCATGTAGGTATGATAAAATGGACCCAGTACACATGTAGAGTGGTCATGTAGGTATCACGATAAAATGAACCCAGTACACATGTAGAGTGGTCATGTAGGTATCACGATAAAATGGACCCAGTACACATGTAGAGTGGTCATGTAGGTATCACGATAAAATGAACCCAGTACACATGTAGAGTGGTCATGTAGGTATCATGATAAAATGGACCCAGTACACATGTAGAGTGGTCATGTAGGTATGATAAAATGGACCCAGTACACATGTAGAGTGGTCATGTAGGTATCACGATAAAATGAACCCAGTACACATGTAGAGTGGTCATGTAGGTATCACGATAAAATGGACCCAGTACACATGTAGAGTGGTCATGTAGGTATCACGATAAAATGGACCCAGTACACACTGTAGAGTGGTCATGTAGGTATCATGATAAAATGGACCCAGTACACATGTAGAGTGGTCATGTAGGTATCACGATAAAATGAACCCAGTACACATGTAGAGTGGTCATGTAGGTATCATGATAAAATGAACCCAGTACACATGTAGAGTGGTCATGTAGGTATGATAAAATGGACCCAGTACACATGTAGAGTGGTCATGTAGGTATCACGATAAAATGAACCCAGTACACATGTAGAGTGGTCATGTAGGTATCACGATAAAATGGACCCAGTACACATGTAGAGTGGTCATGTAGGTATCACGATAAAATGGACCCAGTACACATGTAGAGTGGTCATGTAGGTATCATGATAAAATGGACCCAGTACACATGTAGAGTGGTCATGTAGGTATGATAAAATGGACCCAGTACACATGTAGAGTGGTCATGTAGGTATCATGATAAAATGGACCCAGTACACATGTAGAGTGGTCATGTAGGTATGATAAAATGGACCCAGTACACATGTAGAGTGGTCATGTAGGTATCATGATAAAATGGACCCAGTACACATGTAGAGTGGTCATGTAGGTATCACGATAAAATGAACCCAGTACACATGTAGAGTGGTCATGTAGGTATCACGATAAAATGAACCCAGTACACATGTAGAGTGGTCATGTAGGTATCACGATAAAATGAACCCAGTACACATGTAGAGTGGTCATGTAGGTATCACGATAAAATGGACCCAGTACACACTGTAGAGTGGTCATGTAGGTATCACGATAAAATGGACCCAGTACACATGTAGAGTGGTCATGTAGGTATCACGATAAAATGGACCCAGTACACATGTAGAGTGGTCATGTAGGTATCATGATAAAATGAACCCAGTACACATGTAGAGTGGTCATGTAGGTATCACGATAAAATGAACCCAGTACACATGTAGAGTGGTCATGTAGGTATCACGATAAAATGGACCCAGTACACATGTAGAGTGGTCATGTAGGTATCATGATAAAATGGACCCAGTACACATGTAGAGTGGTCATGTAGGTATCACGATAAAATGAACCCAGTACACATGTAGAGTGGTCATGTAGGTATCACGATAAAATGGACCCAGTACACACTGTAGAGTGGTCATGTAGGTATCATGATAAAATGGACCCAGTACACATGTAGAGTGGTCATGTAGGTATCACGATAAAATGGACCCAGTACACATGTAGAGTGGTCATGTAGGTATCATGATAAAATGAACCCAGTACACATGTAGAGTGGTCATGTAGGTATCACGATAAAATGAACCCAGTACACATGTAGAGTGGTCATGTAGGTATCACGATAAAATGGACCCAGTACACATGTAGAGTGGTCATGTAGGTATCATGATAAAATGAACCCAGTACACATGTAGAGTGGTCATGTAGGTATCACGATAAAATGAACCCAGTACACATGTAGAGTGGTCATGTAGGTATCACGATAAAATGGACCCAGTACACATGTAGAGTGGTCATGTAGGTATCATGATAAAATGAACCCAGTACACATGTAGAGTGGTCATGTAGGTATCACGATAAAATGAACCCAGTACACATGTAGAGTGGTCATGTAGGTATCACGATAAAATGGACCCAGTACACATGTAGAGTGGTCATGTAGGTATCACGATAAAATGGACCCAGTACACATGTAGAGTGGTCATGTAGGTATCATGATAAAATGGACCCAGTACACATGTAGAGTGGTCATGTAGGTATCATGATAAAATGGACCCAGTACACATGTAGAGTGGTCATGTAGGTATGATAAAATGGACCCAGTACACATGTAGAGTGGTCATGTAGGTATCACGATAAAATGGACCCAGTACACATGTAGAGTGGTCATGTAGGTATCGCGATAAAATGGACCCAGTACACATGTAGAGTGGTCATGTAGGTATCATGATAAAATGGACCCAGTACACATGTAGAGTGGTCATGTAGGTATCACGATAAAATGGACCCAGTACACATGTAGAGTGGTCATGTAGGTATCACGATAAAATGGACCCAGTACACACTGTAGAGTGGTCATGTAGGTATCGCGATAAAATGGACCCAGTACACATGTAGAGTGGTCATGTAGGTATCGCGATAAAATGGACCCAGTACACATGTAGAGTGGTCATGTAGGTATCGCGATAAAATGGACCCAGTACACATGTAGAGTGGTCATGTAGGTATCGCGATAAAATGGACCCAGTACACACTGTAGAGTGGTCATGTAGGTATCGCGATAAAATGGACCCAGTACACATGTAGAGTGGTCATGTAGGTATCGCGATAAAATGGACCCAGTACATAGTAAATGTGGTTGGCTTATTCAACTGTAGAAACAAAGCCAAAATCAGTTCTGTGTGAACAAAACACCGTCCTCTGACCTGGCTGTCTCACAACAGGACAACTCGTGTCACCCATGCTAGTGTGGAAAATGGATGTTAAACAATGATGATGATGTAGATCAGGCATGTAAAACATGCGGTCCACACAAAGGTTTTTACAGCGCGAGCATGTTTTATCTTAGTAATATAAAATAAAAATATTTGTTGTAATGTGCACAATTAGTTGTCGTGTGTGGCCCTCAGACAACACATATGTGACCCATGTGGCCCTCGGAGTACCCTCAGTTTGACATGCCTGATGTAGATAGTTTGTAAGTGTCGTCCGTACAACCTATGATGAAGCAAAGTGTGCTGTTTTCTGTTATTTTTAGTTTGTTGTGAAGAGATCTGGAGTATTTGTATATTCTACAGTCCTTAGTTTATTGTTTGTAGACTAATGTTATTTCTTTATATCAACTGAATATGAATCCACAGCTTGCTCTCAGTGTGTTTATATGTCATTTTAGTTTCTAGACTGGGTATTCTATTCACTTTTAATTTTTGTCTGATTTGTATGTATTGCATTGATGTTGTGAAATATGCCATAGATACAGCCACTTTCTTGAGATCAATTTAAAAGTAGTCTTTTGGAAGAGAACCTGTTCTCTATACAAATAAATACAATTGTACGTGCACATACACATATTATTATGGCGGGGGGTTACATCCGTTTTTCCATGCTTGCAAATGTGCTTATATATTATATTTGGCACAATACATGAGATATATTGTAAGTACATATCTATACAGAAATATAAGGTTTAACTCAAGCTGAGTAAATATATAAACAAATACACTTGAGTTAGATGATTAATTCTTTTTCTAAAAAAATATATATTTACATATTAATGATTTTACTTACATATTTATGTAGTTTCTATTATACTGTTTTGAATGTGTGCCATTGATTCTACTCTTTCTGCATTGATTAAAAAAATAAATCATACACAAAACGCCAGCATCAACAGTTTTGCAATATATGTCAACATGAAAGGACCTGATATTTTTATCTAAAGACATTTTTTCCAATTCCAACCCGCCTGTCCCTTCAATCTATCTTATTTCTCATTCTTTCTTCTGATGAAGGACTAGCGCCCGAAACGTTAAGACCCTCTTCTTACTATTTCAAGCGTTAACCTAATATATTCCCTCCATATACTGTACCGATTGTGTTGTTATTTCTGTTTACCTTTTACATACATATATATGTAATTGTGTGTATGTATATATATATATATATATATATATATATACTCTTTTACCTGTTCCAGCCATCCGAGGCCATGCTGAGGCATATATATATATATATATATGAAAAAGATATTTTTTACAAAAACAATATAAAAAATTGGAAACATAGGTGAAGTTAAAAACAGCTCAAAATACAGTAATTTATTATAATAAACAGTACAAAAGGCTAAGTTTCATACTTTCTAGAAAGATTTTTCATCAAACAAGCACGTGTACAAAATCCTATTGTGTTAAAAATAATAATTACCCATGAAGCAAATTATTCATTAACCCTTTGGCATTCTCATTATTTTATATATACTATTATATTTTCATGGTAAAGGCTTTACCTCACATAATTGTCTCACATAATATCAAATCTATGACATTTTGAAAGTATCTAACATCAGTTTGAGCAACCAGTTACAGCCAGTTTCAACAGAAAGAGGTAGAGAATTTTGGCCGGTTTGAACACTAAAGGGTTAAAGTAATTACCAAATATGTTTTTACATTAAATATTGATTTACGAATGTTTCGTCCCCTTATTGGCACTTATCAATTTATTTACACGGTAAACACTTTATCTCATATGATATTAAATCTACGAGTTTTTGATATTGTTTATTTTGAGAACAATACTTTAATATAAGTATGAGCAGTCAGTTATGGCCGGTTTAAACAGAAAGAGGTGAGATAATTCTGGGATATGGTCAGTTTAAATGCTAAAGGGTTAATTAACCCTTTAGCATTTACATTACTCTATATTTACTATTATATTTTCATGGTAAAGGTTTTAACCTCATATAATATCTCGCATAACATTTACATTACTCTATATTTACTATTGTATTTTCATGGTAAAGGCTTTAACCTCATATAATATCTCATAACATTTACATTACTCTATATTTACTATTGTATTTTCACAGTAAAGGCTTTACTTCACATAATATCGAATCTATGAGATTTTGATATTATTCATTTTAAGAGCAATACCTTAACATCAGTATGAGTGGTTAGTTACAGCCGGTTTGAACAGAAAGAGGTGAGAGAATTCTGGAGTATGGTTGGTTTAAATGCTAAAGGGTTAAATATACATAACGAGGCTACCACAAATCTTCTCAGTCAGCCAAGTCATTCATTAAGAGATCTTCTATCACAGTTATCATTCAATCAATTCTTTGGCACTGATTCCACACCACTGCTATTTGGCCACATAATTAACAGAAAATATCTGCTTTGCAGTACACTTAAAATGCTGAATATTTAATTACCAGGATTATTGCACTTAAACTGGATTAATGAAATTAGAAAGCCAGTCAAATACAAATGCTATGGCGGCTACAATCATAACTGAACTCATTTTTATTTAATCTTTGATATCTTATTAAAAGTCATATTATTTCTGTCTGAGAGTTCAAATGTTACAACCATTACAAAATGTCTACCCTCCGCTATCATAAACATTTTTTTGATGCAGACCACCACTAGTTTCTCTAGGCTCTGGTTTTATCTCAGTCTGCTTAGCTAAATAATACATAACACTGTAAATGTGGTTGGTGTTAGAAAGGACATCCAGCTGTAAAATACTTGACCAAATTTACATTCCTCGTTAGAGCAAGGTACGGTGTGGCCAAATCTGGCCAGCCTTGTCTCAAACGTGGACGACCCGTCTAACCCATGCAAGCATGGAAAAATGGACGCTAATAAAGAATGATGGTGATGATGACAAGGGTTAAACCAGTGTTTATCCTAGTTTCCTTGGTGTTAAGTGACTGTGAGTACAAGACTCTTCTCTGGACAGGATGCCAGTCCATTGCAGGGTTAAACCCTTAGTTATTACTGGTACTCATTTTCAACTGCGTGTACTGGAGCAACGTGAAATGAAGTGTTTTGCTCAATACATAACCTGGTCCCGGAACCTAACCCATGATTGTCAGTGGTCATGTTGGTGTCACGACACAACACATCCAGTCCACACTGTAAAGTAGTCATGTTGGTGACACAACAAAAAGCACCTAGTCCACGCTGTAAAGTGGTTGTTTTGGTGCCACGATAAACAGCACCCAGTCCACACTGTAAATGTGGTTGGCATTAGGAAAGGCATCAAGCCATAGAAACCAAACCATAAACAGTTCTGTGTGAGTTGCCCATCTGACCCGATATGCCTCACAACAGGATGTTAAATGATGACAATGGACCCTGTCATTTTTCTGGTGTTTATTTTTGTCATGTGACTTCATTGTGTAGTCTCAGTATTGTATATATATATATTTTCCATAGATAAGGGACAGGTGTACACAATATCTGACGTTGAGGATATGTTTTCTACAGATATATCTTTACCTATCTTATTTCTTTATACATCTACAAATATCTTTAGTTCATGCTTTCTGTATTCTACTTATTGTTATTACCCTTTAAGGGCGGTGGATTGGCTTTGCAGCATAGAGTTACGACCCTTTACGATCTGAGTTCAAATCCTGCCAAGGTTAACTTTGCCTTTCATCTTTACGAGCTCAATAAAATAAAGTACCAGTAATACACTGGGATAATTGCTGGCCTTGTGCCAAAAGTAGAAACAATTATTATTACCCTTTATGTTCTGGGTTCAAATCCTGCCGAGGTTAACTTTGCCTTTCATCCTTATGAGGTCAACAAAATAAAGTACCAGTAATGCACTGGGGTTGATTTAATCAACTTTTCCTTCCCCCAAAATTGCTGGCCTTGTGCCTATAGTAGAAATCATTATTCTTATATTTGTGGGAAAGAAAATGAAATTTCTTGGTGTTAAATAGGAGTTGGTTGAAGTGCCTGGCTTTAGGTATAGGCTGTCTTCAGTGTAACATAAGGAGCTTCATACACCCCTTATAAAGTTGATGAGAGGCATAGAGAATGACTAAAGACTGAGAACAGACGGAGAGGGGAAAGGAAGGTAACATGAGGGGTGTGAGAGGGAAAAGAGAGATAGATGATGTGTAAAAGTGAGGAAAGTGAGGCATTATAAAATGAGAAACATTGTGAAGAGAGGTACGGGCACCAACATGGTTTAAAAAATAATGAATTTATAGTCTGTTCCACGAAGAGTGATATGATAGGTGTGGTCGGTTTCTGAGGCAAGGCCTCAAAATAGTTGTTATTTAGTAGCTTTGTTGACTAACATGGATGGAAGTATATTCACTGCTTGGTAGAGTGCAACGTTGATATAGGGAAGGAACATGAAAATAACCTTTAAAATGAGAAAGAAAGAAAAAACTGAGCAGCCACAAAAGCTTCACTTAACTCCATACTTGTCTAAAAAAAGTTGTCTGGAATGAATCATCTGATTCATATACTAATGCTACTTTTATGTACTTTTACAGATTTTTTGTTATTTTTTGTAAATTAGAAGTTTATCATCATCATCATTACCATCCTCACTACCACCACCACAATTATCATCACATCATCACCACCATCACTTACTCCCAGGCCTTGAATAATCGCCCCCTCCCTTTAATTTTCCAGACCCCTGCCTGCATACTTATTTTGCTAATCTATCTTCAGCGAAATTTTATTGTGATTCGTATTGAAACAGCAGCTGGAGAATCAAACGAGGACAGGTTGGAAGAAGTTTAGGGAGATGCTTCCTCTGTTGACAAAGAAGGGTTTCTGCCTACGAACGAAAGGCTGGTTATATGATGCATGGTAGTGAGACATGGGCAGCAACTGCAGAGGATATGCGCGGCTGGAGAGAAATGAAGCAAGCATGCTCCATTGGATGTGCGATTTCAATGTGCGTGAATGACTAAGCATAGACGAGTTGAAAGAGAAACTGTGTACAAGAGGGATAAGCTGTAGTGTGTGTAGTGTTGGTATGGACATGTGATGACCGCTGGGTAAAGAAGTGCCAAGAAATCCCAGTGGAAGGAAGATGCAGTAGAGAAAGACCACGAAAATCATGGGCAGAGGTGGTGTGAGCTGACCTCAGATTGCTGAAGCTCACAGGGAAGATGACAAAGGACCATGACGAATGGAGAGATGCTATGCTGAATAAGACCCATCCCACCCTTGCAAGCAGGGGAAAACGGATGTAAAATGATGATTAAAAAAATCATTATATATGACAAAAAAAAAAACAAAGTATTACAAGAAATCTCATATTTACAAACATGCACTATACAAAACCCATGCTAGTGTAAAAATAGACATTAAACGGTGATGATGAATATCTTTGTTTGTTTGTTTTTTGTTTTAATTGACCATAAAATTCAATTTTATTGTTATATATGTCTCAACTAATAATATCTTCTTTGTTTTTGCAGCTACCGTGGGAAAAACATCTTTGATTCTTTCCCTGGTTAGTGAAGAATTTCCAGAAGAGGTTAGTTTGTTAGTTATTTCATACTGTCACTTTTGCATTGTCAAGTACCGTATATACTAGCTGACCTCACTATTTTAGCCGACCCCACTATTTTATGTCTGAGAAATGGGCAAAAATCCAAACCTTATTTACGTAGAATTTGAAGTTGGTGAAAATCCTGAAAATGTTGACCCCAAAATATAAGCTACTGCTATCGATTTTTTTTTTTTTTTTTTTTTTTTTTATCCCATATTTCTCGACTTATATTCAAGTATATACAGTAACTGGTGACTCCATAACTTCTCAACCTTCAAATATGAAGAGGTTAAAGAGGAATTTTTGTTCTTTGTATTTTCACGGTAAACATTTTATTTCACATAATTATCTCGCATAATATTGAATCTAAGAGATTTTGATATTATTTGGATTGGCAGTATCAGTAGAGCGTCAGACGCCATGCTTTACAGCAAAGAGTTACGGCCCTTTATGGTCTGAGTTCAAATCCTGCCGAGGTTAGCTTTGCCTTTCATCCTGACGGGGGTTGATAAAATAAAGTACCAGTAATGCACTAGGATAATTGCTGGCCTTGTGCCAAAAGTAGAAACAATTATTTATTTTGAGAACGATACCTTAACGTAAGTATGAGCTACCAGTTACAGCTGGTTTGAACAGAAAGATGTGAGAGAATGCTGGCCGGATACAACCGGTTTAAATGCTATGGGGTGAAGGGTTAAACGGTGATGATGTTGATACGTTTTAAAAGAAAATTACACTGTAACAAAAGTTATTGTATTTAAAAATTGTCTTATATTCTCTTTACGAAAAAAGGAAATTGATTATTATTAACAAGTTGTATTGGCGAAGTGATATATTTATTAAAGCTACATTCCTTTCAAGGAGGTATGTCATATCTGGATTGCACTTAGTCATTCACCCTACTATGTACTATAATACTCTGTACTGGCCAGCAGCTAAGCAACAACATACCCCTGTCGTTTCTTCCCCCTCAAGCCACATTAATTGTAAGGTAAAACTAAGTATCAGAGGTAAGTGTAGGAAATGTGGTAGTTATTAAAAATAAATGTAATTGCTGTCAGGAAAATATACTGACATGAGGGATCACAGTCCTTTATCAAGAAAAAAGAGGATATAGATAGATGAAGTGTGTACTGTCATAAGAGCACTCTTCAACCAAAAAGGTCAAAACAACAAGTAGACCAGTGATAGCTGTTATCATTATAAGGGCATAATTATGGTTTATCAGAAACAAGAAGAAACTAAATGTCCTCATACCAAACATGTCACTTTACCTCCATGTGCTATTGATTTTTTTTTTTTTTTTGCTTTGTCACATATTTCTCAGTTTATATACTTGTATATACAGTAATTTAAAAAAATATCCTTTATTCTCTACTTGTATATTTTCTGTTGACTAATTTTTGGAATTGTTCTTGTAGGTGCCAGCAAAAGCAGAGGAAATTACCATTCCTGCTGATGTCACACCAGAACGGGTTCCTACTCACATAGTTGACTTCTCAGGTAAAACATCTTATATAGCTCCAAAATTATTCTACCTGGACTTGCGACCAATAGATAGTATTAGCAATTGGAAAGACCAATGGAAACATTGCTTCCTTGGTCCGATTTGACAAAAGTTAATTGACTGTCGATAGCCAAAATGATTTATATATTGTATTTTTTACTTTTCTTTTGAAAATGTCCTTTGACTTTGATCACATACATTTTTGTGTGTGTTTGTTAATGAGCTTGGAGTTTTTCAAAGTTTGTGTGTAATAGAGCAGTGGTCACTAACCGTTTGGACCTCAGAATATTGCACAGAATACACATTCTGTTAATCCTTTGCTTCTCTTTCTATGTATTGTAGAAAGCTTTTATAGATCTTGATTGTAAATCAGTCTGAATCACTACCTGTTTATTTTTCTCCCTATTAACTATTTATTATCAATGTGCTTATATATACAGGTAAAATTCCCTTATAACAAATTTTACAGTATAAAGAAATTTTTTTCAATTCCTCAATGTTTCAGTCAATCTCATTATAAAGATTTTTGGTTATAAAGAATTTAATTTTTATGCCCTGTGAATTTCGTTATAATGGAATTTCACTGTATATCATTAATAAATATGTAGAAAGAGAAGATTGAAATAGCTAAAGAGTTGATAATTAAATCATTATGCTGCTAGTCCATAGCTGATAGTTTCAGGAGCTCCTAGAATAGTTTCTATTGTCTTGTCAGAAGCAACTGTCTCCAATTGATCCAACTGGACCCCCAAGTGAAACCAGTTGAGCTCATGGATGTTATCCAACTATCTTGCTCGGAGTCTATCCCTGGGTCTCCTGCAGGTTGGTTTTTGTTAGTAAAATCTGTCCAGTGATTCTTTCCTGAGTCATTCTAACCATATATCTGTAATATCAGAGTTGTGATCTGTCAGTTGTTTATTTATGATTTTATTGTTGCAGCTCAAGAACAAGATGAGAATGCTCTGGTAAATGAAATACAAAAGGTAATATTATTTAGTAATTTTTGTCTTTTCTTCCCTGAAATTCTCTGAATGCAAATACTGATAGGAATCCTGCAGCCACCACACCTGTCATGTAACATCTGTAATGCAGCCACAACATTCAGCAAATACACCATTCTATCTATCCTGTGCGGGTAAAATTCCCGAGATCCATGGATGAGTTCTCTCCGGCGGTCTCTGTCCTTCATCATTGCTGCCATGTCCTGCGTCTCCCAGAGACCAGTGACTGTCTTTAGGGCATCGATATATGTGAATCTCGGTCTCCTGTGACCATGTAGGGGCTCCCACAGGTGCACTGTCAACTCTGGATGTCGGTGAGCATGTCCAGCTAACCTCAGCCTCCTCTATGTCACTTTCGAGCTGAATTTTGGGAGTCCCCATATAGATCTGAGTTCTTCATCATCAGTGTATACGGATTAATGTTCAGAGCCATCCTCAGCATTATCGTGTAGCACCCATCCAGCATCTGACCAAGAAATACACCATTGTTGTAGGGAAAAAATCCTGAGGTTAGTAGCCTTGCTTCAGTACTGACTTGGTCTATGTAGACCTGTCCAACCCTGCTAGCAGGGAAAGCGGATGTTAAAATGACAATCTTAAAATTCATAGCAAAAGGCCTCCACATGTTTTTCATAAACATCTCTTATGTTATACAATATGTACATTTATATGGATATCGCTATGTCAGAGCGCCAATACATATATAAAGATGAGTATTGACCTATATGTACGTCAATACTTATCTTTTTCCATTTCTCAGAGGGTTCTAAACCCCACTATTAGGCTAAAATTTCTTTAGTCAAAAATATGGCATAAGCTTCTATTTTTAATTTCAAACTTACTCACTGTTTCAAAACATACTTACTTGTCATATATATATAGAAGGGTACATTGTCTGGAGTGTTGTGAAACTCTGGAGTATTGTAGCATGTTATAGCAAGACATGTTTTAGAGATATTATTGATACTAAATCTGGAGGTATTATGAAACTCTGGTATACTGTAGCATGTTGATATTGTACAACACTGTTTACAGACACTGTTGATACTAAATCTGGACTACTACCTCTTCAAACCTAATTGTATATGAAGTTTATCACCCAGACAAACAAGTTATATTGGTGTCTTCAAAGGAAAAGAATTAAGGTTGAAAATTGATATATGAAAATTGACGTTAAACGAAGATGATGATGATGATAAGCTTGCAAAAAACTAAAAAAATGTTCCCTTTTTTTTTCCTTGCTGTCTTCTATACTCAGCTCTTGCTCTCTCTTCCTCTCTCTTTCATTACAATATTTTACATAATTTGCCAGCAAAGTATATGAATGAATTGGCTGTAGCAGACATCTTAAAATCAACTCTTTTTTTCCTTACTGTCTTCTATACTCCACTCTCTCTTCCCCATTCTCTCCTCTCCCCCTTTTCTTCCCTATTCTCCCCCCCCCTCTCTCATTACTATATTTTACATTCCTTGCCAATAAAACATATGAATCAATTGTCCGTATCAAACATCTTAAATCCAACTCCTTTCTGTTTTATGTTGGTGTAATATTTGATGATATGAAGAAAAGTCAAAGTAGATAAACTGGTTGATTAGCTGGGAACAACAAAAACACTTTTGTTAACTCGTCTTTAACCGTGATAAACACAGAAAACAATGTAAAAACAGTTGTTTTAAATCATTGATGATGGGACATACAGCAACTGCATTACAACAATAAATCTTGCTCTGTTGTAATGATTTTATTTAGACTTATTAATGATGTAATGTACTGATATTTTCTTTTATCAATAGAGCAAGTTAGGTAAAAAATTGTAATGAGAGGGAGGGAGAGAAGAGAGGAATAGATAAATACCTTGTAGCCAATATTCATTGCTCCTAGACAAAACACATAACTTAGATTGCCTCAGTCTGTTTAGCTGACAATAGGTTTCACTCATATTTCATAGTTAAAGGTGAAATTGTTCTCCAGCAGCAAATAAACCCATTGGTTATTGATACAAAATTGTTTCTACAGTGTGTTAATAATATTTACATTTAAAAAAAATATTATCCTAGCTATGCTGGCATACGAGCTGGAATCGCTCTTCCAGCACATCTCCCTCACCATCCTCTGGGAAAACACCTGCTCCATTCTGTCCATCGGGGCTGTAGGGTGGACAGCACGAGGGCTCTCATTTGCTCATAATAGTGAGAGATGGTGGCAGTGATAGTGAGAGTTTGGTCCTTTTTTGTTCGGACCTGGTGTACATGATGGGGAAAGACTGAGGCAGTGACAGTGGGAGCTTGGACCTGGTGTACATGAGAGATGGGGAGACTGAGAGAGACAGAGGCAGTGACAGTGGGAGTTTGGTTCCTTTGTGTTCAGAGCTGGTGTATATGAGAGATGGGGAGACTGAGAGAGGCAGTGACAGTGGGAGTTTGGTTCCTTTGTGTTCAGAGCTGGTGTATATGAGAGATGGGGAGACTGAGAGAGGCAGTGACAGTGGGAGTTTGGTTCCTTTGTGTTCAGAGCTGGTGTATATGAGAGAGGCAGTGACAGTGGGAGTTTGGTTCCTTTGTGTTCAGAGCTGGTGTATATGAGAGATGGGGAGACTGAGAGAGACGGAGGCAGTGACAGTGGGAGTTTGGTTGTTTTGTATTCGGACCTTGTGTATGTGTATATATTTCAGGGACACACTCGTGTATGATGCAATAAAGTATATAACTTACAGCTGAGCTTTTCTATTAAAAGATATTATTTAGTGGGAGAAAGGAGGAAGCTCCACCCATGACCTTTATGTTACCCCAGACCAGTAAAGGGGATAATATTAATGTTTAGCTTAAACATATGTAGGTTGACACCTGTAAGGATAATATGCTTGAAGGTGGTGTAAATATTATTAAATAAATTATTTTTAATTACTAAACAAATAATAATAATAATAATAATAATTGTCTATTTTAGGCAAATGTTGTCTGTATTGTTTATTCAGTTGAAGATGAAGACACTATAGAAAGAGTAAGTATTCTTTTATATTTGAAATAACCTCTTTTTATATTCTGAAGATTGTTTTGAGAAACTAAAGGGTTGTAAAGTGGTAATACACCCAGTACACTCTGTAAAGTGGTAGTGTCATTGCAATGATAAAGCACACCCAGTACACTCTGTAAAGTGGTAGTGCCAGTACTACTATATATATGTGTGTGTGTGTGTGTGTGTGTGAAAAAGAGTCAGGACCCTGATGGCTGAGCTCCGGCCATTTCGACAGGTCCACCTGGTATCTTACCACACTCTCTTTGTTATTTCATCCGATGAACAAAATAGATGTTTCTGTTAGAATCGTCTGACTTCGTGAAACCTTCGGTAATGGAATAATTATATTGTGTTGTTTATTATATAATAAAATTAAAAAAAATATATCTATATGTCCCAAGGCTCTGATACCATCAACACCATACCATAAACACAGAGCTGGCATATCTAAGAACTGACTAACTGCCTGATGAGGTCATAGCCATTCAATGGCTATCATCAAAATATATATAGCAGAAAATAAAGGATTATGAGTTCATGCAATTGACTTATGTTTCGTCACCATAATTATATATATATATATATATATATATATATATATATATATATATATAAATAGGATATATGTGTATGGTTGCAAGAAAAATTGCGTCCATATACGGTATACCGGTTGAGCACTCGATGCTCGCACAGAACAGAGTATAATGCTATTATCGGAGACGAGATCATATAGGAAACATATCTGATCTTTTAATTAGAGTCAGGTTTGATCTATAATGGGTCGTTCCTCGAGCTGATCGACAGTGAAACATATGTAATATGTTATGATGCAACACTGAATCCTTGTTCATTTATTCATATAGTATATATATATAATTGTTTGTTTTATTTACTATTTTAATATTTTCTTTCCTGCAGATCACAAACCACTGGTTACCATATGTTAGAAATGTATTAGGTGAAACTCATAAAACACCGATTATTTTAGTTGGGAATAAAGTTGATCTCATGGAGTATACTAACATGGAGGTAGGTTTATTTTCTCTGTATTTGGAATGGAATATATTTCTGGATTGGATTCTGTTGGTTAACTTTAGCTGCTGCTTCACCTGATCTGAGAATTGAACTTACAATTTCACAATTGCAAGCCCAACACTCTAACCACTAAGCTATGTGTCTTCACTATTTGTGATCATATTCTTTTGGTTTATTTTAGCAACTGACTTTATTTACCAATGTGTTCTTGATAATATTTTTCATTAAGATTATCAGAGTAAACATGTTTGAGGAAAAGGAAATTTGTCAATTTATCTTTTCCGTATATTTCTTTTTAGTTTCTTTATGGAAACCACTTCAAGTTTATTATTCTTCTTCCTTCCAGGGTATATTACCTATCATGAACGATTTTGCTGAGATAGAAACTTGTATTGAGGTAAGTTGGCCCCTTAAACCAGGCTTAAGAAATGCTGTATGTCACTATAGCACTCCTGTAACTCCATCAGGAGTTACAGGACCATACTCTACCATAAATAGCTATATGTTTTTATCATACCAATTACATGCATTTAAACCAGCCATATCCAGCCAGAATTCTCTCACCTCTTTCTGTTGAAACCAGCTGTAACCGGCATCTCATACTTATGTTAAGTGATTGTTCTCAAAATAAATAACAACAAAATCTCATAGATTCGATATTATGTGAAAATACAATAGTAAATGCTAAAGAGTTAAAAAGAAATTAAGAAAGGATGAGAGAAGTTAAACATCCATCATTTCTACATTTTAATTAATTCCAGATAGCTGTTTTAATTTTAATCTCTTTTATTAAATGTAATATATAATATATATTTATTTACAGTGTTCTGCTAAAACTATGAAAAATATTAGTGAATTATTTTACTATGCTCAAAAGGCTGTTCTCCATCCTACTGCCCCAGTGTATAATGCTGAAGAGAAAGAGGTAATTATTGTCTTTTTTGTTTGTTCCTTTCTTTTCATAAGATAAAATTCATTTCTGTATCGGTAGAGCGTCGGATAATATGCTTTGTGGCATATAGTTACATACCTTTACTTTCTGAATTCAAATCTCATTGAGGTTAGCTTTGCCTTCCATTTTTACGGGTCAATAAAATAATGTACCAGTAATGTACTGGGGTTGATTTAATTGACATTCCTCTTCCCTTCAAATTGAAGGCCCTTGTGCCTAAATCAGAAATAATTATTACATCACAGTGAATAAGTAATCAGTCAGGTGCACTACAACTCGTCAAAGGTGCATGTATAGTACATAGAATAATGTACAAATATCAGGAAAGTGAATAGTGTACGAGTCATGATATACATGTGTGCGTGTGTATGGAGGGGGAATATTAGGTGTTGTGTTGGCGAATTACTGGAAGCATGGAGCTTTTAAAGGATGCAGTGTCTCGACAGCTAACAACTGATGCAGGTAGTTTGTTCCAAAATGTTTCCGAAAGTCATGGGAGCTGTGCTGTTTTCTGACTGTGTAGGCATGCCCATGTGTGTTAGACACATGGTATTCAAAAAGGTGCTCAGGCTTGTTGATGCAAACACCTATATTTTCATGTACGTCATTGTGGTTTTAGTATAATGATTAAAACAAACTAATAAAAAAAAAATGAAATGCAAATATTCTGTTTTTCTTAGTATAATTGGCGACAATTTAATTTTTAAAAAAATTTCTGTTTCAGCTCACACCAGCTTGTAAAAAGAGTTTAACTAGATTATTCCGGGTAAGTTGTATATTTTTTACATCTATAAATTTTTCACCAGTTGCAGTTACGTTGGTACAAATAAACAAATTAGACATCAGTGTCAAAAAGATATATCAAGCATTCAGTAATGAGAAGGGAGATAGGTATAAAAGCCAAACCCGCTATCTTCAATTCTGTATTCATTCCAACCCTTGCTTATGGTCATGAATCTTGGGTAATGACCGAAAGGATATGATTACAAGTGGCTGAAATGGGGTTCCTCCGAAGGGTCTTTGGAGTAACGATACTCGATAGAATGCATAGCTTGGATATCAGAGTCACTCCAGGTAGAGCCACTACTTCTCCAATTTGAGAGATCACAGCTCTGATATTATGGACATGTGGTCAGATTGTCTCAGGAAAGAATTGCTGAAAAGATTTTATGGGCTAAACCAACTGGCAGGAGACCCAGGGGTAGACCCTGAGCAACATGGTTGGATAACATCCATGAGACCAGCTGGTCTTGCTTGGGTATTTGGCTGAATCAGTTGAAGAGAGTTGTTTATGACAAGACCTGTTGAAAGGTGTGTTTCAGGACGTTAAAAGATGATGATGATGATGTAAAGAAATTTTTTTTTTTTTATCCCGCCTAGGTTAACTTTGCCTTTCATCCTTACGGGGTCGATAAAATAAAGTACCAGTAATGCACTGGGATAATTGCTGGCCTTGTGCCAAAAGTAGAAACAATTATTTTTTTTTTTTTTGTCCTTAAATTTTCTAATATTTGTTTTAATATGTATTTTTTTTTTTTTTTCTTTTGTAGATCTGTGACATGGATAACGATAATTTACTAAATGACAGTGAAGTGAACCTTTTTCAGGTAATCATCATTTGTTAAAAATATTATTGTATTGTACAGTAATACCTGTCTTAACTCTCTTAGTATTGCAATTACTCAACTCAGCTATTATGCATTTCTTGAATTAAATTAACCTCAACTGCTACAGGTTCTACTACGAATCTATCAGAGAGTGGCTGATACTTTTATATATTGCTAAAACAATTGTTTTTACATTAGATACCTAGAGAACTTGTTATCTAAGTAGATTAAAGTAAGTAGGTTTGTGTTTTACTCAGGTAATAATACTGTGTGCAGAGCAATTAAAGATTGCAATAGTTAAGGTATTCTAATAGCCACCTGGAATACATTAATTAACTTGTATTAATGGTATGTTTCATGTATTTCAGACTCTAACCTAAGTAAATAATGTTATCTTAAGTTTTTGTTCTTTACTTCACTGTAATTAACAAATTGATTCAAATGCCTGTCTCTTTAATTGTATAGAAAAAGTGTTTCAATGCTCCACTGCATCCACAAGCTTTAGAAGATGTAAAGGCAATTGTCAAGAGAAATATTACAGATGGCATTGTCAACGATTCTTTAACATTGAAAGGTTTGATAAACATTGTTATTTTATTTCTTTTTGTATTGTTTTGCTGTTTCTTGTTTTGTTATGTTTGTTATAAGTACAGTTGGTATAGTAGTAGGTTTGTTATAAGTACAGTTGATATAGCAGTAGGTTTGTTATAAGTACAGTTGATATAGTAGTAGGTTTGTTATAAGTACTGTTGATATAGTGGTAGGTTTGTTATAAGTACAGTTGATATAGCAGTAGGTTTGTTATAAGTACAGTTAATATAGCAGTAGGTTTGTTATAAGTACAGTTGATATAGTAGTAGGTTTGTTATAAGTACAGTTGATATAGCAGTAGGTTTGTTATAAGTACAGTTGATATAGTAGTAGGTTTGTTATAAGTACTGTTGATATAGTGGTAGGTTTGTTATAAGTACAGTTGATATAGCAATAGGTTTGTTATAAGTACAGTTGATATAGTAGTAGGTTTGTTATAAGTACTGTTGATATAGTAGTAGGTTTGTTATAAGTACAGTTGATATAGTAGTAGGTTTGTTATAAGTACAGTTGATATAGTAGTAGGTTTGTTATAAGTACAGTTGATATAGTAGTAGGTTTGTTATAAGTACTGTTGATATAGTGGTAGGTTTGTTATAAGTACAGTTGATATAGCAGTAGGTTTGTTATAAGTACAGTTGATATAGTAGTAGGTTTGTTATAAGTACTGTTGATATAGTAGTAGGTTTGTTATAAGTACAGTTGATATAGTAGTAGGTTTGTTATAAGTACAGTTGATATAGTAGTAGGTTTGTTATAAGTACTGTTGATATAGTAGTAGGTTTGTTATAAGTACAGTTGATATAGTAGTAGGTTTGTTATAAGTACAGTTGATATAGCAGTAGGTTTGTTATAAGTACAGTTGATATAGTAGTAGGTTTGTTATAAGTACAGTTGATATACCTGTCATGTTTTTATAGAAGGTAAAATACTTATTGATGTAAGGTAGTAGGTTTGTTTATTATTTTAAACTAAAGGAGACCAGCTAATTGACTAAGTAGTGAGTTGGACTAGATACCAATTGTTTAGTTCTCCATCTTTCCACATTCAAGACTTGCACATTTTTACTTTATCTTTAATCCATTTGGGTTGATAAAATAAGTACCTGTAATATACTGAGGTCGACCTGATTGACAATGCTTGTTCCAACAATCCAGTTATTTGTGGGTCATTGCATTTTACTCTGTCTTGTATTATTAAGTACCTGTTAATGGAGAAATATATAAATTTTATTGAACTCCCTTTTCATATTCTTTTAGGTTTCCTTTTTCTTCACACATTGTTTATACAAAGAGGTCGGCACGAAACAACATGGACTGTTCTAAGAACATTTGGATATGATGATAATCTGATGCTAACCAAAGAATTCCTGTGTCCAAAGTAATAAACATTTTCATATTTATATATATCACCACCAACATCAACACTACCACTATCACCAACACCGCCATCACCATAACTACCATCACCAACACCACCACCACCATCACCATAACTACCATCACCATCACCGCCACCACCATCACACCTGCTTTTCTATGCTAGTAAGGTTTCACTGACATTTTTTCAGGCAGTTTTTCCACCATTGGATGTCTTTACTAAAGCCACCATGCAATTTATTTTCAGTGTGGTATATATACCACTCAGTATGGTATATACCACTCAGTATGCCATATAACACCCAGTATGGTGCACACCATCTTGTTTTTTATTTCCAGCTATAAACACAATTCACCCGTTACTTTATATGTTTACATGTATTAATCTCCGTCTAAATTTATCCTCACATCTTTCTATGGTTTTTTACAGGATTCCTGTTCCTCAGGGTTCCACACCAGAATTAACGCCACAAGGTTATGAATTTCTTACAGCAATTTTTGATAAGTATGATGAGGTTAGTCAGTTTATTAAATCCTTTCAGAACTTCACATTGTTTATATCATATTAATATGAGAGAAAAATGTATTTTAATAATGCATGTATTAACTATGGAGAGAATGTTCAAGTCTGTTGCCTTCCTGAAAAGATAGATTAGAGATTAAACTATAATTAAGGTTCATATAAATTATCAAATTCTGTGCTAAATGCTCCAATCTTTTAGCTCAGAAAACCATTCTTAATCATCATCATCATCATAACGTCTGCTTTCCCTGCAAGTAAGAGTTGGATGGTTCTACATAAACCGAGTCAGTACTATTTCTCTCTTTCCTTCGTGTGTGAGGCGTGAGAAAACAGAACATTAATGACCTAACTTTTCTCAGGCTTCATACTAAGGAAAAAGAGAAAAAGAATTGATTAAATGTTGCCTCATGGTTTATGTAATATAATTAAATGTTTTAATCTTTTTATAAGTTTGACTGAATGAGTAGTCTACTGTATAAACTCAAATATAAGCTGATTCGAATATAAACCAACTTCCCCTGTATTGTGTCTGAGAAATGGACAAAATAACCAAAACTCAGCTATAGAAACCAAGCAAAAATACTGATCCAAATGACCAAGACATGGTCTCTTGACCTGACTTGCCTCCTAATGGGACGACCCATCTAACCCATGCATGTTAGGATCAATAGACATTAAGCGATGATGATGATATAACTTACAATACTCAATTTTTTTAATTTGACTTTTTTTTCTGTATTTTCAGGACAACGATGGTTGTTTGTCAGTTACAGAAATTCAAAACCTATTCAATACCAGTCCTATTAACCCATGGGGTCCAGATGTAAACAACACAGTGTGTACTAATTGTGAAAATTGGATCAACTTAAATGGCTATCTTGCTCAGTGGACGTAAGTAGTTATATAGTGTCTTATATATGTTTTTCTCTGGGTATTTGTAATCACAGTAAAAAGCACCCAGTCCACATGGTAAGGTGGTTGTACTAGTGCCACAACACCACCCAGTCCACACGGTAAGGTGGTTGTGTTGGTGCCACAACACCACCCAGTCCATACTGTAAGGTGGTTGTGTTGGTGCCACAACATCACCCAGTCCACACTGTAAGGTGGAAGTACTAGTGCCACAACACCACCCAGTCCATACTATAAGGTGGTAGTACTAGTGCCACAATAAACACCACTCAGTCCACACTAAGGTGGTAGTACTAGTGCCACAACACCACCCAGTCCACACTGTAAGGTGGTCATGTTGGAGCCACAATAAACACCACGATGACAGACACTATATAACCTTCCCATGTTATGTCCTAACCCTTTAGCAATTAATCTGGCCATACCTTGTCAGAATCTTCTTTCCCCTTTCTGTTCAAACCAGCTGTGACTGGCTGCTCATAATGACGTTAAGGTATTGTTTTCAAAATAAATATCAAAATCTCATAGATTTGATATTATGTGAGGTAAAGCCTTTACCATGAAAATGTAATTGTAAAAATAGAGTGATGTAAATGGTAAAGGGTTAAACTAGTTTCTCTCATTTTATATTTATTCCTTTTTACATTTTAATAGTTTGCCCATGACTACTGTAGAGTAATAATCTATTTTAAACCTTAGGTATGTAATTTTAATGACTATTCTTTTGTCTGTATTTTTTTAAGGTTGACAACATTATTGGACCATCCAAGAACAATTGAATATCTTGCATATTTAGGTTACCATTATTACTTTGACAATCAACTGTCAGCTATTCAAGGTAATGATTTTATATCCAGTTATTGTTGCTGCTGTTGGAACTATTTGTGTTATTGATCTGGCCTTATGCCAATGTTAGAAATCAATATTATTGATGAGAAACTTACATTAGTTCAAGTAGTAAAATACTTCATAGAAACTCAGTTTTTTTTTTGTCCATAGAAAGATAAAATCCTTAATTGATACTTCACGATATAATTTTAGTAGTGGGCAGCTTGTAATCTTCTTCAACCGACTCTTTACAATTGAAAGACCACATATGCTCACTCTAATTTAAAATGGACAAATAACCATATATTTTCTGTTTTAGTTAAGTAAGTTATCAATTGTTTGAGCTTTCATGATTAGATATATCTATGAATAAATTGTTATTGACTCGGATGGTTGTAGGAATGGTATTAGTGGCCTTCATCTAATTGTATTTTCTTTTTTATATATTTAGTTACAAGAGATAAGAAAATAGACTTAGAAAAGAAACAGACTGCTAGAAATGTATTCCAGTGTTATGTAATCGGTGGAAAGCATTCTGGCAAGGTTTGTATTATTTTATATATAATCAACATAGTCATTGTTTTAACCCTTTAGTATTTAAACTAGCCGTATCTGGCCAGAATTCTCTCACCTCTTCACTTCTTCACCCAGTAATCATTATCCATGAACATTGGAAATGTAAAGATGAAATTTTTTATGTATATTTTAAATGGCTTTTAATAATTGGTTCCTTTTGTTTTCTCTGCACCAGACATCATTCCTACAAGGTCATTTGGGACGGAACTTGCGCTATGTTGCCACTATAAACAAAGAACATTTCTCTTCATTCACAATAAATACAGTCCAAGTTTATGGACAAGAAAAGTATCTGCTGGTTTGTATAAGAATATACTTTTTTTGTCTTTTATTACAGCAGATTATTATTATTTTTTTTATTTTATGTTTGTTATGGTTCAGATGGTCTCTCCAACTTAATGTAAAAGAAGATAAAATATGATCGGTAGTGAAATTCAATATATATATATTGGTAGTGAAGTTCTATATATATATATATATATATATTGGTAGTGAAGTTCAATATGTATATATATTTTGATAATGAAGCTCTATATGTATATAAACCCCTAAACTATATGAAATTTGAGGTGACTTCTCTAAAAAAGGTAAAAACTAACAATAAAATAAAGAATATATTTTATATGAGGCGCCTGAGAGTGTGTGGCCAACAATGGTAACCCTTTAGCATTTAACTAGCCGTATCCGGCAGAATTCTCTCACCTCTTTCTGTTCAAAGCGGCTGTAATCAGCCGCTCATACTGATGTTAAGGTATTGTTCTCAAAATCTCGTAGACTTGATATTATGAGATAATTATGTAAGATAAAGTCTTTACCACAAAAACCCAATAGTAAATATAGAGTAATGTAAATACTAAAAGGTTAATCTGAAACCATTATTTATTTTTGTTATTTCAGCTCCATGAAGTTGATGTGTCGCTGTGTGACATGCTAACACCAACAGAAATTAATTGTGATGTTGCCTGCCTTATCTATGATGTCACTAAGCCCAAATCATTTGAATATGCTGCTAAGATGTTCTTGGTAAGTAGCAGGTGCATTTTATAAAAATCAATAGTTCAATAATGGAAACTATTACCTATCTATATAGATTTTAGTCTTCACATTTATTATTACTATATATATATATATATATATCATCATCATCATCATCATCATCGTTTAATGTCCACTTTCCACACTAGTATGAATTAGACAGATCGTCCCATTTGAGGCAAGTTGGGTCAGGTGACGATAGTATCCTATCATAGCCATAGTAGGCTCCAGCATGGCCATAATAGGCCCCAGCATCACCATAATAAGCTCCAGCATCTCCATAATAGACCATAACAGGGTCATAATAGACCCCAGCTTGGCCATAATAGGTCCTATCATGGCCATAATAGGCCCTAGCATGGCCAAAATCCAATGACTGAAACTAGTAAAAGATTGTTTATAGATGGATTTAAATTACTTATTATAGATGAAGAATGTAAAATTTCTTATTCAAACTATGTCTACACTAAAGATATAGTTTGGGAATTTAGCTTTTGAAATTATTGTTTATATTGTTGTAATTGTTTTTTTTTTGTTTTTTTTAACAGAAATATTTTTTTGATACCCGTATCCCTGTATTGTTTGTTGCCTGCAAGGCTGAACACCCAGAAGTAAAACAAGACTTTGAAATGACACCTATTCAGTTTTGTACCAGGTACAAATTACCCCCACCACAATACTTTACCTGTATCGACAAAATAAACAGAGACATTTACGTGAAATTAGCTACAATGGCCGCTTATCCGTAAGTATTTAACAAATTCCGTTATTTGTTTTAAAAGCAATTATTTTAGTCTAACTTTTTCTTTAAAAAAAACCCCAAAACATTCTTATATTCAAATGCATTTGTATCATTTGGTATAGCCCAACCCCTTCTCTCGCCATTAAACTCTTCACTTTCCAACGAAGAGTTTTGTCTGAAACATTAGAATTCTCTTTTCCTAGATTATTAATGTATCCTACTTTATGGGATTTATTGTACTCCGGGCTAACACAGACCTTCACTGGTTTCCACGTTTTTTATAATATATCCATTATTTTATTCCATTGTATTTATGAGCTTATTGGAATTATTTTACTGTCGTTTTGTAATATTTGAATTTCTATTGAAAAACGAAACTGGACAAAAGTATAAGGATTTATTTGTATTTTAACAGTTTTTATTTCATTTTCAAATATTAATTTATTTTAATATTTTTTCTATTAAATTTTTCCATGGTTGTTCTTTCGATAAAAAAAAAATTTGGTTTTAATATTTAAGTTCTGTTATTTTTCAATTAGTGAATATAGAAACTGTTAGTCAAAAATATATAATACTTTAAAATAATAAACAAGCTCATAAAACTTATGTAAACAAAGTTTTTTTTTAATAACATCCATTTTGTTAGCAACATCTCTCGTTTGTATTTCCTTTCATTTTTAATCATTTATGTTAATCCTCTTGACTATATAAAACTATTTTTCATGTAATACTATAGCTGATATTTTCATGCTATACTATAGCTGATATTTTCATACTATACTATAGCTGATATTTTCATACTATACTATAGCTGATATTTTCATACTATACTATAGCTGATATTTTCATACTATACTATAGCTGATATTTTCATACTATACTATAGCTGATATTTTCATACTATACTATAGCTGATATTTTCATACTATACTATAGATATTTTCATGCAATTATCTTTATATAAGACTCCAATGTCCTACCCACATGAAGTCATTTTTCTCACTGATTAACATATAAGTATACATTCAAGTTTGTTGGGTTTGTATTTGAATAATACAAACTTAATTAA
The DNA here is from genome assembly GCA_964016885.1 of Eledone cirrhosa. Lineage (NCBI taxonomy): Eukaryota > Metazoa > Mollusca > Cephalopoda > Octopoda > Eledonidae > Eledone > Eledone cirrhosa. The sequence goes on from OZ024758.1 coordinate 1,743,049, forward strand.
ATCAGTGAGTGAGAAAACAACCAATGCTGTGTCAATTCTATTTGATAAGCTTTGTTTCATAATTATATTTATATATAATATTTAATTTCACTTTTTCCCCTTCTTCCTTAGTCATCTTGCTACAAGTTGTCATTTTTTTAAAATTTTATATAATTTGCTTTTCATTTGTAATGGTTTTCAGTTGTCAGCATTAAGTGAGCTGCCTGTGTGTTTTAGCCCTCTCTTTGGTTTCTTTTTGCAGCAACCTCAAACGTTTGGTGCACATGCTGCTGGTCCATCAGCGATCAATCTGGTTGGAGGAAAAACTGAGGTTTTTTGTCTATCTTTGATGTTTCTTTTTTTGTTGTCATGTCTCTGGTTTACCTTGATAGTTGAGTCATAAAACACACTAAAGCATCCTTTTAATATCTCACTTCCCTTGCCTTCTTCACCTCACCTTTCCAATTTCTTTTCTAATAACAAAAATATAATCTTGTTTAACTCCAGCTATATTAGAATTGATTTTAGTTAGATTTCTTCAGATCTTTCTGGCTTAATCCTAAATTTTTTCTTTATTTAAATTAAAAAATTCCTTATTTAATTATTTTAAAATGATCTAATATTGAGTTTCCTAATTTCTTTTATTTACCAGACAGAGAGGAAATAAATTAATCAGAAATTTTATTTAAAATAAAGGTTTTTAAACCTGGAAATCCCCTACAAATATTTTAACAGTAATAAATATTACTTAACAATATCTGGGATTTAATTTGAAATTTTGATATTTTTTATAAGGCACCTAGTATTTCCTTAAATCAGAAAACGATGTATTTGGTAAAATATACATTAAAAATCAAGTTAATTCTTCTGTGATCTTACTAGCAAAGCAGAAATACAAACATAATTATATACAGTGGAACCGCAGTTCATGAACTCCATGAGGCACAAACAAATCAGTCTCGAGTAACGAACATGCAAGCTGGCAACAAGCTTGGAGTATCGGCAGGAAAAGGTTACTTGCTGTGTAGTTAGTTACTACGGTGATATCTACTTGTCGTTCACACACAGTCTCTCTCTCTCTCTCTCTCTCTCTCTCTCTTACTGTGTTTCTCTCTCAACATTTTGTGTGTGAAAAATACTTTCAGTTTACAAACATTTCAGATGACAAACAGCCTTCAGGAAGAAATTAAGTTCATAAACCAAGGCTCCACTGTATTTGTTAATATAAACAATAAGAATCAAGTTAATTCTTCTGTTACAAGCAAAGCAGAAATACATAAATAAAAGTATAGTTCTTTTCTGTGTTTAAATTTTAAAACTTTCTATTCAAGAAAATTAGACGAAATAAAAGAAACTGATCTCAATTTAGACAATTTCTATAACGATAGACGTCTCTCACTATCAGCATGTTTTGTTCAATCTATATTGACTAGCCATTCATTGCTAAACTATATAAAAGGAATAAGCAATGACTGACAATTTATTTTGCTTCCTTGCATGCTACATTACCTCTACCCTTTAAATGTTAAATGTTTTTGAAGGTTTTGATATGTTGATTGTATTTTTTTTTTTCTTTCCTTTTTTGTCCCCGCTCCCTTTAAAGTTACAGTATCCAATGGCAACTTCTTTTTCCCTCTTTAACGGTTTTCACCCTTTTGTAAGCTATTTGTAGCCTCTCCATTTTCTAGATTAACTTTAAAATAATAATATTTTCTACAACTCTTTTTTTATTATCAATATTATCAGAAATCAATATGGATTACATGTAAATAAGATAGTTATTGATTTTGTATTTCTTGCATCTATTGAAATTAGTTATTTCATTAAGGTTTTGTGTCTGTTTAGGTTAAATGTCTATTGTAATATATTTTAATTTTAACTACATATATTGTATAACTTAGAGGTTCATACTTAAAAGTTCTCATCTATTAAACATTATTGTCTAAAAAAAAGCATGTGTAACTTAAACAAATCCCATTTACTGAAGCTAGTCTCTGTATAACCTTAGTAGTACAGCTTAATAATATTAGTAACCTAGTCTTTGTATTTACTGTGTCTAAATAGAAGCTGATATTCAAAGAATGTTGCTTTGTTTTCCATCTTTTGCATGAATATCTTTGGTTTGGGGGCCTTTTCCACATTGCTTTCCATTTTTTTTTCTTTTTCTTCTATTTTTCACTTGAATTATGTATGAATGTAGACAATATAGGATTTGCTCTGAATATTTTCTCTTTCACACATGCACACACACACACACACATGTATGTATACAGGTGTACACACATGCATTCATATTCACACATATACCTGCACATATGCTCAGTTGAGAAACTGGTTGATCATAAAAAATCATTGAACCAAATTCAGAAGAGAAAGGGGTTGTGTTGTGTTCTTGAGCAAAACACTTCATTGTACGTTGCTCCAGTATATTCAACTGAAAATGAGTACCAGCAATAGCTGGGGGTCTAACTCTGCAGTGGACTAGCGTCCTGTCCAGGGGGGGGGGGGGGGGGGGTTAACGCCATGGACCCAAGATAAGCACTGACCTGATGTGCCTTTGGGCTGAAGATGAACTTTAAACCCTTTTTTTTTTTTTAGTATAGACTTGCATAATCAATGAAATAGTATAAGAATATATAGTACATGGCTGGCAGTTTGATCAACTGTGGCAAGAACAAAGGAGATTCTCTGAGAAGAAACAACTTGGCCCTTTAGCATTTAAACCAGCCATATCTGGCCAGAATTCTCTCACCTCTTTCTGTTTAAACTGGCTGTAACTGGCCACTCATACTGATGTTAAGATGTTGTTCTCAAAATAAATAATATCAAAATCTCATAGATTCAATATTATGTGAGGTAAAGCCTTTACTGCGAAAATACAATAGTATATATAGAGTATTGTAAATGTTAAAGGGTTAATAAAGGAAACATGTCAAGCCCTCAAATTTATTTGAGGAACTCATGCTCCATGGCTTCATTTATCTTTAAAAATAGATTGGGTTGAATTTGTCTACATTTTTTTCATCAATGCTTTCAAGAAAACAAACAAACCAGTTGTCATATTCTATAGGACTCCACTTAAGAATGGTTGTTAGTAATGTAAGTAGTTAGAAATGATGTTAGTGTATAACAGAAAAAAGGACTCACTGATCAATAATCAACATAGACTTATATGTGGGATTGAAGATGGATTTAAGGGGAGATAATTGTAATGTGGGTGTTAGGAAGTAGAGAGGCAGGTGAGATTTGCACCTAGAAGGTTCCTCTCCAAGCCACAAGCCTGAGCAACGTAGGTGTTTCTTTTTTTTTAAGACCAGCTGTTGCTCATGCATACCAGTCACCCCTCTCCATACCACCGATGTTATCCAAGGGAAAGGCAATGGCCGATACAGCTTGTCACCAGCGTTTTTATGTTTTTTCCATGCTTACATCATGGTTTGCTGCGTCCCTTTATCATCTTTGCTATGAGTCTCAACAATTTGAGATGAGCTCTCACCACCTCTGCCCAGGGATTCATTGGTCTACCCCTACCGTGGCTTCCTTCCACTGCGATTTCCTGGCATTTCTTCACCCAGCGATCATCATCATCATCATCATCCATGCACAACACTCCATTTTCTCCCTCAGTTCATCCAAGCACTGCCTTTCTCTCACATTTACATTGCACATCCAACAAAGCATGGCTGCTTCATTTCTCTCCAGCCTACGCTTGCCTCTACAGTCATTGCCCATGTTTCACTACGATGCAGCATCGCATTTCGCACACAGTCATCCTTTTGTTGTCAACAGTGGGAGTAGCTCTCTAAACTTTTTCCATCCTATCCTTATTCTTTGCTCTCAGAGAACCCTCCTCTGCTGCTAATAAGGTCACCTAGATAACAGAAGCTATCAATCACTGTTATGGATCTTTAATGGACTAAATTATTCTATTCACCAGCCAATGACATGTAGGCCATAATCAGATATAATGACAAAGTAAAAAGCTGTCTATGTTCACCCAGCAGTAGATGTTTGTTCATTGAAGTATCTCATTGACATTAAAAGGCAAAAGCATGCTATTTCCAGATAGTAATTCTGATTTTTGCACTCACTTTCATTGTCAATTTGTAGTTTGTGGTAACTGTATAAATTGATTTGTAAAAATTCCATTATTTTTAGGGATAAATTGTAGGTTTTTTTTATATTGTATTTTCGTGGGAAAAGGTGCAACTTGTGTCCAATTATACATGAAAATTATTTCTATTTTAAATAAAATTTATTATTCTAAGAACTAAATAAGCCTTTTAATACAAAATTATTGTAGTATTTTGAATATTACCTCTCACCTTCACAGGTGTATAAGGTACAGTTAGGAATATCAATCACATTTCTTAGCTATACCTTGTTGCTGTCAATGGAAAATATTTATAAAGAAGTTAACAAATTATCTCAGTTATCTAATAAAATATACATTAATTAAATCAATAAGAATATAATATAAACATTTAAACAAATAATCCTTTAGGTAAGCTAGACAATCTTTTAAATAAAGTTAACTGAAACATCTTAATATTAATTATTAAAATAATTTCTCTCCCTGAAACTGATTCACTTCCAATTGTTGTCTCATTATTTAAAATAAATTCTTTCTGATCTATGGTTATTTCTTCTTCCCTACAGTGAATCTCATTTGGAAATTTGGCTTCCTTTTCACCTGTATTATCAAAAGTAGGATAACTTTGGCATTTGAACGCAGACAGGTTCTCCTTTGCACACCTGAAATATCTGCTTTTATTTCACAACACTCCTCTCTCCCACTATATTGTTAATCTTACTTACAGTTATTCCGATACAGTGCATGCCCACAACCACACACTCTCTCTCTCTCATGACACCCCACATGTTTCAACAGAGTACTTGTCTACACATTTGCATCGGTGTAGTGCTTGTTTTTATTATTTTTATGTGTTTTTTATATTTTAGATTCATTTTGAAATCTCATTGATGATAGAAGTATCTAGTAGAGAGAATATAGTTTGGTTACCTTGTTCTTATTAGTCACATACAGTATAGATATATATTATCAATTGTCTTACCTTGTTCTTATTAAAGGTTTAAGGAAATAGTTAACCCGTTAGTGTTTAAACCAGCTGTAACTGGCCAGAATTCTCTCACCTCTTTGTTTAAACCAGCTGTAACCGACCACTTATACTGATGTTAAGGTATTCAAAATAAATAATATCAAAATCTCATAGATTCAATATTATGTGAGATAAAGCCTTAACCACAAAAACCCAATAGTATATATGAGTAATGTAAATGCTAAGGGGTTATAGTATACTATATAATATCTCTATATTTACATAGTTATATCTATATAATATCTCTATATTGACATACAGTCATATCTATATAATATCTCTATATTGACATACAGTTATATCTATATAATATCTCTATATTGACATACAGTCATATCTATATAATATCTCTATATTGACATAGTTATATCTATATAATATCTCTATATTGACAGTCATATTTGTACCTTTTATATAAAAAAATATTTCTGTTTTCTTTCAGATATCTGAAAAACATCTACAACAAGGACAAGAAGTTGTTTATAAAGGCCGCTATTGGTCTGGCTTTTGCAACAAGTTTTGGATTCATAACATATAGACTAATCCGAGCCCTTCGATAGGGACTCACCTTTCCTTGCCACTTTTTTTTTCCCTCCCTGTTTCAAATTTGTAGATGATGATGATGATGCAAATACAACCCCCCTCAAAAAAAATTTGAAAAGAAAAGAACACACAGCATTATTTTCTAATGCCACATCCATGGTTTTTTTCTTGTGTTAACACACAGGTTATAGGGAATGTCTCTACAAATGTTATTTCATGGGAATTGTTGAAGCAGTTTTTTGTCTACACCTCACCGTTTCTAACATTTAAACCAATAGAAGTAGTAATGGGTATTTTTTTTTTTTTTAAATAAATTTAACTGGAGCAAGTGGATGATGTGTGGTGTATATAAACTTATTTCAGTTGATTTAAATTTGACAAAAAGTAAGCATGTTCACCTTTTTCACAGAGTGATTAGTGATAGAAAAAAGTATCCTGTTTCAAAGCCACTTTTAAACAACATTGTGTGTGTGTGTGTGTGTGTGTGCATGTGTATGTGTGTGTGCATGTGTATGTGTGTGCATGTAAATATTGAAATTTGCAGAATTATGTGACTCATACAAGGCCAGGAAAAGAAAGATAAAAAAGATGGATGTAAAAAAAAAACTAAAATAAAATAATGAAATTAAAAATTAATGAAATATTTATGAAAGTAAAAAATCTAATGATGTGAGTTGGTCGGACGAACCAACTTCTATTAAGATGAAAATATCAATTGTATTATTTTAAATGTGGAGAAATAAACTTGAAAAATAAAGAAATGTAAATCAAAAAAACAAACATGAGGTGGGGGTGGGTCTGTTGTTGAAGTATAAAATAATATAAATAAAGTAAAAAAAATTGTAACAAACTAATATTTGTCATAAAAATAAGGGGACACTCTTATGATGTGACATTTGTACAGTTTTAACTTCTTTTTTTTTTTAAGCATTGAACTTTGATCAGTTTGAACTTTCTTCTTCTTCTACCTTTCCCTATTAGTTTAGTGTTAGAACCCTTAATATTTCGACTGTATCCACAATTCTCTCTCTCTCTCATTTTGTAATATCATTTAGGGGAAGAGGGGTTTCTTTTGCTCAAAGATTAGATATCCAGGCACAGTGGAAAGGATGTAATATTATTAGGGCAGTGGATTGGCAAAATCGGTAGAGCGTCGGACAAATTTAGTTATGGTCCTTTATGTTCTGAGTTCAAATCCCGCCGAGGTTAGCTTTACCTTTCATCCTTACGGGGTCGATAAAATAAAGTACCAGTAATGTACTGGAGTTGATTTAATCGATTTTCTCCGCCTCCAAAATTGCTGGCTTTGTGTCTATAGTAGAAATTATTATGATTGGTCATCGTTATCATTTTCCTTCGATTTAGTTGACTCTCCCCCCCCCCCCCATTGCTGGCCTTGTGCCTCAAGTAGAAACAGTTATTATTATTTATATTGCTATAACTAAGTCTAGGTGTCAGGCCTGTTGCTACGGTGTCAGGCCTGTTGCTATGTAATTCCCTACTGCTTAAGATCACATCTCCACCCATTTCCCTTATGGTTATTGTAATTATAACATTTTGTTGTGGTGGGTACTGTCATGTGGTAACGTGATGTGTACCTTCATGTGGTGGGTACTGTCATGTGGTAACGTGATGTGTACCTTCATGTGGTGGGTGCTGTCATGTGGCAACACATGGGATAACCTGCTTCTGATTCCCAGTCAAGTTATGTCACTTATGTCACCAACACCTTTGAGAAAAATCACAACTCCATATTTAAATAAATATCGGTGTAAGAAACTATTATTATTATTAGGGCGGAGGATTGGCAGCATCAGTAGAGTTGGATACCATGCTTCATAGTATAGAGTTAAGGCCCTTTACGTTCTGAGTTCAAATCTAGCCGAGGTTAACTTTGCCTTTCATCCTTACAGGATCGATAAAATAAAGTGCCAGTAATGCACTGGGGTCTATTTAATCGACCCCCCCCCATTTCTGGCCTTGTGCCTATATAAGAAATTATTATTATTATTATTATTATTAGTTGTCAGTGTTATCATTTTACCTCCATTAGAAATCAAACAAATGTACAGAATTTGGGTAAAAATCTGAGAATTAGAGTTAAAATGTTATTCACTGATCACTCTAGAAATATCTTGTCACTGCCAATTATTTCAGATCTTCCAAATATATTTCACCTGCTACTCCTCTAAGTTTTGTGTGGAAAATATTTCTGTATTTAATGTATAACCTGAAGAATTCTAACTTCTAATTACATGTGTGTGTTTAAGTAGCATAGAGGAGAACAGCTCTTGCCAGCTTCTTCCTAATTTTAATGTATATATATACATCGATGGATAAGGTTCAGTTAGTAGCAAGCTAGAATATATTATTAAATGTTCCTCTTTGTTCTGAGTTGAAGTCAATCTTATTGGAGTTTATTTTATCTTTACTCTCTCCGCTTCCATTGTTAAAATAATAGAGATTAGCTGATATCAAATGCATTGTTTTCCCTTATACAATTGACCTGAGCTTATGAAATTGTTTTCATTATTATTTTTAAAGGGTGGTAGATTGGCATTGTCGGACACCATGCTTTGCAGCATAGTTTCAGCCCTTTATGTTCTGTATTTTGAATAGATTCTTCAATTCATCTATTTGCATTTTTGGTTGGTTTCTTTTGTGACGAATATTTTATAATAGTTCTGCATAATAAGCATTAAATTCCATTTCTTGTTGAATGGCGCCATAATAAATGAAAGTTGCTTGTTCCAACTTTGTACTGAAATTCAATGAGTTGTTTATGTGAAATCCAGTTCAAATGAATTTTTTCTAGAATTAGTGTGACAGCGTTTGGCTAGGTTTTTATTGTAACATAAGTTTTTAAATTATTACTATGTTCCTGAATGTCTGACGTATTTTAATACTCGCTTCATTCAGTACATTTACATGTATGAAGATTGTTTTAAAATGGTTGTGTATCTCTGGACATCAACCGAGGAATGTGACCAAAACAAAAATCAATGGAAAAATGGGGGGAGGTCAGCTTATATAGGGTGAACATAAAGTTATAAATCTTTATTAAGCAAAACAAGATAGAAAAACAGGTTTTGGTACACTTATATCATGTCCAGAAGTGGTTTTTAATTCACACCTGAACTTCAACATGGGGCCCATTCATCACATCTCAGTGATATTCAATTTCTCGCCATGGAAAAAACTTTATCCTCATCCTGTATACGCCATCTGTGTTGGCTAGCTACCTCAGCTTATAAATGGGGTTTGGATATTTGCCCATTTCTCAGGCATAAAATAGAGGGGTTCAGCTTATATTTGACTATATACAGTATATATATTGTGGGTCAGAGTAGAGCCAACCTTGTAAATGTTTCTCCCATGATGACTAGTGCAATCCTTTCCCACCTGAAAACCAATCAATTAAATATCTAGTCAGTCCGTCATATCCCCCCCCCCCCTTTTTGTTATCATTTCTTCCTTAAGGCCACCATTGGATTTACTGTTATTCAGTATTTCTTCTGTCTTGAGATAAAGAATGTTGATGCTCGTGAGGGATCTTCTCCACCCACTTATTCCTGAGAGGGTCGTGGGGGAGGCGAGAGGAATCTAATTAGCATAATTTTAGTCCCCCTTTTTTTTTTTCGTTGAATAAGATTATTAAATGTAATAACGGGGGCTAGTTGACTGTAAAATTAGATTAACTCAACTCTGTTTTATTTTTAACCAAATTCAAGAATGGGTTTGTCAATCACAACCCAAAAAGAGCTCTAGGCTATTTCTGTATTTCGTTCCAATATGGCAGGAAGTTGATATGTAAGCAATATTTGATCAACGTTGTTAAACAGGCTTTGTTTTAAATTCAGTTTTATTTTACATTCAATAGATACAACTCAAAACATTCGTTGGCATCATGTTCTAAAAAAAAATTGATAATTTCTAAAAGTCATAATAGCAGAAATTCCTTATCGTGTTCAATATATAAGTACGATAGTGGGCTGTAAACTTTTCAATAGCTATAAACTTAATGTTGGGTTCCTTCATTGTTTAGATAGCCTCTCACTTAATCCATCACGTTCTTGATTTTCTTCTCAAACTTGCTGATTGACGTTTGTACATTACCCTATGTACTATACATACACTTTTTGATGAGTTGTAGTGCACCTGAGCACTGTACACAATATTTCATTGTTATTATAGCAGCCAAATTCTTTATCCATTAGTTTGATATCTTAACTCACATCTTCATACATCTAGTTTTCCCCTTCATCTCTATTTCTGCCATGATTTAGTTAGAAAAGAGTTACACGTATTTACCTTCTCTTATGGTTTCTTTAAACGTATAATATACATATAGCTGCTACAATGGAAAAAAAATAAAGCTACATATAATTTCTCGTCTCTTTTTTTATGTAATACATAAATTGTGTGTATGTATATTTTGTTTAATCCTGTTTTTACTTGTTTAATAACGTAACATTGTAATTAAACTGGATTAAGATAAGGAAAAAATGTATCTAGTAACTTGAAATGTGTGATATTAAGACGGGCACCAGTTTGGGACAGATTAAGAAGCTATTATATCTAGTAAGTTGGAGTGTGTGTGTATATATGATATTGAGACAGGCACCAGTTGGGGATAGAGAGCAAGCTATTTATATCTAGTAACTTTGAGTGTATATATATTAAAGCAGGCACCAAATATGTTCTTATTTTAGATGTATTTTGTCATCTGTCTATACATAAACACATACGTGTACAAATGTCTACCCTGTGTTATATCCCTGTTGAATACTTGGTTATTCTTTGTAATGTAAAACAATGGACCTTGTAGGAAATCTTAATAAAGAGAGACTTCAGTTTTGACTAAGCTAATAATATATATGAAGGTGCATGGCTAAGTGGTTGTGAAGTTCGATTCTCGGAGCAGGTGATGCGTTGTGTCCTTGAACAAGACACTATTTCACGTTCTCCAGTTTACTCAGCTACAGAAATGAGCTGTATCGGCCATTGCCTTTCCCTTGGACACCGTTGGTAATGTGGAGAGGGGAGACTGGTATGCATGGATGACTGCTGGTCTTCCACAAACAACCTTGCTCGGACTTGGCCTCAGAGGGGAACTTTCTAGGTGCAAATCCCTCCCATTGGTCATTTGTGACGAAAGGGGGGGGGGGGGGTCTTTACTCTTTACCCATATATATGTGTGTATATTAGCAAAAGAAACACTAGTTCCTTCAAATATGGGATCAATTTTAAAGAAAAGTTAGTGATAGAAAAAAATACAAGGTCAGTCAGAAATTAAATGAAACTAACTTTACAGAATAGAATAGTGAAGATAAGTTATGACTAACATTTACTCATCATTTTGTACAGATTCTTATTAAGAGGATACGACAAGAAAAGGATCAAAAATACAATTGTTAGTCCTCAGTCTAAGATTGAAGTGACTTCCCATTTACATATGTGCAATTTCTTGATATAATTATTATAACAATGAATAAAAATTGAGAAATATAGCCGTTTGGTTTCTGTAACTTATTTAAATTTTGTTTAACCCTTTAGCATTAAAACCAGTCATATCTAGCCAGAATTCTCTCACCTCTTTCTGCCACTTATACTGATAAGGTATTGTTCCCAAAATAATATCAAAATCTCATACATTTGATATGTGAGATAAAGCCTTTACTGTGAAAGTATAGTAGTAAATATAAAGTAGTCTAAATGCTAAAGGGTTAAACTGGCTGTATCCGGCCAGAATTCTTTTACCTCTCAGTTCAAACGGGCTGTAACCGGCTGCTCATACTGATGTTAAGATATTGTTCTCAAAATCTTATAGATTTGATATTATGCAAGATAAAGTCTTTACCTTGAGATAGTATATACAGCATGTCCCCCTCAAATGTATACACACTTGACAGCAAAAAAAAAAAAAAAATGCATTAAAATAAATTGTTTTATATGCATTATTTAAATTATGTAAATATTTTTGGGTGTTTACATACAATTGAATTATGTCTGAAGATCATTTTATTTTGGCGAAAATTTGTGTATTCTAATAGATATTGTCTGTACAGGTAATCAGAGTATGTATACATTTTTGGAGGACACCCTGTTTAGAGTAATGTAAATGATAATGGGTTAATGATATATTTGGTGTTATTTTGTAACAGCTGACAAAACCTATTAACCAGCAACAGCAAGAAAAACGACAACAATACTTTTAATTGTCTTTTAATGCTTCAAAGTTATATATAGGTTGAAAATGTAATATTCTGCATAAAATATTCCAGATTAAAGAGCATTCAGGTTGACAGTATATAATTATCAAGATTAGATGATTGAAATTGCAGCTGAAACCATGACATGCCTGAGTTCTTTATTCCTGCGGAGTAATTATTAATGTTCAAATGTTGTTAAAAATTCTTGATAAGCAGTTTCTGACATCAACTGATCTACTTCACTTTTGTCACTCACCTCAACCTTCATCAGCCATCCTGAAATCATAAACAATAATATAACAATGAAAATTATTGTGTACAGTGCTCAGGTGCACTACAACTCATCAAAGGTGCATGTATAGTACATAGAATAATTATTTCTACTTTAAGCACAAACCCAACAATTGCTCCAGTTGCAAAATGAGAAATATTACAAATCAATAAATTATTGAAAAGCTGAAAAAGAAAAATTGATCAGTATTAAAAAAAATGTGTTACCTTTGTCAAAAGGAGATTCGTTAATTAGACTTGGAGTATCAATTACATCTGAGTTGGTTTCTTTAACTGTTCCAGACATTGGAATATAGAGTTCACTAACAGATTTTACACTTTCAATCTCACCACACTGCTCTATAAAAGACAGAAGGAAATTAACAAGTCATATAATAATAATGAAAATTGTGTACAGTGCTCAGGTGCACTACAACTCATCAAGGGTGCATATATAGTACATAGAATAATGTACAAATGTCAGGAAAGTGAACTATATGAAAAAAAGGTTGGGGAGTAGACTAGTCCCTATATCTCGGGGTGTCGAAACATAATACAGAGTTTGGCACCATTAACCCTTTCATTTCCAGATTTTTAACAAAAGACACTGACTATAATTTTCAAATTTTGGAAATAATCAAGAATTTGGTGGGATTAAAGTAATATAACTAAAACCTTTTCATTATTAAGTTGGTACTCTTACAAAACCATAAAAACCATACTTGGTCTAAGAGCTGAAGAGGTTAAAAGATGGTTGTGTGATCTTGTTTCATCCATTTTCTTCCTTTGCTCTTGTTTTCCTATCACTTCTGCAGGCCAACATACTTCTAGCTGCTGAATTCTGGCCTTTCTAAGTCTGTCAGTGTCATAAAAATGGTTCCATTGCATAGTATTATCTTGCCTACAACATAGGAAAGTACCCACCACTTTTCACATTAGATAAAATTTATCATCATCATCAAGATTATATGACCAATATAAAGGAGCACCAAACTTACCCCCTGTCTTTAACTCTGTTCCAATATCAGGTAACGATACGAAAACTATTTCACCAATAGCATCCTGTTAAAAAAATAAAGAACAAGAAATCTCAAAAGATATAAAAAAGATGTTTCTTTAGTATTTACATTACTCTATATTTACTATATATACTATTATACATGGTAAACGCTTTCCCTCACATAAATATCTCACATAATATCGAATCTATGAGATTTATTTATTTGGAGTACAATATCTTAACATAAGTATGAGCAGCTAGTTATGGCCAGTTTGAACAGAAAAAGGTGAGAGAATTCTGGTTGGATACGGCCGGTTTAAATGCTAAGGGTTAATAATAGAGATGCAACTTTGTAAGAGGCCAGTTAAACCTCAGGTGTCAGCTGTAAATTACATTTCATTTCAGTTTTATTTTTGACCACTGGTCACTGATTTCTGTCCTTTGAGGTATTTTTACCTGTTATTGATGGCATTTGGCTGTTTTAACAGTTATTCTTCAGTTCAGTTTTCAAATACACTCAATGCTTCGTCTCAATTTTCGAGACATCAATGTTTTATTTATTTCATTTTTGTCATTTCAAAACTCCCAGATGCTGCTGGGCGGTGAACATGTGAGCCCCATTTGCTTATAATGGTGAGAGATGGAAGCAGTGACAGTGGGAGTTTGGTTCCTTTGTGTTTGGACTTGGTGAATAGAAGAGATTGAAGCAGTGATAGTGGGAGTTTGGACCTGGTCTATATGTATATATTTATTTACCACATTAAAAATATGGTAATGAAAAGGTCCATTTCTTTTCTAAACCAGTTGCATGGTGATACACTTAACATTGTCTTTCTGTTGATAACAAGTTGGAAGTAAATCTTTGGTGAACTGAGAAGCTTAGAATTACATGTCTTGCCAAAATGCCTCTATGGATTTGAACAAGATTTTTGGGTTGGTGGTTCAATATTATGTCCACTTGGCATATTTAGTAGTTGAGACAGTGTGACATCCTGTTAAGTCATCAAAGAGAGAGACAGCTGTATATAATGTAAATATGATGCAGATTATAAGTTTAGGAACTTAACCTTCTAAGTTAAAATATTTCAGTAGTTTATCTGTCAATATATTAAAATATGAGAAATTGTAAAGAGGATAGTTCCAAGAATTACTGATTTAACCCAGCCGTATCTGGCTAGAATTCTCACCTCTTTCTGTTCAAACCAGCTGTAACGAGCCATTCATACTGATGTTAAGGTATTCTCAAAATAAATAATATCAAAATCTCAGATTCGATACTATGTGAGGTAAAGACTTTACCGTGAAAATACAATAGTATATATAGAATAACGTAAATGCTAAAGGGTTAATTAACCCTTTAGCATTTAAACCGGCTGTATCCGGCCAGAATTCTCTCATCTCTCTCTCTATATATATATATATATATATATATATATATATATATATATATATATATATATATATATATATATATATATAGAGTGTTCACTGTATATAAATTTTTACCCAAGTGTATGTGTGTGTATAGATATAGATATGTTTTACCCAAGAGTGTACATGTGTGTGTGTGTGTATATATATATATGTGTGTGTGTGTGTATGTGTTATGGAAGTGCCAGGAAATGTGGATGAGACCAACGAGAGCTGACAAGCAATGAGTGTGGGAGAGCTTGTCTCAGCAAAGTTGGATTAAAGAATCACAAAAGGAGACAGGTAGAATGAGCTGATGGAGATTATGTTGATACATATGGTATAACAATCTGCCATCAATGTTAAAGACTACCAAACAGCATGTAGTAAATATTACTTTAATCCTTTTACCACCATATTTCTAATAAAAGACACCGCCTATAATCTTGTATAATTTTGAAAATAATCAAGATTTAATAATATATCAAAACTATGAGATTTTGATATTATTTATTTTGAGAATAATACATTGACATCAGTATGAGTGACCTACATGATAGGAGGCCAGCTAAACCTGCTTAGGTGTGAGCTATAAATTTCATTTTCAGTTCAATACACACTGTAAACGTGGTTTGGTGTTAGGAAGGGCATCCAGCTGTAAAATCTCAGGCCAAATTTACAGTCCTGTCAGAGCAAGGTACGGTGTGGTCAATTCTAGCCAGACTTCTCTCCTGATGTGGATGACATGTTTAACCCATGCATGTATGGAAAAATGGACATCAAATGGTGGTGATGATGATGATGATGATGACAGTCTATGTTTTGTGTATGGTACAGTGATTAATAATTGCAAGACTATCCAGGTGTAAAAATATTCAACATTTCTTACCTGAGCATATTGAGAAATCCCAACAGTACCAACACCATTATTTATGGAGATCCACTCATGAGACTTGTTATAGAATCTCTCTGGAAATAAGAAAAAACTGTTAAACCGAGAATTGAGAAATGAATAAAAAAAAATGATAGATTATTGGAAATTGAACATCAGATTTGTGTGAGACTAATCAATACCACAAGTCCTGTAACTCCTGAGGGAGTGATAGGAGAACCATATTGACATACATTTCTAGGGCATTATTACACCTGGCGGAGACCATCTGCCCCCCTGGTGTAAATACAGCAGAGAAGGAAAGAAATAAGAGAGAGGAATTGAGAAAGAGATATAGAGGAAGAATCGACCCCAGTATTAGACGGGAATTTTTTTTTATCGACCTTGATTGGATTTGAACTCGGAGAGCAGAGAACCGAAGTGAACCCCACAAACCATTTTATCCGACGTTCTAACTCTGCCAATTCACCAACTAACAAACATATCACAGGGAAGCATCAAACTATAAATAACACCCTAGGTTTCTGATTTAGGCACAAGGCCAATAATTTTGGGGGGGGGGGGAAAGTCGATTAAATTGACCCCAGTGCATTACTGGAACTTATTTTATCAACCCTGTAAGGATGAAAGGCAAAATTAACCTCAGCAAGATTTGAATTCAGAAGGTTAAGGGCCGTAACTATGCTGCAAAGCACGTTAACCATCACTCTACCGATTCTGTGAATAATAATAATAATAGTTATATAATCTGAGTGAAAATAGGCCAACTAACTTTATTAAGTTAGAAACATTTCCCAGTGTCTTAGTTTCTGCACTGTTGACCTATTTTCTCAGAAATACACATTTAACCACGAACAACTTCAATACTGTTAATAAACAAAAGAAAATAATAAAGAAAAAAAATATGAGCTGATAACAAAATAATGAAAAAGTAATAAATAATAAAATTAAATAAAAACTAAAAAGTTGGCATGAAGATAATGTTATGTAACCCTGACATCTAAAGCTGAGCAAGAAAAACTTTCATAAGGTGACTTTTAGTGGAGGAAATAATCTAGATATGTTTCATACAGTTCTTTTACTGGTTCCATCGAGTCTACCAAATTGGGGGCGCAGTGCTTACAGTCTAACATGTCAGGCGTGGGGTGGGGCAGTACTTACAGTCTAACATGTCAGGGGTGGGGAGGGGCAGTACTTACAGTCTAACATGTCAGGGGTGGGGAGGGGCAGTACTTACAGTCTAACATGTCAGGGGTGGGGAGGGACAGTACTTACAATCCAAGTCAGGACCCAGTAATTATTGTGGTTCCAGTCTACCTTGTCAGGGGACCAGTACTTACAGTAATTATTGTGGCGATTAATTAGTTCTGTAATTAATTTATCAGCTCTTAATTGTTGAACTGTTAAGTTACAGAGTATAAACCAACACTCACTATATACACATATATATAGTGCCAGGCAATGACACACGACCGTCACCTCTGGTGTCACACAGTAATACAGAAGACCCGACCCCCCACGGGTACAAGCCGAAGCATATAGATAATATGCCCCCACATCCTCCCACTGCAAAGTGGTCGTGGTGGTGCCACGGCAAAAAAGCACCCAGCCCACACTGTAAATGAGGTTGGTGTTAGGAAGGGCATCCAGCTGTAGAAATCAAGCCAGAATCAGTTCCCATATGAGCAAAACAAGGTCAGCCGAGTGGACACTGCCCACAACAGGACAACCCGTCTAACCCATGCTAGCGTGGAAGAATGGACGTAAAACGGTGATGATGATATATAATGCCAGCACATACATATATATATATGTATATATATATAGTGCCAACACATACATATATGTGTATATAGTCCCAACACATACATATATATGTATTGGCACCTTAGCTTAATGGTTAAAGCGTCTGAAAGATATGGGATTCAATTCATAGCAGCTGATGACAACTTCTTTTGTCCAGCCCATGCTAGCATGGAAAAGCGGACGTGAAGATGATGATGTATGAATATATGCTGGTATCCACTTGTTAATGGTAGGGCCGTTAGAACTCAATACAGATTTGATGAGATGGTTTTAACGAAATTAGGCAGTGAGAGCTTAGATTTTGTAGTAGGATCTCATCACATAAGGTTCCCTCAAAGATTCTACTCAAGCTCCACAGTCATTTATATATATATATAGGAAAAGAGCCCGACGGCTGACTCTTTTCCTATTACCCACTCTACTACCCTAAGCATCGAGTACTCTGGTGCGTTATTGTCCACCTGGTTCCTTACCACACTTTCTTTGTTTTATATGTGTGTGTGTTAAACAATGAAAGTAAAACAAAAGTCTAAGATACGTTCTTAATTAGTTCATTTATTTACGATCGTTTCAGAGGGTTTATCATGGTAAATCCCTATATTGACTTACAGGTAGTTGTTATGTCACTACCTATTTCTACTCTCGAAATCCCTTCTCCATCTCGCTATCTCCCTCGCGAATATGTTCGCAAACACATCTCAGTACTTTAATTTCTCATTCTATTTTCTGATGAAGAACTAGCGTTTCCTACTATAGGAAACAACCTTAAACTACGAAAGAAAGGAAGATGGGAAGGAATAAACACTACATCCCAGTGAGCGGGGCCTCAGTCGCACCCTGCCGACAATATGGCACAGAATATCGCGGAGAATGGCTAGAGACACCCGCTGCAACAGCCACGCCACCTCACAGGGCTTCTTCGTCATGCGAGCCAGTCTTTCCGACTTTACGGAATAAATCAACAGTGCAGGGACTGGTCGGTCAGGCCACGGAATAAAACTTAAACTAAATATCTGACCCTTTTAAAGTAAATATAAATGTCTAGCATTGGCACAAGCCAACACATTTTATGGAAACGTAGGGTTGATTAAATCGATCCAGTACTTGACTGATACTTTATTATATTAATATCGAGAGGATGACCTCAGGGTTTAGTTTAAGGAAATATTAAAACTGCACAAATCTTTCAGGAAGATACCAAAAGCAGTTGTAATATTTTAACATTTTATAAGTGAGTTGCGCCCCTTGTTCAAATTAGCAGCTGAAAAACAAATCACGACGGACCACATCACTCGTCTAAAGGTCTGTGTCAAGTCTGGGGGCTCATCAGGCTGGTTTCCGTGGCCTTAAACGTCTGAGAGTACAAGACTCTCCCCTGGACAAGACGCTAATCCATCGCAGGGTTAGACCCCCAGCTATTGCTGGTACTCATTTTAAGCTGAGTATACTGGAGCAACGTGAAATGAATTGTTTTGCTCAAGAACACAACACAACCCAGTTCAAGAATCGAACATGAACTTGCTGCACCATACAACTCATTAGATGACCTCAACTGAGAAAGTTGACATCAGCGGTATTTAAACTCAGACCATAAAAAAAACTACCAATAAATACCGTAGTATCTTTTGTCTGACATTCCTCTACCAAATAATGTAAACAGCGACCTAGTAAAATCAAGATAAACCCTTGAGGGTAAAAAAGGGGAGAGTTTCGGAACAAACACTCTACAAGTTTTTTACGAAAACAATTTTGGTAAAATAATTTTTTTATTCTCGCAGACTCACAAATTTATAGAAAAGCATTTGCTAGAGTTCACTAGTAGAAAAGGGTTCACTAATAGAAAAGGGTTCGCTAATAGAAAAACATTTTTTTCATATTTTGTTTTTCGTGTTTTCAAGATGAACAAGTTGAACATTTTAAAATATTATCTTCACTGTTTTTCCAATAAATATATGAATAAATAAATAAATGGGTTTTATTTTAAACTATCCAAGATATAAAACACGTGGTAATTAAGACTTAACTTGTTGACAAACTAAGAATTTAGACCTAAAAGTTTCGTATAGAAATTTCACAATTATATAATTTACTTTATAAAGCTTCATATTTTGTAGAGTAGCAAGATAATATTTAAAATTTAATTCATAATATTTTTACCCCTCTCTGTTTTTTCATTATTTTTTTAATCTGATATTGAAAAGCAATTTAGCAAAACAGTTCAAATGAGATGGAAAACACGAAGTTTACGAGTATTTTGGTTATTTTAATTGAGTGGATAACACAATTTAATAAATAGATTGGTTACGGTATATAAGTACAGTTAGATATTCCAACGAAAGAAGATGACATGAAGGTCAGCAAAGGACTAACAAAACACACACGTATATATTAACAAACAAAAGAAATATGAAAATATCTACAACTTTTCAATATTAATTGAATGCTTACCAGAACATAACCGAGAGGACAGGCTGAAATGCCTGTAGGTCTGTAATGTCGATGTTATAACTGGGGAA
This sequence comes from Eledone cirrhosa, assembly GCA_964016885.1. NCBI lineage: Eukaryota > Metazoa > Mollusca > Cephalopoda > Octopoda > Eledonidae > Eledone > Eledone cirrhosa. The sequence goes on from OZ024758.1 coordinate 1,762,797, forward strand.
GGTCGACTAATTAACCTGGCAGCACAAGAAAAAGCACTTCGTGTTATAGTAACAAACGCCATACTTCGCTTAAATTAGTTCTTAACTGTACAATATCGAGATAAAACTACCAACTCTGCTTCGCTCTAGCTATCTTCATGTGTGAGTGACTGTCAACATGCGTCTACACAATTGTATGTTTATAGTAGTAACACCAAATAACTATTTGTCTGTGTGTATGTGAGTGTGTGTGAAGACCATTGAACACTGCCAACGTTTTCTTACACCCTCACACGTGTATCATACAAATTTAGTACCGAGGGTAACAACTCGTTGTCCCCACCTCTATGAAATATACAAGTGGGAGGAGCCTTGTCTGTTTTCCATTTCGTTTTTATTTCTTCTCATCTCCGTATTTAGTTACGAGTCAGAACAATTCTGAATTCAAATCCCGTCCTGTTAAATTTTGCCTTTCGTAACCACGAAGTATTAGCAATAATAAATATATTAAATGGATTATAACTCTCCTTTTCGTTTCTGAATAAATAGCTTTTGTAACTCTTTACTATTAAATATGTAAACAGTATGTGTTATATAACAAACTTCTATCGTTGTCGTATAAAGTGTGTGTACGTTGATATTCTCTCTTTCACTCGCTGCCACCGTCTCTCTCTCTCCATCTCTCACTATTATAAGCAAATGGGGTCCCGCGACCCCGGCGGACAGAATAGAAAAGGTGTTTTTCCCGGAGGATGCTTCTATTTTTATGAAACCCTCCTTATAAATCATCTAAACGAAGGCGGCTCTATGTAGTCAACCTGCTGGAAATAACAACAAAATACCCAATACTATCTTTTAAAAAAATAAAGGAAGAGCACATTTATGTAGAGGTAATGAGATGATATAATTAAGTTAGGAATACCTTTGTTCACAGATCAGGTTCATCGGAGCTGATCCGAGGTTAAATAACTTAGCCACATGTATTAAATAACTCAACCAAGGTATTCATATGTAAAGCAAGCTCTACGGTTCTAATTACGTTCAGACGGTTAATTGGTAAATTCGTTACGGCATCTTATTAAATACCTAGGTTTTTGTTCCAGTTCCTTGATTTTTTATTTTATGGCAGTATCGGTAAGAGGGTCCGACACCATGCTTTGCAGCATAGAGTTACGGCTCTTTACGGTCTGAGTTCAAATCCCTCCGAGGTTAACTTTGCCTTTCATCCTTACGGGGTCGATAAAATAAAGTACCAGTAATGCGCTGGGGTAATTGCTGGCCTTGTTCCAAAAGTAGAAATAATTATTATAATAATTTTTTTTTTTTGTTGCTTTCTGGATTAAAATTCTAAAGTTTGTCTGAAACCCGGAGATTCACGAGGCCAGTGCTTATCCTGGTTTCCAGGATATGAAGAGATTACAAGACCCCTCCACCGACTGGACAGGACCCCAGTCAACCTGATATAGTGTTATTTCTTTTGCGAAGTTCAGTTTCTTGAAATCAACCCCCAGTGCATTACTGGTACTTTATTTTATCATCAACCCCCGTAAGGATAAAAGGCAAAGTTGACCTTGTCAGGATTTGAACTCAGAATGTAAAGAGCCAGAACAAACACTGCAAAGCATTTGTCTGATTCTCTCACAGCTCAGTCAACCTACCTGAATAATAAGGGTTTCTGATTTAGGGACAAGGCCAGCAATTTGGGGGAGAGGGGAAAGTTGATTATATCGACCCCAGTGCATTACTGGTACTTTATTTTATTGACCCCTGTAAGGATGAAAGGCAAAATTAACCTCGGCAGGATTCAAACTCAGAATGTAAAGGGCCGTGACTCTATGCCACGAAGAAAGTTATCCGATGCTCTACCAGTTCTGCCAAACCACCATCCTTCTTATATTAACAACACTTATTCATGATTTTGAATACCTTGGTATGAGAGCAGAGTTATCTCTGAAGAGTTCTTCAATGTCACAGAGGTTACTGATAACAAATTGAAGATCAACTGTGGTTTCATATGAAAACCATAACTGGTAGGGTCCAAAAGAATGTGATCACAAATACAATTGGCTGAAATAGGGTTCCTCTGAAGGGTCTTTGGAGTAACATGACTCAATAAATTGCGTAACTTGGAGATCAGACAGAGAGTCACTCCAGGTAGAGCCTCTACTTCTCCGAATTCAGAGATCACAACTCTGATAGTACAGGCATGTGGTTAGAATGTCCCAGGAAAGAATTGCTGGACAGATTTTATGGGCAAACTCAACTGGCAGGAGACCTAGAGGTAGAACCCAAGCAGGATGATTGGATAACATCCATCATCTTGGCTGGTCTTGCTTGGGGATCCAGCTAGATCACAGATCAGTTTGAGATGAAAGAGGGGGAGAAGAAAAGAAGGGAGGGTCATGAGGGCAGAGTCCTCTAACATGCCCTCCAGTGGGTCCTGTCAGAAACAGCTAGATCCCCAAGTGAGACCAGCCAGTTACTTATGACACATCATCATCATCATCATCATCATCATTTTACGCCCGCTTTTCCATGCTTGCAAGGGTGGGTTAAGAGCCTGTATAATAATATTAATTCCACATCAATGAAATTCAGACAAAACTTGTGAAGTGTTCATGGCATAATAACATTTTTATATTTGAGAAGTTGACAAAGACAACCCATCACACAAAACATTTGAAAGGTGTTTCATATTGACATGTAATAAAGTAGAAAGCCGACCTAACACAAAGTACTTAACTTTAGGTTTAGCTCAGTATATATTATTGAAACCCTTTTGTTCCATATCCAACAAAACAGTTAAATGAGGTCATACAGAAAACTGCAATGACTTAAGTGAAGTTTCCTATATTAACCATAACTTAGGGTCCAATGATATTCTGAGGATAAGAAAAAGTTCAAAAGGTCAGTTATGTGTACATATTCAGTAGACCTCATCTAGTTTGAATGGAAAGAGATGGGGATGTGTATGATGGTAACACAATGGCCTGGATAACTAAAGATGTCGGTTCAATACTCATCCTTTTCCATTTTTTAGAGGGTTTTAAACCCCACTATCAGGCTAAACATTTTTTAGGTAAAAATATGGTGAAAGCTTTTATTTCTACTAAATTTCAAATTTCTTGATATTCTGGCTGAGATTGTTTTAGGCAGCAATGTAAAAAGTGTGGAAACGTGTTCAGAATATTCCATTATCATTGATGAAATGTCAGACATTGGAAGATTTAACCCTTTAGCATCTACATTACTCTATATTTACTATTAATCCTTTAGTATTTACATTACTCTATATTTACTATCAAATCCCGCCGAGGTTAACTTTGCCTTTCATCCTTACGGGGTCGATAAAATAAAGTACCAGTAATGTACTGGGTATTTGCTGGCCTTGTGCCAAAAGGTAGAAACAATTACTCTATATTTACTATTAACCCTTTAGCATCTACATTTCTCTATATTTACTATTAACCCTTTAGCATTTACATTACTCTATATTTACTATTAACCCTTTAGTATTTACATTACTCTATATTTACTATTAACCCTTTAGTATTTACATTACTCTATATTTACTATTAACCCTTTAGTATTTACATTACTCTATATTTACTATTAACCCTTTAGTATTTACATTACTCTATATTTACTATTATTTTCAGGTGATAAGAGTTAAATATAAAATAAGGTCAAGAGATAAATTTAAAACATTTACTTTGCCGACCTGAAGAACAGTTTTATCTATAAGGTTTAAATCATCATCATCACCAACTACACCAACAACCACCTACACCACCAATACCCCCCTCCCCTCCAATCACCTACACCACCACCACCACCAACAACAACAACACACACTGCTGCGTCTGCCACCACTATCACCCTCACTACCAGAAAATATACATACATTTTGTATATAACATAGATTTATATTATAACTAGTGTATATTGTTGTCGGTGTATAACAATAGATTGTTTAACCCTTTAGCATTTAAACCAGTTGTATTCAGCCAGAATTATCTCACCTCTTTCTGTTCAAACCAGCTGTAACTGGCCACTTATAATGATGTTAAGGTTCTCAAAATAGCATCGAAATCTCATAGCTTCGATATTATGTGAGATAAAGCCTTTACTACGAGTTGTAGTGCACCTGAGCACTTTACACAATAATTTCATTATTATTATTAAAATAAAATAGTATATATAGAGTAATGTAGATGTTATGTGAGGTAAAGCCTTTACTGTGAAAATACAATAGTATATATAGAGTAATGTAAATGTTATGTGAGGTAAAGTCTTTACTGTGAAAATACAATAGTATATATAGAGTAATGTAAATGTTATGTGAGATATTATGTGAGGTAAAGCCTTTACTGTGAAAATACAATAGTATATATAGAGTAATGTAAATGTTATGTGAGATATTATGTGAGGTAAAGCCTTTACTGTGAAAATACAATAGTATATATCGAGTAATGTAAATGCTATGTGAGGTATTATGTGAGGTAAAGCCTTTACTGTGAAAATACAATAGTATATATCGAGTAATGTAAATGCTATGTGAGGTATTATGTGAGGTAAAGCCTTTACTGTGAAAATACAATAGTATATAGAGAGTAATGTAAATGCTATGTGAGGTATTATGTGAGGTAAAGCCTTTACTGTGAAAATACAATAGTATATATAGAGTAATGTAAATGCTATGTGAGGTATTATGTGAGGTAAAGCCTTTACTGTGAAAATACAATAGTATATATCGAGTAATGTAAATGCTGAAGAGTTAAACACTGAGTGAAACTGTTTCCAGGTCCTCACCCACCAAATATTAAAACGCTAATCCAGTTTAATTTGCATTATTTAATATGAAAGGTGGATTGGCAGTATCGGTAGAGGGTCGGACGCCATGCTTTCCAGTATAGTTACGTCCCTTTACGATCTAAGTTCAAATCCCGCCGAGGTTGACTTTGCCTTTCATCCTTACGGGGTCGATAAAATAAAGTACCAGTAATGCACTGGGTAATTGCTGGCCTTGTGCCTAAAGTAGAAACAATTATTTAATATGAAAGATCATAGAATAACAAACTGGATTTTCAATTAATATTTTGACAAAGTTCCCATTCAAAGTTAAGCCAAACTAAAGTAACCAGACAACCACAGTGAGATTTGTTTTGAGATAATAGTTCCTTATCAGTTTAAGCTTTCAAAATACACATTCTAGGTGGTCATTAGAATGTTGGATAGAATGCTTTGTGGTATTTGTTCCAGCTCTCTGAGTTCAAATCCTGCCAAATCTTTGTGCACCCAACCCACGCTGTAAAGTGGTTGTGCTGGCAACATGACAAAAAGCACCCAACCGACACTGTGGGCCAAAAGTCACTTCTTAACTATTTTTATTAATAAAATATTACAAATTAACTTAAAACTAATTTTTCGTGGAGTTTTCCATAATTGGATCTTGTTTTTATTCGACTTTAATCTGAAAGAAAAAATGAATTTTTTTAATAGAAAGTGACTTTTGGCCCACCCTGTATGTATGTGTAAACAGATAATATGTATTAGCATTCAGTTGAATTTAAGTGAAAAACTTGTGAGACCAAGTTAAGGGACTTGATCACCTTCAGTTATTTCCCTTGAAGTTAGCTGTTGTCAATGAAGTGTCTCTTAGCTACCAGTGTAAACAGTTGAGGGCACTTGCTGGTGACGGAAAATAACAATAAATATGCCTGATTTAAGAGAACTCTCTATGGATAGGCCTGTATCAGAAAAGATTGAAGAGATGAAGGCTAAGAAGTGTCTTCTGGGTAAGATTTTGTATTGTATTGTCTATTTTCTTTATTAGACCTGGATAATTATATATATATGTTTGTATATATATGTCACACACACACACTCTCTCTCTCTCTCTCTCTCTCTATATATATATATATATATAGAGAGAGAGAGAGAGAGTGGAATTATATATATATATAAAGCTATATATATATATATATATATATATATACATATATATTGATGATTTATAATATCATATCATCATTTTACGTCCGCTTTTCCCAGCTTGCAAGGGTGGGACGCGTCCTCTTCAGTACAGCATCTCTCCATTCATCACAGTCTCTTGTTATCTCTTCTGTGAGCTTCAGCAATCTGAGGTCAGCTTTCACCACCTCTGCCCATTATATATATATATATATGTGTGTATAAAATAGTCCAAGACAGAACAAACAAAAGAGAGAGTGAGAAATGTCTTCGACAGAATAAGAACTGTTTCATTCATATAGAATCATCTGGAACACATCATCATCATCATCATTTTACGTCCGCTTTTCCCTGCTTGCAAGGGTGGGACGGGAACTGATTCTGGCTTGATTTCTACAGCTGGATGCCCTTCCTAACACCAACCTCATTTACAGTGAGTGCTGGGTGCTTTTTTGCCGTGGTACCTCCACGACCACTTTGCAGTGGAATGATAGGGACCCCAGTCCCTATCATCTCATTTCTACAGCTGAGTAAACTGGAGCAATGTGAAATAAAGTGTCTTGCTCAAGGAAACAACACATCACCCGGTCTGAGAATTGAACTCACAACCTTTCGATTGCAAGGCCAATGCTCTAACCACTAAGCCATGTGCCTCCATACACATGTGTTTGAGTGTTTGAATTTTGCATTAAAAAACAAAAGCAGTAGTTTGATATTGTTTGCTATTTTCTATATATTTATTTATTCATTTATATAATTATTTATGATGTATGTATGTGTTAATGTGTATTTAAATCATGTGAAACTATATTCCGGTACAAGGGCTGATGATGCAACATGATGTTGATGTGACTTTGTCTCATTTGTTCCTCTCTCCCTATCACTTCTCCTGGCCAACACTCTTCTAGCCATTTATTCCTGTCCTTTGAGCTAAGATTTTACCTGACGCCGTCATTGATGGCAGTTTGCTGTTTTGGCAGCTATCCTTTAATTAAGTTTTTCTCGTTAATCTAAATATTTATTTATATATTTTGTATGCTAAGATGGTGACCGAAAAGCTTATAATGAAATCTCTCAGCTGACAATTAAGAGAAATAAGGAGAAAATAAAAACACTGAGAAAAGAAAATAAAGAACTTCGTCAAAAACTTCATGATTTACATATGGTAATTATTTTTCTTCACTTAAAATTGATCTAAAACTTACCTTCTATACTTGAATATAAACCAAGAAATATGTGTCTTAAAAATTTGATGGTAATATACAACAATATTGATGTTGTTCACCATAGAAAACTACCTTTGGCATCCTAGAGTCTTTCATGTGTGAGACATGACCTGCCCAGTGGAGCTGTCTGACCATCAGCATGCTCTCGATGCTTGTGATATCGCCCCTCTTGAGAACTTCCTCATTTGTTACATAGTCCTGCCAACAGATGCCTATGATGGAACGAAGGAATTGCTGACTGAATATTTCCAGTAGCTTGATCTGCTTCCGGTACAGGACTCAGCTTTCAGCTCCGTATGGAGGGGGGTGGGGGGTTAGTTAAACTAACAACATTACTATATCTCAATAAATGTAATAGCTTAGCTCACTACATCTGCTGTATGATTAAAAAAAATGTTTGAATTCTCACCTCTTTCCAGAAAGATGAAGCTGTGATAAACAGAGCATTAAAAGACAAACCAAGTGAGCGGGCATCTTTAAAAAACAAAACTGGGGAGGTAAAGAAATTGTTTAATCCTCTTTGGTACTGTTTCTTGTTTTAAATCTTTACCATTTACATTAGTCTATATTTGCTATTGTATTTTCACAGTAAAGGCTTTATCTCACATAACATTTACATTACTCTTTATATACTATTATATTTTCACGATAAAGTCTTTACCTCACATAATATTGAATCTATGAGATTTTGATGTTATTTATTTTGAGAACAATACTTTAAAATAAGTATGAGCAGCTGGTTACAGCCAGTTTGAACAGAAAGAGGTGAGAGAATTCTGGTCAGATATGGCTAACTTCTCTTTTTTTAACCCTTTAGCAATTAAACCGGCTGTATCCGGCTAGAATTCTCTCACCTCTCTCTGTTCAAACTAGCTGTAACCGGCTGCTTATACTGATGTTAAGGTATAGTTCTGAAAATAAATAATATAAAAATCTCATAGATTCAATATTATGTGAGATAATTATGTGATATAAAGCCTTTACAGTGAAAATACAATAGTAAATATAGAGTAATGTAAATGGTAAAGGGTTAATATTTTTTAATTTTTAATTTTTTAAATTTATTTTTATTATTTTTTATTTTTTTTTATTTCAGGAAGCCATAACTATTTTGGATCATAAAGTCTCAGACGGCACCAGATTACTCAACTCCCTGAAACATCAGGTCGCAGTAAAACAAAAACAACTGGTAGAGATGAAGACAAAATACAATGAACAACAACAAGTAGCCATCTTAGCAATAACAACAGATAAAAGAGAATCGGCAGAAGCCCAGGTTTAATCTTTTTCTTATTTCTAATAAAAAATATAACATCTACCTATGATATTCACAGGTTTAACCTTTTACATTACTCTATAAATACTATTGTATTTTCACAGTAAAGTCTTTACCTCACATAATATCTCACATAACATTTACATTATATATACTAGTGTATTTTCAAGGTAAAGGCTTTACCTCATGTAATATCAAATCTATGATATTTTGACATTATTTATTTTGAGAACAATACCTTAACATAAGTATAAGTGGCTGGTTACGGCCGGTTTGAACAGATATAACAGTTACCTGTGATTTTCACAGGTTTAAATCTTTAGCATTTAATGGCCAGAATTCTCTCAACTCTTTCTGTTCATACCGGACAGAACTGGCCACTCATACCGACTTTAAGGTATTCACTTAATAATTTTTCAGATATATTACTTTTCTATATTACAGAGAATAAGATACCTGGAAAATAGTTGTGATAAAGCACAGATGAAGATATATGAAGCCACACATCTTACAAGGACATATGAAAAAATTCTTCAAAAACTAAAAGAAGTAAGTATTTGTTTCTAAATTTCTCTGTTCAATTTTTAGTTTCAACTTCCAAATGAAAAGTTATTTTATAGATAATTTTTAAAATATGCCTCCATTAATATTTTTATTATTTGATAAATTTTATATTAAATGTTCTTTTTAGTAAAATTAATTTCAGATTTTATAATTTTGGGGTAAGAAAAACAAATCAAATTTCACATTTTATTAAAAATAAGTCCTCTATATAATTCCCATTGTTATTCAGTGGTGGATTGGCAGTATCGGTAGAGAGTCGGACGCCATGCTTTGCAGCACAGAGTTACGTCCCTTTACGGAGTGAGTTCAAATCCCGCTAAGGTTAACTTTGCCTTTCATCCTTACGGGTCGATAAAATAAAGTACCAGTAATGCACTGGGGTAATTGTTGGCCTTGTGCCAAAAGTAGAAACAATTATTATTGAGAACTTTCCTCTATTTATCAGTTTTTTTACTTCCATTGGTGGAAAACCCTTTTGATATCTCTTTTACCTGTTCCAACCATCCGGCTGAGGCCATATATATATATATAATCTTTCTCAACTATATTTATTCTTCATTATAGGATTCTCTGAAATGGCCGTTAGTTTTAGAACACCTTGAGAAGGAAATCAGACAAAGTTTGAACGAACAAGAAGAATTACAGGCTATGTACAGAGATGCCCAACTGTCGAAAGAGAATGCTTTGAAAGTTTTGAAGAAAAACGAGGATATGGTTTCTCAAGAAAGGAAGAAACGAGAAATAGAATTACAAGGACTCAAGAAAGAAGCTGAAGAAAAGAAGATGCTACATGACAGAATAGAACGCAGATTCAATGTGAGTCAAGTTTTTATAAAGTTGATTTGGCCTTTTAGTGTTTACATTACTGTGAAAATACCATAGTATATATAGAATAAATACTTTATTTCACATAATATTGAATCTATGAAATTTTGATATTATTTATTTTGAGAACAATACCTTAACATAAATATGAGCAGCTGGTTATGGCTGCTTTGAACAGAAAGAGGTGAGAGAATTCTGGCCAGATACAACTGGTTTAAATGCTGAAGGGTTAAAATTGTTGCTATGGTGACAACAATTTATAGAAAATACCTAATTATTTATTACGAGGGTTGGCTGAAAAGTTCATAATCTGATTATGAAGGAGTGGTGCTAACGCTTGGTGCTAAATCTTGCATGCATTAATTTCAACTCTTATTAATAACTGCATTGTTTCTCTCCAAGGACTATATTGACAAATAAATCTCATTTGGTCATTCCATGAGAGTACCTTGGTCAGCCTATGAAGGAGTGATGCTTGAGCTGTGAAATCTTGCATGCAATTCATTAATTTCAACTCTTCTTATTAATAACAGCGTTGTTTCTATCTATGGACTATTTTGAAAAATAAACCTCATTTGGTCATTCCATGAGTACCTTGGTCACCCTATAAACATTTCAGGTTGACCCTCATATTGTGTATTTCATCAGAAATACAATACAGCCCGGAAAAGGTCAACTCTTGTGATGTCATTTATAAACCTCAATATAATTGACATTCTCCTCCCCCAAAATTGTTATCCTTGAGCCTAAATCAGAAACCATTATCTTCCGTATTCTTTCTGTCTCCATACAGGCTCAACGATCATCTTTTCAACATCAAGATGAAGCTACATCTGGAGAAAAGCCTGCTTTATCTGGAGAAGAGCAACAGCAAAAGATCAGTACATATGAAGAAGCTTTTAAACGTATCAAGGAAGCTACTGGTGTCTCTGATACTATGGTAAATTGTTCCCACTCTAGATACATAATTATTTATGTATACACACACATGCAAATACACACATATACATATATACGTTCATGTATGTATGTGTACATAAATACACACATATACCCAGTCCACCCTGTAAGGTGGTTGTGCTGGTGACGTGATGAAAAGGTACCCAGTCCACTCTGTAAGGTGGTTGTGCTGGTGACGTGATAAAAAGGTACCCAGTCCATCCTGTAAGGTGGTTGTACAGCGTGGAGGAGGAGACGGTGTCTATAGAAGTGTAATTCTTCACTACTTTGGAATTCTAAAAGATACAATTCTATATTTTGGTATCCTTCTAGGAAGTTGTAACTCGGTTTGAAAACCAAGGAGCGACAACAATCCATCTGGAAGAACTGAAGCAAGACAATGAGAAACAAATTTCACTTCTTAGAGAAGAAAAAACTAAACTTCAAAAGACATTTGAAGAAATGAAATATACAGGAGAAACCAATTTGTCAAGGTGATTAAAAAATAATTCTTAAATTCTTTAAGTATTTGTGTATATTCTTCCTCTTCCCCCCCCCCCCCTCATATTTTTATGTTCTTTCAATAATGTTCCATGTTTCTCTTCAGGGGTCAAAGAATGCTCGAAGATTTCCAGGAAAAATTAAATGAAGAAGAGACCAGTCGGAATAACATTGAAAAAAAGTTGGAGAAAATGTCTAAAGTTTTACTGCAAGTCAAATCTGGCATTGACCATCTTGCTGACAGACTGTCCCATCTAAAAATGGTATGTGCTTCACTTTATCTTTATATTTCTCATGCTTTCATTTCATATTTCAGATGTAAGAGAACGACAGAGCTTCGATGAACTGAGAGAGAAAAGCTGGGTTTAAGAGGAATCAGAAGTGGTGTGCAAGAGAGAAGACTGCATTAATATGTGATGTGCATGGATGATCATTGGGTGAAGAAGTGCCAAGAAATCGCAGTGGAAGGAAGCAGCAGTAGAGGAAGACCTGGGCAGAGGTGGTGAGAGTTGATCTCAGATTGCCGAAATTCACAGTGGAGATAACAAAGGATCTAGTATTTGAATATAAGATCATATATATCTAGTACAGCAACTATTAAGAATAATACTAGGCTGAAATGTTATGACCATTAACAATGCTAAAAGGTTAAAATAAGTTCTGATGAATGTTTCCCTCTCATTACTACAGCCAAAAGGGTTCTCCATGTCATCTAAACTTACCTCTTCAAACGAGTATGTTCTTGATCAATTAGCTTTATGTGAAGAGAAACTACTAAAACTGATGGAAGACTTTAGTGATGTGGACTTGGAGAAAATCCAGAAACAAATGGAAGATGAAGAGGTAAGTAGATGTGTGAAACATCAATGACTTGTCATGATGGAGAAGTGTGTTGTTAATATATATTTACGGAGGGGGATTTATTGCTTTTGGGTGATGGGTTTCATTGACTCTTATATTGGAGTTCACAAGGTTGTAGCTATATTTTTAACTTTTATTATGATTAACCTCATGTTTTTATGCTGCAAAAGAAGGGACAAAGGGCCCCAAAAGAGCCCACAAATATGAACTCCCACTGGAAGTTTGTAACTAGGATGTTCACAAGATGGGGACTTACTGTATCTGTGGTAGTTCGTTAGTAGGATGTTTGTAAGGTGGGGACTTACTGTAACTTTAATTTGAATTCTTTACCTTTGATTTTCAGTTCCATATCAATATTGAAAGTAAACTTCCTGCATATAATACCCGTGTTAAGCTTTCCTCACAACAACTTGAAAACATCTATGCAGGTGAGTTTTCTTCTTTTTAAGAAGTTCTATTTGTTTATCGAGAATTGCCATTCTTACTGTTATAAACAATTTTATGCAATAGAGATGCCTTAAATACTGTAACTTTACCTTTCATCCTTACAGGGTCGATAAAATAAAGTACCAGTAATGCACTGGGATAATTGCTGGCCTTGTGTCAAAAAGTAGAAATAATTATTATTTTCTAAGACTGATCAGTTTCAAAACATCAGTACTATGAAGTTATAAAAAAACAAAGGACAAATGATGACAAATAAAACCAAACAAAGTAATGTTTTACCCAATATATTTCAACATAAAATTTCAGGGCTATAACCCTCTTTTCAAATGTGGAGCTGAAACAGTTCAAAACATTTGAAAAGAGGGTAATAGCCCTGAAATATACTGGGTAAAACATTATTTTGTTTTGTTTTATTTGTCATCATTTGCCCTTTATATATTTCTACAGCATTGTACCAGCTTTTTGAAACTTATCAGTCTTTTATTACATAACCTGCAATACTTTCTATTAACTACACTAACTTATTTCTTTTCTTTGTGTTAATTACGAAAGAGAGCGAAAGTAGTCGAGAGGATGAACCAGAAGTGTTGAGCAGAAATGCCATAAAGAAAATATCTCAAAGTATAATCGATGCTAAGATGAAAAAAGATATACCAAGGAGAAGAAAAAAAGCAAAATAAACAGAGCAAGAAATTATTAAATTTAACTCAAACCTTACACTAATGAGGTAAAGTAGGAAGGAACAATAGTATAATGACACCACTAATACATCAGCACTTGTCAAATATTTTCAACTTCTTTTATTATTTAAATATTTAAATTCAATATTTAGGTATTTTAACCCTTTAGCATTTACATTATTCTATATTTAAAATAATAATAATGAAATTATTGTGTACAGTGCTCAGGTGCACTACAACTACTATTATATGTTCATGGTAAAGGCTTTACCTTACATAATAACTCACATAATATCGAATCTATGAGATTTTGATGTAAAATTTTTAAATATGGATAATTTATAATTAACATTTAAAATTAAATTGACCATGATGTCAAAGATTAACCACAACTGATTTTTAATGTTAGGCATTAGTATTGGATGATTAGTTTGATTAATAGTTTCTACTTTTGGCACAAGGCCAGCAATTACTGGTACTTTATTTTATCGACCCCGTAAGGATGAAAAGCAAAGTTAACCTCGATTTGAACTCAGACTGTAAAGTGCCATAACTCTATGCTGCAAAGCATGGTGTCTGACCCTCTACCAATACTGCCAATCCACCACTCTTTAGCATTTAAACTGACCATATCTGGCCAGAATTCTCTCATACTGACATTAGAGTATTGCTCTCAAAATAAATAATATCAAAAGCTTAGCAGATTTGATATTATGTGAGGTAAAGCCTTTACCGTGAAAATACAATAGTATATATAGAGTAATGTAAATATTATGTGAGGTAAAGCCTTTACCGTGAAAATACAATAGTATATATAGAGTAATGTAAATATTATGTGAGGTAAAGCCTTTACTGTGAAAATACAATAGTATATATAGAGTAATGTAAATGTTATGTGAGATATTATGAGGTAAAGCCTTTACTGTGAAAATACAATAGTAAATATAGAGTAATGTAAGTGTTATGTGAGATATTATGTGAGGTAAAGTCTTTACTGTGAAAATACAATAGTATATATAGAGTAATGTAAATGTTATGTGAGATATTATGAGGTAAAGCCTTTACTGTGAAAATACAATAGTAAATATAGAGTAATGTAAATGTTATGTGAGATATTATGTGAGGTAAAGTCTTTACTGTGAAAATACAACAGTAAATATAGAGTAATGTAAATGTTATGTGAGATATTATGAGGTAAAGCCTTTACTGTGAAAATACAATAGTAAATATAGAGTAATGTAAATGTTATGTGAGATATTATGTGAGGTAAAGCCTTTACTGTGAAAATACAATAGTAAATATAGAGTAATGTAAATGTTATGTGAGATATTATGAGGTAAAGCCTTTACTGTGAAAATACAATAGTATATATAGAGTAATGTAAATATTATGTGAGGTAAAGCCTTTACTGTGAAAATACAATAGTTATATAGAGTAATGTAAATGTTATGTGAGATATGTGAAGTAAAGCCTTTTATGTGAGGTGAAGGGTTAAATATCTTCACAGTACAAAGTTGTCCAGTATTTCAGCCCAACTTCAATACATTACATGTAAAAGTGGAACAGTATCTTTGGTGACAGTATAGTGAGAAGTAGGGACACTGAGAGTAAGATATAACCCTCAGTAGACAGTCCTCGCTGTATCATCATCATCAGTGTTTAACATTTATTTTCCATGTTAGCATGGGTTAGACTAGTTGTCCTGTTGTAAGACAAGTCAGATCAGATGACTGTGTCTTGCTCATACAGAACCATTTCTGGCTTGGTTTCTTTGGGTAGATGTTCTTCCTTAACATTAACCACATTTACAGTGAGGACTGGGTACTTTTTATTGAGGCACTATAATGACTAACAGAGTGAACTGGGGTATGGTGTGGCCAATCCTGGCCAGACTTGTCTCTTGATGCAAGCATGGAAAAATAAACGTTAAATGATGATGATGATGATGATTCTAAATAATTAGGATTTGTAGTATTAAACCTAAAACAGTAATTAATATACACACAGAGGCTTTGTTATTACATTAATGGTACCTTTTCAAATGAGAACAACTGTAAGTCAAAATTAGGAAAAAATGTCAACAAATTTAAAATTTTAATAAAGATAAAACTGAAAGAAAAAGAAGAAACATTTCTTCATTATATTAAATGTTATATTCTGAAAAACATTTTCAAAATATCAAATCCCTAAACCTATTTCGTCGGTCTCCATTATACACTTTAGCTTCAAACAAAATTTTGAAATAAAAAAAAAGTCTCTTGAGATGTTTTTCTTTCTTTTTAGAAATGATTTTTGGGGAGAAATGCTTCATATTTCAGCTCATTTTATTTTTCTCTTTTACCTTGTGGCTATTTTCCTTTTAAATTTCCCCATGCAAAAAATTATGGTTAGTGTATTATGATTTTTATAATATAAAATTGCTTAAGTAATTACTCATGAGTTCATATATTAGCTATAATTTTTACAATTTGTTTTTTGTTTTGTTATCATAAAAGCACTCCTGTGAAAGCTTTACTGTTAGGTTGTTATCAGGGAAACAAACCTCCTACATAAACATTCTCAATTGTAGTGAAAATGTAAATAGTCCATAAGAGGTTTTAGTTAGAGTTTAACAGGAGTTTACCACCAGAGGAAACGGATAAACAACATAAGAACTACAATTACAATGACAACGGCAGCAGCCTTTGCATAAGTGGAGCGGAGATTCAAGTAGGTTGCGTCCTTCTTATACTGTTGAGACAATATGGATAAATTGCTGGCTTTGTTGCCTAAAGCTGAAGAAAACAAAAGAAAAAAAAAATTGAAATTAATTTTTTTATATTGTTTTAAATAAAACAAAAACAAAATTCAAATAAATAACCCTCCCAAGAATAAGTGGGCGAAAAAGAAGAAGAGTATTTCAGTAAATTGATATGTGTCTTCTGCTGTGAGATGAGACAACATAGGCTGCAGATATAGGTGACTTCTGCTCTAAGATGAGACAACATAGGCTGCAGATATAGGTGACTCCTGTTCTGAAATGAGACAACATAGGTGGCTTCTGCTCTGATATGAGACAACATAGGTGGCAGATATAGGTGACTCTTGTTCTGAGATTAGACAACATAGGTGGCAGATATAGGTGACTCTTGTTCTGAGATTAGACAACATAGGTGGCAGATATAGGTGACTTCTGCTCTGGGATGAGACAACATAGGTGGCAGATATAGGTGACTCCTGTTCTGAGATGATCAAGTGTAGAGATAGTCACCTGCTGTTTTGAGACAACATAACAGACTACAGACATAGGTACCTCCTGCTCTGAGATGACAGCATAACAGAGTGCAGATATAGCTAAATGGTTAACAAGCCTGTTTCACAATGGCGTCGTGTGCAACTCTGGTCGACCTAAGCCGTGTCAGTGAAATTGGGAAGAAAACTAAAAATAAATCTATAAAAGTATATTTTCTGTGTCACTTACTGTTTAGGGCTTCTCCACGTTGTAAAACGTCGTCAATATTTTGTACCATAATTCGCTGCACATCTTGAAGTTCTGTATTGATAGTAGACAAGTTCTTCCGAGCCCGTGAGTCCATGTAGGATTTACGAGTTTTCTGGATGAATGTGTCTGAGAAAATAACAACATTGAAATCAATTCTCACAAAATTAACGTGTTTGGTGAACATTTCTAAAAATTGGACAATTTCTTAAAAATAAGAAATCTTTTTAATAGAAACATTTTAATGTCTGCATTTCCTGCTAAACATAAAAAAGGCGCATAAGGAAAAAAGTAGGATACACTATTTACAAATGGAATGAAGTGGTTTATCATTGAGAATGCGCTAATCCAACTAGTGAGGACATTGAGAAGGGTTATAGTAAAAACATATCCTTTACATGATGGCCTGTAAAAGGAGCACTTTATGCAATGGAAATTTTTTACTTTATTTACAAATTTACAGACTTTAGTGTGGTATACAGACAGGAGTGTTAGCATGTTGGACACTTACAGTAAGTTTCAGATCTGGGTTCCCAATCCCATCATGGCCTATCAGTCGCCATGGAAACCCAGCATGTACTACACAACCCATGGTTAATCATGGATAGCCTGGTATTCAAACTGATGAGAGCAGCCGATACATCGTGATGATGATAATGATGATGATGATGTGTACTCCTTATCTATTAAGACTTCTTTAATGAAAGATACTTACCAAATTCTATGAAATGATATGGCCGAGAAACAGTATCCACTTTCTTCCCATACAGTAAGGAAAACTCTCCTTGTAATTCTTCTAGATAGAGAAAGGCAAGCCTCTTGGAAAATACTTTATCACACAAAACCAAATAACAAACTCCACGTTCAATTATGTAACTGAAAGACAATTAAATCAGTATTTAGTTGCAAATATACAAGTAAATGTTGATAATTAATTTAAAACGACTCTAACTAACCAGAGACATAATAGTAATGGTTTCTGATTTAGGCACAAGGCCAGAAATTACCCCAGTGTATTACTGGTACTTTATTTTATCGACCCTGTAAGGATGACAGGCAAATCTAACCTCGGTGGGATTTGAACTCAGAACGTAAAGGGCCATAACTCTATGCTGCAAAGCATGGCGTCTGATGCTTTACCATTATTGTCAATTGACCGTTCTTAAAGGTAATAAAATGATAGAATAATATATTAGTAGAAATATAAATAAATATATTGATTCAACTTACACGAAAGGAAGCAACGGTTTCTCAACAAATACTCCTGCTCCTACGTAAAGGGCCGTAACTCTATGCTGCGAAGCATGGTGTCCGACGCTCTACCGATTCTGCCAATCCACCGTCCCCAGATACATAATAATAATAATAACAAGGTTCACTTACTGGAAAAAATACTGCCCTGTCTCTAGTGTCTGTCTCGCTGTTGGGGTCGTATTTCCACAGATTTTCTTAAACAACTGTTTGGCTTGATTTTGGTATTCCATAAGACTTCTCCCAGACTGAAACAAGATAATACATGAAAGACAATAACACAAACTGGTTGACCTCGTAGAAGTACCACAGTTTAATTAGAAACACCAAGAGGGAATTTAGGGTGGTAAGTGTGGAGGAATGATGTGGCCTAGTGGTTAGTGTATTGGACTTACGATCATGTTGTGGGTTTGATTGCTGGACTGGGTTGTGTGTCGTGTTCTTGAGTAAAACACTTCATTTCACGTTGCTCCAGTATACTCAGCTGAAAAGGAGTACCGGCAATAGCTGGGGATTTAATCCTGCAATGGACTGGTGTCCTGTCCAGGGGGAAGTCATGTGCTCTCAGTCGCTTCACGCCACGGAAACTGGGATAAGCACTGACCTGAAGAGCCTTCAGGCTTAAGAGAGAATTTAGATTTAAAAAAAAAAAATTATAATCATTGTTTTTACTTTGACTTTTAGTTGTTTCTTTCACTCCACGTGGACATGTTATACCTATTGTAAACTGAATGATCTACTGCCAAGTATAAAGAAAGAAAGAACTCTTGTGAATGGTTTAGTTGACTGGAATGTCCTTCATGGATTGAAGTAATTATAAAAATAGTCACAATACTAAATATGTCAGTCATATCAACATCCACCATCATCAATCATACAAAACTAAATATTCTACATTCATCATCATCACCACCATTTAACATCCATTTTTTCCATTTTATTAAGGCTAAATATTGAGTCTTGTAACCCTGTAGTTCCACCTGTTTATCAGTGTCAGTGATAAACAGGCAAAACTCCAGAGTAACAAGACTCACTATTTAGCTTGGGTTGGACGAGTCCTTTTTGTTTTCTCTACTGCTACTAAAATGGTCCTCTTCTATCAACTTACTATGTCAGTTCACCTAATCTACTCACCCAAACTCCATTTTAGAACCTCCCTAATCCTGTCAGCCATAAACCATATATCTACAGATCTTTTTTTACTCCTTCTTCGCCCACTTATTCCTGAGTGGGTCGTGGGGGAAGAGTCCTCAAACACTGCTACTAGTGGGTCCTGACAGAAGCAACTAATCCGGTTGGGTCCCCAAGCAAGACCAGCCAAGCTCATGAATGTTATTCAACCATCTTGCTCAGGGTCTACCCCTGGGTCTCCTGCTGGTTGGTTTTGCCCATCAAATCTGTCCAGCGATTCTTTCCCCGAGACATTCTAACGACATGTCCATTGTGTTGGCGCTGCCATCTCTCAATTTGGAGAAAACACTACTACAGAATCCTTTAACTCACTTTGTCTTGATGTAAAATCAGCTCAGCAGAAACCTATAAAGCTATAGGTTATACTCACAGAAGTAGTTGCATTTGGTACAGCAAGCTAACAATTTTAGAGTTAAGAGTTAGCCACAAACATGATGCAATGCCAGTAATACAAACTGCCAACCTCTCTTAACCTGTTCATCTTCACTTTCTATGTTGCATAACTTTTAATGGGCTGTTAGGTCATCATATAGGGTGTACTTCCTGTAGTTTGCCAAGAACAAGGTCAACATATCTTTGCTCTTGCTATGAACTTTGCATACACCAACCAGTATCTTGCTGGACATTAACCTTTTAGCATATCAGGCCACTAACATCAACAAATATTTTCATCTTCATTATGTTTCAATTGGGTGGGATTTGAACTCAGAATGTTAAGGGCCGCAACTAGATGTTACAAAACATGTTTGATGCTCAACCTATTCTACTGCCAATTAGTATAGATCTAAATATTGGTTTCGGATTTAGGCACAAAGCCAACGATTTTGGGGGAGGGGAAAATCGATTAAATCGACCCCAGTGCATTACTGGTACTTTATGTTATCGACCCCGTAAGGATGAAAGCAAAGTTAACCTCGACGGGATTTGAACTCAACGTATCTGTAGATAAGAAATAATGAAAACCATAATTAACAGAATTTCAAAATATGTTTCTTCTTTCATTTATTTATCCACAACTTTTAAACTTTTTCTTGGGTGGTTTATATTTAACAGGGTAGAACATTTGCAGCAGTTGACAGTTTTATAAAATAAAAAAAATGGACTGGGAGAAGGAAACGAAAAAAAAAAAATCATACACGTAAGCAAGGAAACAGGGGTGGGGGATTTTACTCGTTCTAGTCCTGTAGAAGCTTTTCTATATTAAAAATATATGTTTCGAAAATAATCTAACTTGATATATATATACATATATATATATATATAAAAAGTCATGTAGTGATTCTTTGGGCTAGGTTTCGAAGTCGATGACCGTAGGTCTTACATTTATCTGTATTGTCTCGGTCTAAATAATATTTTATTTTGATAGACAATGATAGAAGGAAAGGTAAAATGGAAACCCTGGTAGCATTTAGGTTGAAAGTACAGAAGGGCGAAACTGACTATAAACAGACCTACCAACCGCTAAAAACTCAAAACTGGGAGTAGCACGAAAAAAAGTGCCCCAGAACGAGGAAAAATTGGGGAAATTTTACGTAATGAAAGCTATACCCATTTTCACAAGAGAAGACATCTGTCTCCCACCCAAAAGTGGGTGGGAGACCTCTTCGTCGGACGGGGAGAGTTGACAGGTCTATATAAAGCTTTTAGAATCGGTAGAATGTCGAACATGGCTTCGCGGCATTCAGTTACGTTTCAAGTTCAAATTCCGCTGGGGTGGACATTACCTTGTATTCTTCCGGAGTCGATAAAATGATTATCAGCGAATAAATCAATCACCCCTTCCCTGCAATTTATGGCGTTATGCCAACGTTGGAAATCAATCGTTCAATCAGGCATTTTACAACACCGCCCCCATCATTTTTCAATCACTTAAACAGAAAACCGCAGTTAGACGGAGGAAGAGAAAAGATTCTGCGACACCATGTAAATAAATTGAAAAAACAGACCAGCTCCATTTGAATGACACTTGTATAACTATTTTAGAAATACGACATTAATCTAACCCAAAATATGTTTAGATTACAACATGGTTTATAGTATATATATATATATATATATATATGTATATATATATATATATATATATGTATATATATGTATATATGATTTCATCATAGTAAGGAGACCACTCACAAATTATGTCAGACCACTTACTGATTAGTGGCATAACGGTTTTTAATGTGTGTGTGTGTATATATATATATGTGTGTGTGTGAGAGTCCCAGGTTCAATCGGGGGTAACCACAGTAAGGTACTCAATACATTAGTAGAGTGTAAACATCAGGTTTAATATAATCCTGTAGAAGCCATTTCTATATTAAACATGATATATATATATATGAGAAAGGGTGTGGTAAAATACCAGGTTAACCATAACCCACCAGAGTACTCGATACTTGGGGTAGTAGAGTAAACCCGGGAACTAATTAGTTCCCAGGTTTACTGAGAAGCAGATATTACATAAATATGAAGGCCCCAGGTTTACTGAGAATAAAGTGATGATGAGTTTAGTGGTTAAAGATCTTCATACCTTAAACTTGAAGAAACTTATTGTATGTGCAGCCATAGAAAGTTGCAAGTGTATGGTGTAGCGGGGGCGGCTGTACATACAGAGAACTTTGAAACATTACAACAAACTAAGAGAAATAACTATAGAATCTTCATGGGAAATGTTTTCTTAGGCGAGTTCAATACTTTGGATTAATAAGGGGAAAATAAAATAAGGTTGTATGTTAGCCATGTTTTACAGATACCATCATGAATTTACATTGAACATGATAACAGCATAGTTAAGAATCGAACTGAATCAATAAGGTGTATATTAACGAGATGACCAGACTTCAGAAACAAAAGTAACGGGTTATTTTAAATCATTTTTCTTTATTCGAATAGGCTATGTAGCCGGTAATCCCTACAGGGACGCAACACACATCGCTACAGCGTTTCACCAGCCCCTTCTGTTGTCTGTATCTGTTTATATATTTACATGTAGATGTGTGTGTAACTAAAGCCTAACGTAAGTTACTAATCGATAACTAAATAATTTTAACTTTTTTTTTTAAACAATTCATGGTCAAATTGTCTTAACTGGGCCGCAACTCATTGTCTGACCGGCTACATAGCCTCTTACCGGTTATATAGCCGCTTCATTGGTTATTTAACTAACATGTTAATCCAAAGAAACATCCCAGAGGAGAACTAGGTTTTACTGCGAGGTGCCCCATATTTTATTGCTTAGTTGACAGAAAGATGGAGCACCGCCAGCCTTAATTATTACGAGGGTAAGCTGACAAGTTCACGGCCTCACTATGAAGGAGTGATGCTAGAGCTGTAAAATATTGCATGCATTGCATTAATTTCAACTCTTCTCATTAATAACTGCATTATTTCTTTCCAGGAACTATGTTGAAAAATAAGCCTCATTTGGTCATTCCATGAGAGTATCTTTGACGTTTATAGGCATTTTTATGGACCACGTCCAATATTCGCGGTTTTCACTCTGGGAACGTAAAAAATCAAATTAGTTGAGGGTATTGGAAACTATCGATAAAGTTGAGCACCAGAATAAATACTTTACTCTAATGATCTTTAGAAATCCTATTGATTTTTGGGGGGTTGATCCTGTCAGAAGGAAAGCTAAATCAGATTGATATATTTTGAAATCCATTATACCAGGGTCGGGGTTTAATTTAATGTATCCCTCCACTGGAAAACTGACCCTGGGTATATTTAATATATATATATATATTGCTGGTAGAAGAACCAGAGGTACATATGACTATAAAATATCTTGTGGTATTTGGATAAATCCTGTGTTAAAACCCAGCCAAGGTTAACTTTGGTTTTCTACAAATCTGACAGCAATAAATAAATACTAAACGTGTATTGAAAACAAGGAAACCCCTCAACCCACCCTCAAAATAGATTTTTTTCTCTCTCAGACTGAGAAATAAGTATTTCTTATGAATGCTTTGTCGGTGGACTTTAATTTAAATGTAATTATAGATGGAAAATATATATATATATATATATATATACATATATATATATATACGTATGTCAATATTTATTTATAAAACTGGTATATATTGTACTTTGTCTGATGAAAGCACACCATAATTTAACTTGGTATCCTTGAAATATGTATAATGAAATAAATATGGTTTTATAAATATAGTTTGCATTTGTTAATATCGTATGTTTACTCCAAATACTTGTCGAGTGCTTTATATCAGTTATAAAAATATTTGCTTGTTGTATCCCAACAATTTAAATAGAACTTTTGCATATATATATACATATATATACCCACTCTACAACCCCAAACATCGAGTACTCTGGTTAGTAATGATCTAACTGGTTTTTACCACCTCCAATCTGATATATATCTATATGCGTGTGTGGTGGCCGACTGAGAGGAGTACTTTTAATATTAGTAAGGCTAAAACGGGAGTCTTGTTTCTCTAGAGTTTCGCCTAATAGCAAGACTCACTTTTTAGCCTTACTAATATTAAATATATATATATATATATATATATATATATAACAAAGGAATTGTGGTAAGGAACCAGATGGACCATAACGCACCAGAGTACTCAATACTTAGGGTAGCAGAGTGGCAATTAGGAAAAAGTATGACCCCGTCCAGAAATAGCCGTCGAAACGGCTTGAGCACTGCCGTCAGGGTCATACTTGTTCCTAATATATATATATATATATAGAGAGAGAGATGCGAGTTCCGGGTTATATCGGGGGTAACCACAGTAAGTAAGGTACTCAATACATTGGTAGAGAATATATAAAATTTAATATAGAAATGGCTTCAAAATAACGGCTTCCTGATGATTTCTCTCGAATGAAACAGTTCTAGTCCTGTAGAAGCCATTCCTATCTATCTATATATATATATATATATATAAGTATGTAAATATCTATAGAGAGAGAGGGTGGGGGAGTGAAATATACACACAAACAATAAAATGTATAAATTTATATGTAGATGTTTTAAAGGAATAGGGTAGTGATAAAGGTAAGTTTGACCAACCTGTTCATCTTCTTGGACCGACGCTGCCAGGGGCAGGCCGTCGGCCACACGTGCAATCATCGTCATTAGAATCATTTCGGCTTTTGATGTGGATCTATACAACACAAATACCTGTAATAGTTGTTACAAGCTACACACGTGTGTATATATATATATATATGGACTGATATGAAGATGTAAGTAATGTATGTATATGTGTTTGTTGTATAATTTCATGTACACGATCGCCCCCTAAAATGACAGGCAATTCGTTGCTTGTTATTTATTGTCAAAATCCGGCGCAACGCCTCACCATCTGCTCAATATTCGACAAGTGATCCCTTCTAGAAAACATAATAACTTTCAAATAATGGAGTAGCTTTGTGTTGGTAGTTATATATCCAAATGTTAATAAACCAGAGAGAAAAGTAATGCAACCTTTAGCAATAATTGTCACGTATGCATCTATACTAAGGTTTCAAAATTCCGTCTCAAACAACTACTCTAATTCGCTATGACGTGGCTCACAGATGCGCAGGGCCGGAAGTATACAAGCAGCTGCTTACCATAGATATACGCCTTAACGTAAAAAGATCATACCATCACTTGTAAATCTGTGCCGCCATATTGAAAAAGTAAAAATAAAGATATTTCATTCAGCAGTTTGTATATAAGCTATCTGTGGTATTATACAAAATATTTTAAATGTATTTATTTATTTTTTTACTTAAAAGAAAGAATAGATATAATATCAAGAGGTGGAAAAAAAAGTATACTGGGGTGAAGATTAATGATAAAGTTGAATTATTTCATGTTAGCACCACTTAACCAAATATACACCCCAACCCACTACCCCTACTCCATCCTCCCACTAACACCACCCTTTCTCTGTAAAGTTATGTTGGTACCACAATATCCAGTCCAAACTAAAGAGGTCATGTAGGTGTCACGACAAAAAGAGCCCAGTCCACACTGTAAAGTGGTCATGTAGGAGACACGGAAAAAAGGCTCCCTGTCCACACTGTAAATGTGGTTGGTGTTAGGAAGGGCATCCAGTCGTAGAAAACCTGCCAGATACAGCCCTATATGGTCACCCGATCAATCTTGCCTCGAGTGGGAAAATTCCCGTCTAACCCATGCTAGCGTGGAAGATGGATGTTAAACAATGATGATAGCAGACAGCAGGGAACATAGATGAATGTGAGTTAGGCATATTAGTTAGGTTTATGTTAAGTTGACTCCCCACTCCATCCTCCCATGAGGATAGGCCGAAGTATACATCCAGTAAAGCCCCCCCCCCCAACCCACAGTTTGTTACTGGTACCATGTAACTCAGTACAACCTGCTTCATAGTTAGGTGGTCAGTGACTAAGCCATGGTCTCTCACCAGACCCTGGTTTGGTGAGGAGGGTAAGTGGAACTCCAGCAGCTCAAAAACAAGAGTTGTTTAAAGGGCAGATGATCTCCTCAGAGTCAATGGCCATCCATTCTAACTATAAATTAAATAGCCTCCCCAACCAGCAACTGGTCATGTGTGGTGTGTAGGGCTACACCTCTGAAGACATAACCCAAAAAACTAAATAGAAAACAGTGGAGGTCAAGCAAGAGTGGGCTCCTCCAGCTGGAGTGAGAAGGCCCTGGACTGGATTGAAACCAAATAAGTACACTCAAGATAAACACCATGAAATTGAATATTAATAAATTTTATTTTTAATAATTCAGGCTATCATCCTATAAAACATTTATTCCAAATAATAAACTTCTTTCTTTCATGGCATTCATCTTTATTTAAAATCCAATAACCAGGTTTTCAGGAATATTCAATCTCTTGATGTCTACAATGAAGAAGACAAATATGTTATTGAAATGGAAGAAATATTAAATCTAATTATTGAATAAACTTGAATATAAGTGGAGGAATATGTGACTAAAACAAAACGATGGTAAAATGGAAGGAATTGGCTTAACCCTTTAGTATGGTCATCAGGAATCCATCAGCATTTGTCAAATATTTTAAATTTCTTTTATTTTTTAAATATTCAACCCTTTAGCATTTAAACCGGCTGTATCCAGCCAGAATTCCATCACCTCTTTCTGTTCAAACTGGCCGTAACTAGCCACTCATGCTGATGTTAAGGTATGGTCCTCAAAATAAATAATATCAAAATCTCGTAGATTCGATATTATGTGAAAATACAATAGTATATATAGAGTAATGTAAATGTTATGTGAGATATTATGTGAGGTAAAGCCTTTACTGTGAAAATACAATAGTATATATAGAGTAATGTAAATGTTATGTGAGATATTATGTGAAGTAAAGCCTTTACTGTGAAAATACAATAGTATATATAGAGTAATGTAAATGTTATGTGAGATATTATGTGAGGTAAAGACTTTACTGTGAAAATACAATAGTATATATAGAGTAATGTAAATGTTATGTGAGATATTATGTGAGGTAAAGCCTTTACTGTGAAAATACAATAGTATATATAGAGTAATGTAAATTTATGTGAGATATTATGTGAGGTAAAGCCTTTACTGTGAAAATACAATAGTATATATAGAGTAATGTAAATGTTATGTGAGATATTATGTGAGGTAAAGCCTTTACTGTGAAAATACAATAGTATATATAGAATAATGTAAATGTTTTGTAAGGTAAAGTCTTTACAATAGTAAATATAGAGTAATGTAAATGCTAAAGGGTTAAAACAGCTAAATGCTGTCAATGACAGCAATGGGCAAAAATGCCTCAGAAGACAGAGACCAGTGGCCAGTGGTCAACACAGACAATCCAGAAGGTAGGTGATAGGCAGATGAAATATAAAAAAGATTGAAAGAGGACAAGGAGAATATTTTTAATGTGAAACTGTAACTATCTTATCAATTTGATGCCCGCTAGACAGACTACTCACCTGCATTCTTTACATGTATAAAATATAGTTTGACCTTCATCTGCTGACCTTGTCTGTTGAGCTTTAAATATCATTTCTTCATGACCACAGTTAGAACACTTGCGTTCAACCTGCAATATATATATATATATATATACAAATATAAGGAAACTTTAGTCAGACATTAGAATACCAAACAAAGACTTATCTTCAAGTAATAAAAGGTTGAAACTGATTATATTGTTGTAAAGTGGTCGTGTAGGAGACACGGTAAAGAGGCTCCCAGTCCACACTGTAAATGTGGTTAGAGTTAGGAAGGGCATCCAGCTGTAGAAAACCTGCCAGAAACAATTCTATACGAGCGAGACACGGTCACCCGACCAATCTTGCCTCAAGTGTGACAAACCCGTTCAACCCATGCTAGCGTGGAAGATGGAAGTTAGACGATGATGATGTCCACATTCTAAACATGGTTGGTGTAAGGAAGGGCATATAGCAGTCGTAAAAACCCAACCCAAACACAGCGCCATTATGAGTAAGGCTTGGTGCTGCCAACTAGTTATAGCTCCCTCATAATGAGACCACCCTGCTCCCAAATTATAGTCTGATGTGAGCAGGGTATGGGGGTGTAAACTGGTTAGACATTGCTCATAGCAGTGCCACCCAAGGGCCCACTATAAGTAAGGTTTGGTGTGGCCAACAGGCCAGACCTCTTATAGTGGGATCTCCCAACTTTGAAACTATTGTTCTGATGTGAGCAGGGCACAACGCAGCTAACTGGCCAGACGCAACTCATAAGGGTGCCATCCAGTTTCACACCGTAAACATGTTTGGTGTTAGGAAAGGCATCCAGCTGTAAAGATCCAAGCCAAAATACAGCTCCTTCTACCATGACATCATTTTTCTGGTGACAGGTGGTGGTAACTGTATTTTAGCTTTGTTTTTATAACACCAACCACTTTACTGTGTGGACTGGGTGCTTTTTATAGGGTTGACTAGGTGCTTTTTGCTATGTCACTAGCATGACCACCTTACAGGGTGGATTTGGAGCTTTTTGTTGTATCACCAGCACAACCACCTTACAGAGTTGACTGGGTGCTTTGTTCTATTGAATTCATGTCTTCTTATAGACAAGAAAACATTAGTGAAAAACCACTTCAGAATATCCATTCTTGGAATCACTACATGAAGAAGAGATCCCAATACTAATTCCTTCCCTACATATTCTCAAGAACTTGTTGCTATGATATACTTACCGTAGGCCCAGATAATACATTTTCTTTATCTGTTGTGATACTATCATAAGATTTGAAAACATGAAATGTATTGTTCTCAATGCCATGGAATTCTGAAAAGAAAACAAGAAAAAAAAACCTCTGAATGGAACAATCTGTCATTATGAAAGTGTGGCAGTGGATTGGCAGTATTGGTAGAGGGTCGGACGCCATGCTTTGATGCATAGAGTTACAGCCCTTTATGGTCTGAGTTCAAATCCCACCGAGGTTAACTTTGCCTTTCATCCTTAAGGGGTCGATAAAATAAAGTACCAGTAATACACTGGGATAATTGCTGGCCTTGTGCCAAAAGTAGAAACAATTATGAAAGTGTTTTAACTAAAGAAGTAACTTTTCTACAGAAAAAATACAAATTAATGAGGATTTAAACTATTTAAAATAGTTATTCATCATCATCATCATAACGTCCATGTTAGCATGGGTTAGACAAGTTGTCCCATTGTGAGACAAATCAGATCAGATGACTGTCTTGCTCATACAGAACAGTTTTGAGCTTAGATTTTAAAGCTGGATGCCATTCCTAACAGCAACCACATTTACAGTACGGACTGGGCACTTTTTTTTTTATCGTGGCACAAAAACAACTATTTTACAGTGTGGACTGGGTGCTTTTTGTCATGTCACCAATACAATCACTTTACAATGTGGACTGGGTGCTTTTTGTCAGGGAACCAAAATGACTCCTTAACAGTGTGGGCTGTATTGTCAAAGAAAACTAGATAAAGAATACATGTAGATGGAGAGATATAATGCCAATATTGTTGGGGTATGATGAAAGGACATAAGGACATGGTACCAAAAGAGACAGAGAGTAAACACAGCACATGAGTGGGTTAACAGTTACTACATGTTGATGGGTGAAACTTTCTTCTACTGTTGTCAAGGCAACAAGAGACAGAAAGAAGAAAGACATAGTAAAACCTGGCATTATTATAAAGGGACATAACTAAATACCACAAGGTATTTCGTCTACCAATCTACCAATGCTCTCAGCAACTGACCTCTTTTACAAGAAAATATTCAATATATAATAAATTGAGCAAGTATTATAGATTAATCTTGACTCACCTTTAACATTGATTTTATTTTGGCATCTTTTGCATTCAATAAACATTGTCTCACCTGGTAAAGGTAAAACAGAACCACAAACTTCACAAAATTCCAATTCTGTTTCAAATAAACTCGACATTCTGTTGTTTCATAAATAAATATAAGAAAAGAGAAGTATTAACAAAAACACAAACAGAACATTATTGGTTGTCTCTCTTGTAGAAGTAAACTGCAGGAAACCTAGGAATGGGGTTAACCCTTTAGCATTTAAATTGCTAGTATCCGACCAGAATTCTCTAATCTCTTTGTTTAAACCTGTCGTAACTGGCCATTCACACCTACATTAAGGTATCGTTCTCAAAATAAATAACATCAAAATCTCATAAATTCAATAACCATCCGGTTATTGAACGAAACAATCAGAAATTTGTAATAAATTGAAGTAAAAACCAACAGGTGTGTGTGTGTGTTTTTATTGGCAGCATGACCCTCCCAAAGTATAACCTATATATATATATATATATATATATATATATATACATATATATAAAGAGAAGAACGACTTCACTGGTGCTCTTTAATAGTTCAAATCTTCACTGTAAATCGTAATTGATATTAGTTTTGGTAACAATCACTGCTGAATGCGAGTAAGTTCCACAGAAAGTTAACAAGTTCTTAAGGTGCTCCACCGAAGTTAACACGGACCTACCAGAATCAATATTAATGACTTACTGTAAAGATTCGAATTATCAAAGAACACAAACCACCAGTGAAGTCATTCTTCTCTTTTTTTCCCCCAAATATATTTTACTGTAGCAAGGGATTTCCTTCATTTTTCTACAATATATATGGTGAATTAACTGTTGCGGAACTACTTCTATCAAAACTCGTCCCATGGACTGAGTGCTCTACCGATATAACCCACCAGTGTTCTACTATTATATATATATATATCCGTATGTAGTTGACGGCCGAGAGAAGAGAGTACTCAATACCGAAGTAGAATGAATATATATACACATATACCCGTAAAAGATTTTAAAAAATAGAATCGGACAATCAACAATTTCGTTTGGAGAATAAAGAATATAACCATGCTTTAGAGATCTAATCGCCATTTCAATACTGAAATAATGTATATATAATATGATAAACACACTTCACATACCTGCTAAAGTTTACTGAATTCCACGTGTGTTTTCAGAAACACAATACTATAACCGGTGAACATTTTAATATTTTTATGTAACGATGTTGCCATCAACATCTTTAATTTAAACATAAATAGCAGAAAAGATTTAGCATATTTTATGTTTTATTGAGTAAATTTGGTTATAATAGTTATATTGAAATAAAATTAGTGTTTACCAAAGAATATAAAGTCAGTTATCAATTTTAATAGAGTGTGATTACCTTTATTTTTTATAAGAGATTAATCTCCATGAACACCGCTTTCGTTGTAATTACAAGTTTGACAAATATTCGTTTCTGATTTAGGCACAAGATGAACGATTTTTGGGGTGGGGAAAGTCGATTATATCGACCTCGGTGTATTACTAATACTTTATTTTATCGATCCCGTAAGGATGGAAGGGCAAATCTAACCTCAGCAGGATTTGAACTCAGATAGTAAGGGGCCTTAACTCTACGTTGCAAAACATGTCCGACGCTCACATTACAGTTCTTATGCTTCCACAAAGAACTGTTGTCAAGTGTCTATTATTCAGTATCGGTAAAGTATCAGACACCATGCTTTGCAACATAGAGTTATGGCCCTTTACGTTTTGAGTTCAAAACCCGCCAAGGTTAACTTCGCCTTTCATCCTTACGGGGTCGATAAAATAAAGTACCAGTAATGCACTGAGGTAATTGCTGGCCTTGTGCCAAAAGTAGAAACAATTATTATATTCTCGAATTGATCCAAGCTTACTGAATAAAATTGAGTTGGGCAGAAACCTCTTCTTCGCCCACTTGTATCTGAGAGGGTCGTGGAGGCAGTCCTGAAACACTCCCACTTGTATCTGAGAGGGTCGTGGAGGCAGTCCTGAAACACTCCCACTTGTATCTGAGAGGGTCGTGGAGGCAGTCCTGAAACACTCCCACTTGTATCTGAGAGGGTCGTGGAGGCAGTCCTGAAACACTCCCACTTGTATCTGAGAGGGTCGTGGAGGCAGTCCTGAAACACTCCCACTTGTATCTGAGAGGGCCGTGGAGGCAGTCCTGAAACACTCCCACTTGTATCTGAGAGGGTCGTGGAGGCAGTCCTGAAACACTCCCACTTGTATCTGAGAGGGTCGTGGAGGCAGTCCTGAAACACTCCCACTTGTATCTGAGAGGGTCGTGGAGGCAGTCCTGAAACACTCCCACTTGTATCTGAGAGGGTCGTGGAGGCAGTCCTGAAACACTCCCACTTGTATCTGAGAGGGTCGTGGAGGCAGTCCTGAGACACTCCCACTTGTATCTGAGAGGGTCGTGGAGGCAGTCCTGAAACACTCCCACTTGTATCTGAGAGGGTCGTGGAGGCAGTCCTGAAACACTCCCACTTGTATCTGAGAGG
This sequence comes from Eledone cirrhosa, assembly GCA_964016885.1. Taxonomy (NCBI): domain Eukaryota; kingdom Metazoa; phylum Mollusca; class Cephalopoda; order Octopoda; family Eledonidae; genus Eledone; species Eledone cirrhosa. The sequence goes on from OZ024758.1 coordinate 1,794,813, forward strand.
GTCGTGGAGGCAGTCCTGAAACACTCCCACTTGTATCTGAGAGGGTCGTGGAGGCAGTCCTGAAACACTCCCACTTGTATCTGAGAGGGTCGTGGAGGCAGTCCTGAAACACTCCTCCCAGCAGGTCCTGATAGAAACAACCGTCTCCGACTGATCTGGCTGGATCTCCAAACGTGACTAACCAAGCTCATGGATGTTATCCAACCATCTTTCTCGGAGCCTACCCTTGGGTATCTTGCCGGTTGGTTTTGGCCGGTAAGATCTGTCCAGCGATTCTTTCCTGAGATATTCTAACCACATGTGAATTCGAAGGTCCAGCCATGTAATAATAATAATAATAATGAAAATGATTATGTACAGTGCTCAGGTGCACTACAACTCATCAAAGGTGTATATATATAGTACATGTTGCCAGTCACTATATTGGTACCATACACATCCATATATTGGTACTTAGTAGCTTTGAAATATTAGTAGTCACTATACTGGTACCATACCCATCAATATATTGGTACTTAGTAGCTTTGAAATATTAGTAGTCACTATACTGGTACCATACCCATCAATATATTGGTACTTAGTAGCTTTGAAATATTAGTAGTCACTATGCTGGTATCATACCACGCTGAAATTACGTGAAGTGCATAATAAGTAGTTTTAGAATGTTTAATCACACACTAAAATTATTTCTACATTTAGCCAGCAATTTGAAAGGAAAGGCAAAGCTAAGCTCGACGGGATTTGAACTGCGAACGTAAAGGGCCGTAACTCTAAATCGCAAATCGTTGTCTGACTGTTTATCGATACAACCCATCCATCGCTCTCACCGTATACTAAATGGTTTCTAATTTAAGCACAAGACCAACAATCTTGAAGGAGGGGAAAAGTGGATTAAATCGAATCAGTAGTTTACTGGTACTTTATTTTATGGAAAGATAAAAGGCAAAGTTAATCACAAGCGAGATTTGAACTCATATTGTAAAGGCCGTAACTCTATGCCACTTCATCGATACTGCCAATCCCTAGCATGATGTTGTGCGTACATCCTCTCCCGTGTTGTACATCCTCTCAACACAAACTGATAACTGATAACAAGTAAATGACATACTGATTATAGTTGTTCGTAACTTTATAAATATCTCTGTAGATTTATTTCAATAGAATGCATACAAATAAATACAATTTATATTTTGAGAGAGAAAAAGAGAGGGAGGGTGAGAGAGAGAGAAATGGGAGACACACACACACAGACTCAATCACACACCACAACAAAGAATGATGGAGTTTCCCCTCTAATATCTTTTTAGGCAAGCAGCACAGTCGCAGCATTGACGTGGACAATCGTGGTGAATTGATGTGTTTTTTTCTCTCGCTTTGATCATATATTTCTGTACATTATATTTATAAGGCCCTTGCCATTCTGAGTTCAAATCCCGCCGAGGTTAACTTTGCCTTTCATCCTTACAGGGTCGATAAAATAAAGTACCAGTAATACACTGGTGCGATTTAATCGACTAACCCCCTCCCTCCACAATTGTTGGCCTTGTGTCTATATTTTCATTCTGTAACAAGTATTATATATATTGTATATATAATTAATTATTGTATATATATATATATTGTATACATCATTAAGAATTGTATATATATTTTATATATCATTAAGTATTGTATATATATATATTTGTATTTATATTTTCATTCTGTAAGAATTAAAAATAATTTGTAATGTTATTTATACAACTATGAATACATGTATATATATATATATAAGTATGTATGTATGTATACGTACATACATATATGTATACAGACGTACAGTAGTATGTATATATATATACATACATGCTGCACACATAGATGCACGTATCGGTTTACCGAACATTTACTATAATGTTCGGTTTGTTCGTTTGTAAACAAACAAACAACCCGAATTACGCCGTACAGTGTTTAGGCAACCACGTCACCTTTTTGTTCAACACTGACACAGGAACGATGTACTAGTTTCAAGCTTATTAGCTATCGTCAGCATCGTATACCTTCCTGCCATATGGTTGAACGTCTGAAAGTATATACTTTCCTTATGAAAAGTATAGAAATTATTGTGAGCATGAAGCCAACAGTATTTCATAATCTTGCTACATATATATATATTGAAAGCGAGAAAAAAAACGAGAAATTATATTTGATATAAAAGAGAGGTGACTAAACAACAACATAAAAAAGAAAGAAAAAACGACAATAGAAAAATTAAAATTAAATAAGTAAAGTGAACGTATACACAGACATATACATACATATATATATATATATATATAAATATATATATATGACATTGGAATACACACACACACATATACACTCTCTCTCTCTCTCTATATATATATAGTGAAGATTCAAGTGAGATAAAGAGAAAGTAAATGCTGTAGGTGTCATGTCTAGCTTTGTTATAGCGACAGATAAAGAGGCGTGTCAGGTTGTTTGGCTAACTTCTCGCGAGAGTAAGCGTTAATAAACTGAAGATGGAGGCTGTACCTCGGATGCCAATGTTATGTTTTTCTTTAAAACACAGCCCCGAGTATGTGGAATTTGGCCCCGTTTTGAAAAAGGTTTGTTTTAATTGATTCTTAGACGAGTCCTGCATACACAGGATTTTGTTTATGTTGGTTCCTTAAGCGAGCGTTTTAATATGTATCTAGAATGGTAGCACTGTTGACATGTGTTTGTGTTAAATAGTCATTTTATAGTGTCATCTTCCTATCAAAATATCTTGTATATATATATCTTACCACACCCTCTTTGTTATATATATATATATATATCTATGTATAAATATGTATATATAATTGTGTATGTTATTTTGTTAGTCTTTAGTATGGTTTGTTAAGTATTTTAATGTTTTATGTGGTGAACAAGGTGTGGATATGATGATAGGAGAGACGAAAAAATAAATATTTAAAGCGTAGTTACTTTCGTTTGAATACAATACATATGATGGTCTCTCAACAACACTAAACTATAGTATTTCAAATACTAAAGTCTTTACTACTAATTCAAACCTTCTAATTCATGTTGACATAATTGAGATCTTTACAAGGGTATATGGTCAGTGTTTATCAATTTGAGGGATTTCTGCACATATACACTTAGTAGACACTAAATATTTTAAAATTAAACCATTTTAATACATTTTATTTAATATTTAAAGCTTATTAGTCTATATATCTTGTTTGTTATTATGTTAGTAATGTAATCTTCCTGTATAACTAGAGTTGTCTATTTCCAGTGATACATTTCACTTTTACTATGAACAGCAATAGATGTCTATTTCATTTGTTGAATATATGTAAGGGTGTGTACATATGTGTAGTGTGTGTGTATATGTATGTATATATATGTGTGTGTGTATGTATATATATAGAAAAGGTAAAGGAGAAAAGAGTGTTCTATGTATAGTACAGAGCTATTTAATTATATAATAAACACAATATAATTATTCCATTACCAAAGGTTTCAGGAGACTAGACGATCCTTACAGAAACGTCCAATTATATATAAACATTTGTTGACTGCCGTTGTTAGACTATTTTGAGTGTGTGCTGCTCTTCTGCTACTACAGAAGTCAAGGGACTGGTGATGATGATGATATATATATATATATGATTTAGTGTCACATTTGATCACAGTTACAATCTGTAGGTATGATCAATATGGGTTGTGAAAACTTAGGTAGAGCTCTTGTTTCGTACGAACATAATATAATATAATCAGCTCTCTCACCTGATTGAGCACTGTTTCCTGTTTCACATCCACCGTTGTTTACTACTACATACACTACAAAACACACTAACGCACACACACACACACACACACATATATATATATATATATATATATATATATATATATATATATAGGCGTGCGTGTATCTTATTATCCCAACAGTATTTTTACCCCTTTTATCCATTTTTATTATTTTTTTTTTTTTTTTAAATTTAACATTACTAATCTGAAACACAAATATGAACTGTCTTTCCACAGGTCTGCTGAGATATACAGACAAACACAGATATACACATACACATACTCACGCACATTAAACACATACACATTAAACACACATACACACACACACACTGAAAACGAGAAGATCGATGTCATCCTTCATCAATAAGCTATTTAAACATACTTGTTGTTTACACGAGTTTCCGATTTTATATTAGTTAAATTTAATTTTATATTATTTAAATTTAATTTTTTATTAGTTAATTAGTTAAATTTAATTTTCTATTAGTTAATTATTTAAATTTAATTTTCTATCAGTTAATTAGTTAAATTTAATTTTCTACTAGTTAATTAGTTAAATTTAATTTTATATTAGTTACATTTAATTTTATATTAGTTAAATTTCATTATATATTAATTAAATTTAATTTTATATTAGTTACATCTAATTTTCTATTAGCTAAATTTAATTATATATTAATTAAATTTAATTTTCTATTAGTTAAATATAATTTGTAAGGCAAGTGTTGTTTTAGAAAGAATATTCCACAGAGATCAGTCTATGGTCAGTTTGTTTATTCCAATGTTTCTATACTAAACAAATCGAACCAGAATTGTAAACGATTTTTAAATACTCACACATACAATTACTGGTATTATCTTATCATTAACATCAACAACATCTTCGTTTTATCTTTATCCTAATAGTGGTATTAACCATTTAAAACTCACACAAACATACACATATTTATATACATACATATATATATATATATATATATATACACATATTTATACACACTCACACACGTATATATATATTTATACACACACACACATAGATTTCCGAGTTGTGTCAGGGGGTAACCAGTTAAAAAAAGGTACTCAATACATTGGTATAGACATCTTTGTTATATATATTGTCATATTTTGAGAGGGTCTTGTTTCAACACACGTTTTCAGATAAGAAATCTTGCAAAACAAATTCAAAAACGTATATATATATATATAATGACATCTACAAAACTAGAACTGCTTTATTCGTATGATTTCATACAAATGAAACAGTTCTAGTCCTGTAGAAGTAATTTCTATCTATACACACACACACACACACACACACAGTCTGGGTGAACTCATTCACTGGTATATTCGGTTATGTTATTCTAGTTTGACAACGATGAATATTAAGTCTGTGTTGATTCGTCATACGTTTATGGTAACCTGGTCATCGATATTGGTGAGGGTGAAAGAGTGAAGGCTGAGCTTAAATTAATGGAAGAATAAAATAGACCATATTTAACACATCGACTTTTTGAACTGCCTATTCCCCCAAACAAACAAAACACCCACCTGACATTTAACATACAATAGAAGATATCTATGGTGAAGTTACTAATGTGCACCAAAAGATTATTCTTTATAAGAGTTATGATCAAAATAAATAAAGCTATGCTGAATATGTTGGTAGTGTGCTACTCGTTCGTAAATTGTGAGTAAAACTGTTCTGATAAACATAACTACCTCGCAAACAGCGATTAGGATACCTGGCCATACAGGTATTAGAGGAAATAGGAGAGCAGACGAATTAGCAAAAGAGGGAACACAAGGGGGAAATAATATGGTTTCTATTTTAGGCACAAGGCTAGCAATTTTGGAGGAAGGGAAAGTCAATTAAATCGACCCAGTGCGTTATAGGTGCTTCATTTTATCGACCCCGTACGGATGAAAGGTAAAGCTAACATAGGCGGGATTTGAACCCACAGCGTAAAGGGCCATAACTCTATACTGCCAATAGATATAGACTACATCCTAAATCTTTCGCAGGTAAAATCATTTAGCACCCATATAATTAATCAAACGTGGGAACAATTTTGGGAAGAATCCAGAGATAAGCTCATATATTTCAATCTTCAAATTTCTCAACCAGATTTGACAACATTCAAAACTTATCAATCATTGAGTAATACAAATAAAAAAGACTATGCTGACTTCGAACTGGACAAATATCTTTGAACTACATTCTATCAAGAACAGATCGTAGAGATTCACCTCTATGTTCTTGTGGTGACTCTCCAAAAACTTTTTGGTACTATTTGTTCCAATGTAGAAGCTATGAGTCTGAGAGAGGGAGGCCATGTTGAAACTAATGTTTAACCCTTTACCATTTACATTATTCTCTATATATATTATTTCATTTTCATGGTAAACACTTTATCTCATGTAATATTGAATCAATGAGATTTTGATATTATTCATTTTGAGAACAATACCTTACCATCAGTATGAGTAGCTGGTTACAACTGGTTTGAACAGAAAAAGGTGAGAGAATTCTGGCCAGATATGGCCGGTTTAATTGCTAAAGGGTTAAAAAACTACCAACATTGGAAGTTCAATATTTGATTACAGGTCTACCAAATATAAACAAAATCTTTGAGTATATGGAAGTTAGGAAGATTCAACAAGAGAAACTTCTGTTTTACAGCTTCCATTGTTTCCTATTTTCCCCCCTTTTCATTTTCTAAGGCATAATCTGCCTCTCATTGGCCTCCTTCAATATTTGACATTTTTATTGTATTTCAACCCCCCCCCCCCTTTTAATTATTTTTTTTTTGTATTACTTGTCTGATTTGCTCTTTTTGATAACTAACTGTAGGGAGTACTTGATAACTCGCTCTGTCTGAGTGGTGTCTCAAGGAGAGAGGGTGAGCCAGACATAACACCCCTGTCTGAGTGGTGCTTCAGGGAGAGAAGGTTAGGCCAGACACAACACCCCTGTCCAAGGGGCCAGACACAACACCCTTGTCTGAGTGGTTCCTCAACCAAGCTCTTCAGTTTTGTAACATAGTGGTAAACTCCTAGTGACACAAATTCACAATTTTATTTTGTGAATGTAGGACAATAAGATAACCTTGTTAGTCTCTCCATATCTCTTGCCTTTTGTGTCATTTCTATTAAAAGAAAACTGAATTTTTTTTAAATTCCAATTCTACATGTTATAATACCAATTCCACATTAAAAAAAAATATCAAACCTACATGTTTTTTTAAATTCAAATCCGTTTTTAAAATTCCAATTCTACATTTTTAAAATTCCAATCCTACATGTTTTTAAAATTCCAATCCTACATGTTTTTAAAATTCCAATCCTATAGTATATATATTTCTGATTTGTGTATCTTAATGACATTTATGATAATCATATTAGTGTGTATCTATATGCGTGTGTGTGTATCTGTGTTTGTGTATGTATGTGTGTCAGTCAATAAATCACATTGTAGTAATACCTTTATTACTAGTGTGTATATGTGGAGGTGTGTAGCCTAGTGGTAAGGGTGTTGGACCAAAACGTTGTGGATTTAATTCCTGGACTGGGTTGAGTGTTATGTTCTTGAGCAAAACATTTCATGCTGCTCCAGTATACTCAGCTGAAAATGAGTACCAGCAGCAGCTGAGGGTTTAACCCTGCAATGAATTGGCATCCTATTCAGGGGGAATTCTTGTACTCTCACTTGCTTCACACCAGTGAAACCAGAATAATCACTGGCCTGATGAACCTCCGAGCTCGAGACAGACTTTAGACTTGTGTATATAAAATGAGTCGGTTCCCATTGAGAATTGAAGCCAGTTTGTGGGCAATTTGTTCAGAGCATTTACTTGTCATGATAGAATATAATTATGTTTACTTTAGGCACAAGGCCAACAATTTGAATGGAAGGCAAAGTTAATTAAATCGAGCCCAGTGCGTTACTGGTACTTTATTTTATCGACCCCGTAAGGATGAAAGGCAAAGCTAACCTCGGCGGGATTTGAGGTTAGCTTTGCAATATTTGCATAGTCTACTACTTAGAACAAAGATGGTTGGCCTGATAGTGTAGTGAACAGTCAGCAAAGCAGTTAACCTGTATATATCCTGACTCTGGCATAGCATTGCATCTATGTGCAATGCACTTAACTTTCAAACATCTCCGAATACCTATCTGTAAATATATACACGCTAAAAGCAACTCATTGCTGTAAACATCAGCAGTACTATAATCAATAAATGTTGTTATTTAACCTCAATGTCGGCTCTCATTGCGCAGATCTATGACCAAAGGTACTCCAGTGGTGATTAGCCAGTTTTTTAAATGATATTTAAGGCTATATATTATCCAATGTGTCATCTTATTTCAAGATGGGTGTTATTTGAGAGAGATGTTGGCTGTTATTTCTAGCTAGTCAATCAAACACATAGAGCCCCGACTGGTTTGCTCGTGCTTCTGTGTTAGCTTATTAAATGTTTTAGTTTCTACAGTGGCTGAAATGGGGTTCCTTGGAGGGTCTTTAGAGTAAAGCTATTCAATAGTGCACAGCTCTGTGATCAATGTCCTTGATGATTGCAGATTAATAGATTAACATTAGTCTATTAATAGACCACCAAAATAATTTGTTTATGTCTGTTGTACTTCTTTAAATTGGATTTTGATACAGATTGAACTGTGAAATTTATTGTTCATCATCATTATTGTTGTCATTTATGATGGCTGGATATGATTAACCTGTTAACATTTAAACTGGCTATATCTGGCCAGAATTCTCTCACTTCTTTCTGTTGAAACTGCCGTAACTTGCTACTCATGCTGATGTTAAGGTATTGTTCTCAAAATATATAACATCAAATCTCATAGATTCAATATTATGTGAGATAATTATGTGAGGTAAATATAGAGTAATGTAAATGTTATGTGAGATATTATGTAAGATTATGTAAGATAAAGCCTTTACCATGAAAATACAATAGTATATATAGAGTAATGTAATTGCTAAAGGGTTAACAGTTTGTAATTAGATTTTGATACAGATTGAACTGGGAAATTTCTTCTTCTTCATTGTTTTTGCTGGCTGGATGTGATTAAGTAAGACCTCCAGAGATTTGACGTCATCTTGGTGGATGCAGAGGGGCTAGGATGGTACCAGCAGCAATGGAGGGCACTGGTGCTCCTGATCAGTTCTATGCACGATGATGCCTCTGGGGTTGCTGACATAGTATGACCTCAGTCCCATCACGCAAGAAGATAATTATCATCGTCGTCATTTTTACATCTGTAGACCCCCGAGCAAGATGGTTGGATAACATCCATGAGCTTGGCTAGGGTCTCACTTGGGGATCCAGCCAAATCAGTTGGAAATGGTTGCTTCTGACAGGACCTGTTGAAAGGAGTGTTTGAGGACTCTGCCCTTACAACCCTCTCAGGAATACGTGGACAGGGAAGAAGAATAACAGTTTTGTATCATAAAACCAGGTGTGGTTTCAGATAGGTATCGAAAAGGTTAAGGTTTGGTGATAAACTTATTATAACATATCCAGCACTTGTAGCCCGTTGTGAGTTATAGAGCCATAACTCCTGAAGGAGTTGAAGGGTCATTGCATTGGATCTCAGCATTTCAAGGACATTAAAACCTGGCGGAGCCCATTTCCTCTCCAGGTCTGAACACAACAGATTTCTCCCAGAGAAGGAGAGTGAGAGAGAGAGGAATTGAGAGATATAGAGGAAGAATGGTACTTTTTTTTTATCGACCTCAAAAGGATGAAAAGCAAAGTTGACCTCAATGGGATTTGAATTCATTAAGCAGAGAGGCAAAACGAAGCATTCTGAGGTTTTAATGACTTTGCCAATTCCTCACTTGTTTTACAATTCTTTACTTACAAGTGAAGGACCATGGCTTAGTGGTCAGTGTCGGGCTCACAATCGCGAGGTTGTGAGTTCAATTCTTGGATCGGGCTTTGCGTTGTGTTCTTAAGCAAGACACTTTATTTCATGTTGCTCCAGTTCACTCAGCTGTAGAAATGAGTTGTGACATCACTGGAGCCAAGCTTTCCATTGCAGCAACTTGAAATAAAGTGTCTTGCTCAAGGACACAACTTGCTGCCAGGAATCAAACTCACAACCTTACGATTGTGAGTCCAATACCCTAACCACAAGGCCACACACCTTCACATATGTAGTTTGAAAGCATCATATATTTATTTGAGAATGTTGGGAAGCCACTGCTTTAATACTACATCTAGGTTCAAAAGATCAAATTAATTTCTTCTCCTCTTAAGTAGTTTCATGTCAAGAACAGAAATCAATACTTGTTAGCCATATTTTCTTTTATCTATAAAATCTATAATGTTTAATATCGTAGCTTTGAATTAAATCCAACAGTTGTACATTTATTTAGATCTCTATCAAACAAATGATACTAAACCTAAAATATACTTGGATGATTAAAACATAGGTCAAGAATTTGACTGCTCAAAACATCTGCTTTGATGTAATAGCCTTGTTATTTTATGATGTCTGACTAAGAAATAGAAATAACTTTTGTATGGTTTACTGATAATAGGAATTTTTTAGTAGCTGATTATTAGTATTATCTGAAATAGTAAAATGGTATGACTAAGATTAGTGAGAGATTTGAACTAAATGTTCTGTAGTATCTTAAATTTGGTGGATCACTGTATTGGGTTCAAATCCTACATGTATCAAGTTTGCTGCCTTTCCTGTCTATCTATATATAAATTTGAGCGACTTCCATCCGTCTGTCTGCCACAAGATGTGTGTGTGTGTGTGTGTGTGTGTGTGTGTGTGTGTGTGTGTGTAAAAGAAAGCAATGGGATGGTGAAAAAAATCTATAGCAAAACAGCAGCTGGTGTTCCATTTGCTACGCTGTATGTGAGTGTATGTCTGTGAGTGTATATTTTTGTAAGTATGTCTGTTTGTGTGTTTATATTTATATACTCATACATATAAATGTATGCACACACACACGCATAAGCATATCTATCTTACATATCAATGAGATTTCATCATCATATTAACATCTACTTTCCCTGCTAGCAAGGGTAGGATGGGTCCACATAGACCAAGTCAGTACTGAAGTAGGGGCTACTGATCTTCCAGACAAGGGGTCTGTTGTCTCGCTTATGTATGGCCTCACGTTCTACAGGATGTACGGGAGAGGCTATCATGTCTTTGACACAACTGAGAGTCCTCCCAACTCTTTGTTTGGCAAGCTTTCTATGGCAATTACCCCAGTGTATTACTGGTATTATATTTTATTGACCCCGTAAGGATGAAAGGCAAAGTTAACCTCCGCGGTATTTGAAATTAATTGTTTCTACTTTTGGCATAAGGCCAGCAATTATCCCAGTGTATTACTGGTACTTTATTTTATCGACCCAGCAGTATTTGAAATTAATTGTTTCTACTTTAGGCACAAGGCCAGCAATTGCCAACTAATTAGCCACACGGTTATAGTTCTTCAAGTATAGACAGGTCTACTTAGATCAAGTCAGTAGTGAAGTAATAAAGGGTTAAAATATTGAAAGAAAATAGTGTATTTTTTCAATTTAGTTTGAAAGATGTAACTACATCTGTTAGTATCAGATTACTATGGCTGTTGAGAACAGAAAGCCAGACCAAATACTGTAAAAGATTCTGACTTTCTAAAAACTCTGCCAATACTTAGGTTATTAGTCTAAATAGTGTCACATAGTAGAACAATAAAAAAGACATTTCTATATTGTTTGTTGTATTTTGTATAGTAAGAATTGGACAGGAAAATAATTGTTAGAGTTTCTGACCTTTGATACAGACACAATATTTATTTATTTATGTATTGCTTGTACAGCAAATGGATTCACCATTGGGTACATTATTTATTTTAATAGTGAAATGTTCTTCTCTCTTGACTGACTGACAACCTATTTTCAAAAGAAATTATATTAGTTTCAGTATTATAATAAGCCGGTGAATTGGCAGTTGTTAAGATGTCGGGAGGAATGTTTTACGGTATTCGTCTCACCACTTTGTGTGCTCTTAGTTCAAATCCAGCCGAGGTTAACTTTGCCTTTCATCCTTTCAAGGTCGATAAGAAAAGTACCAGTCCAATACTGGGGTCGATTCTTCCTCCACAGAAAAAATCAGCTGTGTTCAGACCTGGAGATGGATGGACTCCGCCAGGTTTAAATGTTCCCTAGACACAGCGTATGACTGTACCTCCCTAGACACAGCGTATGACTGTACCTACCTAGACACAGCGTATGACTGTACCTCCCTAGACGCAGTACCTCCCTAGACACAGTACCTCCCTAGACACAGTACCTCCCTAGACACAGTACCTCCCTAGACACAGCGTATGACTGATCCCAGCTGGGAAAGTGGACTTAAAATAATAGATTTCTACTATAGGCACAAGGCCAGCAATTTTGGGGAGGGGAAAGTCGATTAAATTGACCTCGGTACATTACTGGTACTTTATTTTATCGACCCCCGTAAGGATGAAAGGCAAAGCTAACCTCGGTGCAATTTGAACTCAAACCGCAAAGCATGTTGTCCAACCCTCTACCAATACTGTCACTCCACCGCAGTAGATATATAATTAATACTGTCTGACCCACCCCAATGTGGAAGGTGGACATATAATGAGGATGTGTTGTCTTCTATCCAGAAAATAATTGCCATAATAAATTATGTATTGGTAGCGTATTTTGTTGTTTAATATATTACGATTTTTCTGTTTCATACAACACAAATTAGGCTTTGTAAATAGTTGCGAGGAAGGAGCCCTGTGAGGTGGTATGGCTGGTGTAGTGGGTGTTGCTGGCCATTGTCTGCAGCAATGTCTTTGTTATTTTGTCAGCAGGGTGTAGCTGTAACATCACTGACTTTGGTGTAGAATCTGTCACACTCACCCCTTACGCCTTACCAATACTACCAAGCTA
>OZ024758.1:1810068-1850068 GCA_964016885.1 Eledone cirrhosa
TTCTAGTAACTGTAGTTGGTTCTAGTAACTGTAGTTGGTTCTAGTAACTGTAGTTGGTTCTAGTAACTGTAGTTGGTTCTAGTAACTGTAGTTGGTTCTAGTAACTGTGGTTGGTTCTAGTAACTGTATCGTTCTTTCCTATATAATACCACAATTGGTGTTATTGCTAACCTAAGTACAGTGTTGTATTTTAAGAGGAAAACATCTGGCAAACTAAGTCTGAAGTAAAATTTCAATCCCTTGAATTGTTACTATTTTATTTTCACTTCTTATAAATTACAAGGCCTTTATCTTTAACCCAAAGAGACCCTATTTCAGAGAGTACTGTATATACTATAAGGCTTTTATCTTTAACCCAAAGAGACCCTGTAACAGACAGCTCTGTATGTATGGACCTGTAACTTCCAAGGGGGTTGTAGTGGCATCATATTGACATACAGCATTTCTAGGGCATTTTTAAATATTTGCAGAGCCCATTTCCTCTCCAGGTCTGAACTCAGCAGATTTCTTCCAGAGAAGGATAGAGAGAGTGAGAATGGAAATGAGAAAGAGATATAGAGGAAGAATCAACCCCAGTACTTGACTGGTACTTTTTTTATCAACCTTGAATAGATGAAAGGCAAAGTTGACCTCGGCAGGATTTTAACTCGGAGAGCAGAAAACTGAAACAAATACCACAAAGGATTCTATTTGATGTTCTAATGACTCTGCCAATTTACCATCTACAGAGAACATTGGATCAGTGTAAGTTACAGGGAAATTGACCATTAGTTTCATGATGGGAGGAAATTATTCAGAGATGCCATCTACACAAAAAATACTCAAGTTAGTGTCGTCATATTTGATGTGGTGAGGAAAACAAGTCTAATTAATTAATGCTTATATAGTGAAATGAAAACATAAGCTCATTGACTAATGTTGTTTTAATCTGGTTTTGGCAATGACAGGCAACAAATCCAGACATGCCTTCATCTAACTTTCTCTCTACTTGCCAAATTATTGATAAGAGAATCACTACAATGATGTGCAATACTTTATATGGACAGGGGTAAAATATTGTCATAATGACTCACATAACTTATCCCCACTGTCTCGGTGGCCCTGAAAACAGAACCGATCATGTGCACATTTGACTAAGCAGTAAAAAACAGCATCAGCACATCCTATGGTCTACTTAATGTCTGGTCTATATCTGGTCTACATCTGGTCTTCTTCTGGTCTACATCTGATCTTCTTCTGGTCTACATCTGATCTTCTTCTGGTCTACATCTGATCTTCTTCTGGTCTACATCTGGCCTACATCTGGTCTTCATCTGGTCTACTTCTGGTTTACACCTGGTCTACATCTGGAGACAGGACCTGCTGGAAGATGTGTTTAAGAACTCTGCCCCCATGACCCTCTCAGAAATAAATGGGTTTTGTTGATGTAAATTTGGATCCTTACTTCAGAATTTTAAAGTTAAGTTTCTTAAATTTCAGGTTGCTGTTAGTGTTCCTCGGGATTTCACTGGCTGCAGTACACTAAAAAGATATTATGCACAGCTTCAGTTTTTACAAAGTCGATTTAAACTTGGCCAAGACGATGAGGATGCTATACCTTTCACCTGGTAAATATTGTCAACATTGTGTTGTTAGTGTTGTGTTGTCGATGTTGTGTTGTCGATGTTGTGATGCCGATGTTGTGTTGTTAGTGTTGTGTTGTCAATGCTGTGTTGTTAGTGTTGTAGTGTCAATGACGTTTTGTCAACAGCATGTTGTCAACATTGTGTTGTGTCAATGATGTTAACAGCACAACGTTGACACTACAACAATTTTACAAGACATCATTAATAACATTGACCACAACATTGGATATATCTTTGACATAAAATACCATTGACACAACACAATGATGTTTTGTGTCAATGGTGTGGTCAACATTGTGTTGTAAAATTGTTGTAGTGTCAATGATAGGGAGGATGTTATGGTATAGTCCTGTAATTTGTGAGGGAGTCATAGGGGCACCATATTGGCCTACGGTGTTTCTTGGGTATTTTAAAGCTTGGCAGAACCCATCCCTTCTCCAGGTCTGAGTACAGTAGATTTCTTCAAGAGAAGAATAGAAAGTGAGAGAGAGGAAGTGAGAAAGAGATATAGAGGAAGAATTGACCCCGGTACTGGACAGGAAGTGAGAAAGAGATAGAGAGGATAGAACCAGAAAAAAGCAAAAAGATATGCCCAGAAAGACTAGAAGAATGGTGGAAATGGAGCAATACCAAATTGGTAAAGAGGCTAGTGCCTGGTATATTTAGCATGGGGAGAAACAGTGAAGAAGTTTACATATGTCTTGAGGATCAGAACCATGAAGTGTTTCAGCTTACAAGAATGTTCTAGAGAAAGTAATGGGATATTTTAGGTTTTGGTGGTTTATCAAGTATTAAAGTAATGGGATATTTTAGGTTTTGGTGGTTTATCAAGTATTAAAGTAATGGGATATTTTAGGTTTTGGTGGTTTATCAAGTATTAAAGTAATGGGATATTTTAGGTTTTGGTGGTTTATCAAGTATTAAAGTAATGGGATATTTTAGGTTTTGGTGGTTTATCAAGTATTAAAGTAATGGGATATTTTAGGTTTTGGTGGTTTATCAAGTATTAAAGTAATGGGATATTTTAGGTTTTGGTGGTTTATCAAGTATTAGAGAAAGTAATGGGATATTTTAATAGTTTTTTATTTTATTTATCTATTTGCTATCAGGGAAGATGTACATACTGGAAGAGAGTATGTATACCAAGACATAAAATTTGAACAGGCATGTATATTATATAACATTGGCGCCTTGCATTCCATCCTCGGAGCTGCTGATACACGAACAACTGCAGAAGTAAGTAACCAACTATGTCGCCTATATCCTATCAATTGTTTGATATTGGGTGTTTGATATCGGACTGTTTGATATTGACTGTTTGATATTGACTGTTTGATGTTGAGTGTTTGATAGCAGTTGTTTGATATCGGCTGTTTGATGTTGGGTGTTTGATATTGGGCTATTTGATGTCGGACTATTTGATATCGGGCTGTTTGATATCAAGTGTTTGATGTTTGATATCAAGTGTTTGATGTTTGATATCAAGTGTTTGATGTTTGATACCAGCTGTTTGATGTGTTTGATACCAGCTGTTTGATGTGTTTGATACCAGCTGTTTGATATTCAATATATTTTGAATCTATTAATATAAACAAATACTTTATTGTATTTCTCTCCCTTCTGTTTCAAACCTGACAATAATGCCATATTCTTCTGTTTAGGGTATGAAAGTATCCTGTACCCACTTTCAGTGTGCTGCTTGGGCATTTGAATACCTCAGAGATTATTACACGGCATACAGCCAAGACCTCTCTCGAGAAATGATGTCTTTCCATGTAAATTTAATGCTTGTAAGTAATTAAACTGTATTAAAGATTGTCGATAGTTTTACTGTTGTATCAACATTTTAGTGAAAGAATCTGTTTGAAATCTTATGTATTGCTCTTACAGATTATGTTAATATAGTTAAAACATTAGTTTTATTTGTTTCTTTCAGTGAAAATAACTTCATTAATATTAAAAAATGGAAAAGGAAGAGAAAGGCAAGGGCTCTTGGGTCACAGAAGAATGTGAAAGGGAGGGGAGGGTGATTGGGGCTAGGGTGTGGTGGTGTTTGGGCACTGCTACATAGTCATAACTCTATATCTATACTACTGTGGTAAATAGTCATAACTCTATACTACAGTGGTAGTCATAATTCTACATCTATACTACAGAAAGGCATCATCATCATCTTCGTTTAACGTCCATTTTCCACGCTAGCATGGGTTAGCATCTAAATATATATTTTTTTCTCTGTTTTAGGCCCAAGCTCAAGAATGTATTCTTGAGAAGTCAATGAGTGATAGTCGCAAGAGCACAATTACAGCTAAAGTTGCAGCAGAGATTGTTGAGTATTACAAAATGGCAATGAAGAACTCGGCTATTGTCTATGATCAGGGAATTTTGGGTTCGAGTTTGTACAAGGTCAGTATAATTTCTAAACTTAAATAAATCCTTCTTATTTCTTCTAACTCAATATCTTTTTACTACTGTAATTCTTGGCATCGAAGACGCTACTCTTTTCCTAAAATAAGTTTCAAATATCTACTGTGCGTCCTGGAGGCCGAACATTGTTTATTATTTTTTTTTTCAAATTTTTGGTGTCAAAATTAGGGTGCGTCCTCGGGGACGGGAAATACGGTGTGTTCAGTTATTTTTTACAATAATGAGGTTTAGTAAAATTCAAATAATTTTTGTCATTATGGAGGAGTTAAAGTAAAAGAAAAAAGAATGAGAGAAAATATTTTGGGTATTTAGCTACAATCCTTTAGTTTATATTTGAATCCTGTCTAATGAGGAGGAAGCAGCCAAAATGGGGTTCCTCCGAAGAGTCTTTTGAGTAATGTTACTTGATAGAATGTATAGCTTGGAGATGAGAGAGTCGCTCCAGGTAGAGTCACTCATTCTCCAGATTGAGATGAGATCACAGCTCTAATATTACGGACATGTAGTTAGAATGTCTCGGGAAAGAATCACTGGACAGATTTTATGAGCAAAACCAACTTTCAAAAGACCCAGGGGTAGACTCCGAGCAAGATGGTTAGATAACATCCATCTGCTCAGCTGGTCTTATTTGGGGAACCAGCCAGATCATTGGAGATGGTTGCTTCTGACAGGACCAGCTGGAAGGAGTGTTTGACAACTCCTCCTCCATGACTCGTTCAGGAATAAGTGAGTAAAGACCCACTTAAAATTTGTGACCTTTTTGCTTCAAAATATATTTATAATATGGGAGGAATACATTTATATGCATTCATTATAATAGAAATTTTTAAATGTAAATATATCTGCTGATTTAACCCTTTAGTATGTAAACCGGTTTTATCCAGCCAAAATTCTCTCATCTCTTTCTGTTAAAAACCTACTTTAACCAGCCGCTTATACTGATGTTAAGGTATTGTTCTCAAAATAGATAATATCAAAATCTCATAGATTTGATATTATGTGAGGTAAAGCCTTTACCACGAAAATACAATAACAAATAAAGAGTAATTTAAATACTAAAGGGTTAAAATTGAATTTCTATTCAAGAAAATCTAGAAGAA
Organism: Eledone cirrhosa; assembly: GCA_964016885.1. NCBI lineage: Eukaryota > Metazoa > Mollusca > Cephalopoda > Octopoda > Eledonidae > Eledone > Eledone cirrhosa. The sequence goes on from OZ024758.1 coordinate 1,815,221, forward strand.
AAGAATATTTATTTATTTTCTGTCTGTATTAAAATTTATTTTCATATTTCTTTCTCAATCTCAAATCCTTGAATTCTTATTCTTTCTTTTCACCGAAGGCTTGGAAGAGACGAATGGAATGCAAAATGCTGTTTTACCAGTGTATTAAATACTTTTATCTTGGTCAACAAGCTGATGACCAACAGAAATGGGGAGAAAGGGTCACATATTTCTCAACTGCACATGACCGGTTGACAGAATGTATGAAACTCTCCAAAGTTAGTGGATTATTTTATTATTTACTGGGGTTCTTTTCAACTCACTGGCATGTGTGTGTGTGTGCATACATTTATGTGTGTATGAGTATGTGGGTATATGAGTGCGTGTGTGTGTATAGGCGTACATTTATATGTATCAGTATATAAATATAAATGCATTCACATACACTTACAAAAATACACACTCAGGCATACATTCACACACACACGCACACATACATTCACACACACACACATTGTGTGATGGATAAACGGGAGTCGTTCAAATTTATATATAGATCACTAGGATGAGAGCAATGACATCTCTCTCCCACCCCTCTCTCCGTCTCTCATACACAAAAAATTAGAATACACAATTTTACCCCAATTTTACATATCAAAGTTAACTTCACGCAAGTAATTGGAATTGAAAGGTTATACTTACAAGTATTAAGTTAAAAAATTCTAACCATCCTAAAAGTAAAAAGTCCAGCTGAGGGCACAAATAAATTGCTATGGGCATCTCTGATGGGGCCCTCTACTGGAGGGGGCCTGGAGCAATTGCTCCTTTGCCCCCCCCCCCCCCCCCCATTAAATCCGACCTTGCAATTCTAAGTTTTAATCAAATTGTCTCTGTTTTCTAATACAGGCAGATGATATGCAGGACCCATTACAGTTTACATTTGATGTTGTTGTAGGCAAGTAAGTAAATTGAGTTTTCTATAAGGATCTTATTAAGTCTCTAATATATCTCCAAAGTTCTATATCCCCTGATGACACTTACCCAGTATATCTATACTTAAAACTATTCCACTTTAAGTTAATAGATAATTCTGTATTGAACTTCATTTTTGTTAAATAATTTTGTACTTTCAGATTTGAGTCATCTAAAAAAGATAATGATTTTATATATCATGAAAAAGTACCAGATATAGAATGTCTCCCGGAAGTTAAAGGTAATTCAGTTTCTGTTTAATTCAGAAAGTCTTTGTTTTTCCTTATAACCCTCCCGTCTGATGTTTTGTTTTAAGGTTTATTTAAAACAGAGATTCCCAAACGTTTGAATCTGTTGACTCTGTTATAAACCAACCGAGACTTCATTACATCTACAATTAAAAATTCAGTAAAATGGTGTAATGAGGATTGGCTGAGAAGTTCTAGGCTGACCAAGATACTCTCATAGATCCCTGGAAAGAAACACTACAGTTATTAATAAGAGGAGTTGACCATGAAATTTTCAGTTTACCCTTGTAATAATTCCAGTTGGTGGTGCTCCAATCTGACTTAATATTACTTTATCTTTCAATCTCATGTAAAACTGAAATCTTACTTCTGATTTTATTTTATTGCTCACTGTCTCTTCCTTTTCTCGACAATATATATTAAATGGTAAATGTTTTTAAAATATATTATTCTAGGAGCATCACTAGTCAAAGGAATTCCTTTTAATCCAAATGACCCAGAAATATCTGGACCGGATATCTTCCAAAAACTTGTACCAATAGAAGCCCATGAAGCAGCATCACTTTACAGGTTGGTTGACAAGTTGTTTATTGTTTTTATCATCATCATCATCATCATCGTTATCAACAATATAATTAAACAGCGTAGTAATATATTAAACATATACATATCGTCATCAGCGCCATCTGTACTCCAATTACGACAGCTTAACCTACTTTGAAACGATATAAATGAGAAGTATCACATCCTGGTAGAATGTAGACATCAAAACCAAATAATTCACATACCTTGTGAAAAATATTCTTAGTAACTCCACTAATAGTAAATCAAATTTTAGTAGCCCTACTAACAATAAAATCTTAGTAGCTCCACTAACAATATATTCTTAGTAGCTCCACTAACAATATATTCTTAGTAGCTCCACTAACAATATATTCTTAGTAGCTCCACTAACAGTTGAAATATTCTTAGTAGCCCTACTAACAATAAATGAAAGTAATTTTTTTGTTTCATCTTACAGTGAAGAAAAAGCGAAAATCTCTCGGAAATTAACTGGAATGATTGAAGAAAAAAATGAAGAACTAGAGTATGTAAACTATTTTGTATTAATTTCTGTTTTGTCTTTAATGACATGATTGTTGTAATAAGGGGTGGTGGATTGGCAGAATTGGTATAGTATCAGATATGGTGATATTACAGTATATTACACCTGTCATGATTGGTAGAATATCAGATATGATGTTACAGTATATTACACCTGTCATGAAAGTCTTCTTCTGCATCACCCACTTATTCCTGAGAGGGTTGTAGGGCAAAGTCCTCAAACACTCCTCTCAGCAGGTCCTGAAAGTCAATCTCGTTATTTCCCATTAATAGATACTGCTGATTACTAACAATTATTAGATGTTTCATTGTATTTTATGCGAATGCAGTTTAATGTTTTTCATGGGGAATTGTCAGTCTTTAGAATGTTGGATAGAATGCTCTATGGTATTTGTTCTGACTCTCTGAGTTCAAATCCTGCATCAACTTTGCCTTTCATCCTTTCGTGGTCAATAAAAAAAGTACCAGTCTAATACTGGGGTCGATTCTCCCTCTATATCTCTTTCTCATTTCCTCTCCCTCACTTTCTATCTTTCTCTGAGAGAAATCTGCTGTACTGAAGCCTGGAGAGGGAAGGGCTCCAACTGGCTTTAAAATGGCGAAGAAATGCTGTTTATCAACGCGGCACCCCTACGACTATCAGGAGTTACGGGACCATACGTACATACTAAATATTCATATTTAAAAATTATACTTTTATTTTACTTTTATAATATTTTTTTTTGTTTTGTTTGTTTCCAGACATTTTCTTAATTCATTACAATTAGAGAAAAGTATTCTAGAACCTGAAGCAAGCCGTTTACCACAAGACTTGCTGGAAAGGTGTGCTGCTATCAGTGCACGGCCAAATGCAATCAAAGACCTGGTTGATGTTATGGGGAGTAAGTGTTTTCTTCTAACTTACTTGAATTGTTTGAGTAACTCACATTGTTAAGATCTTTAATGCACCATTTGAATATTTGTTATGCTTGAATACCTGGTCTGTTGTTGTCTTGTCTCACCCTTGCTAGTAAGGAATGTGGTTAACTGATGACCTACTGGATCAAAGCTATTGAACTTGAGCTGTTGACCTTGAGCTGTCGAACTTGTGTGTGTGAGGGGGGGGGGTATATTAGACCCTATTTAACCCATGTCGGCATGGAAAACAATGATGGTGATGATATTAGAGATAATTAAAAAAATATATTATTCTTCGTTTCCAGAGCTCTCTGGTTTTGCAACTGAAGTTGAGATGGGAATCAAAGAAGTCAAAGAACTAATTGAGAAGGAAACAAAATCGGAAGAAGAATTTGAAGTAAGAATTTAAATATTGGCTTTTCACTTCTCCTTTTTAACTCAGTGTCCCATATGCAAAGAGGATTTGATTGAACCAAGGGGTCCTCCTGACATCCGGTGCCTGTGCAGTCATTTCTGGTGCCTCACCTGAATAGTGGAGTTTCCATCCATCCAAATCTACAGTATCAGAGCCAAGAAACTTTGTTGAGGACACCCTGGTTATATGATAACTAATCATCATATGTGGTGGCCATATTGCTATCTGCCACCTGCGACCCATTCTCTAGCAGAACAACTCTGCCAAGAAATTTCACACAAGTAACTCATTAAATGTATTTGCTTGTTAAATTGATGTAAAACACTGTAAATGAATGTGGCATAATCTATTTTCTCCTAAGTTATGTTTTATATTTTATTTCCTAGAAAACATTTGGTAAAAGACCTCCTATGTCAATCCTCAACCAAATCCAGAAAGACGGTGAATTATACGAATCTGGGCATGCTAGGGGCAGTAAGTCTAATAAAGATCTTCACAAAGCAATGAATTCTCATGTTGCCAACTTAAAATTAATCAGTGGACCTCTTGAAGACATACAAGGCTCTTTACCCAATTACAACAGTATTAAAAGTAAGGTTCAAGTTGTTTGATTTACTTTTTAGTCTCATTTGTATGATAGTGGACACCTTTCTGTCTTGTTAGACCTCTTCAGCAAAGCATTGGAATTCATGTGTAAACAATATAAAGCCCAAGGAGAAAGAATTTAAGAGTTATCATCAGCATAGTAAGTAAATGGGGATGTGATTGCTGATATACTTAATATGGCAATTAATAAGGCAATTAATGATGATGTTTGAAACAAATCTAGATTTAATTGTATCATTTGCAGATCCTGAAGAAGAAGCCATCCAAAAAGAGCTGAAGAAATTGTTGGCAAAAGTGGATGAGATGAAAACACAGCGGGTTATGCTTGAGGAACAATTTCGTACCAAAATACAAGAAGATGATATCACAAATGTTTTGGTAACACAAGAAGCAAACAAACAGGTTATTTAATATATAAGTAGTTTTCTTATCTTATTGTAAACATCTGATAGTTGGAGTACGTGTGTTTAGAAAGCTGTACAATGCAAGTGAGGTAGATTACCAAGGTAACAAGTCAGAAGGGAATTGAGATAATTGAGGTAGAAAGCAAAAGTAGGAGTAGGAAAATACAAGAAAACAAAGAATGACTGAAAGTTACCTTAGCAACTCTTTAGTCCCCAAATTTTTCAGATTAACTATCCATTATTAAGGTGGGGTTCTGTGTGCAAGATGCACCCATTGTGAATGTTTATATGTATTGGTGTGTGCATGTATGCAAGAGAGTGTGTAAGCTTGTAATCCTATAATTGGTTTAAAGTTATTGTAGCTACACAGGTTTCACCATTTCCATCCAAGTCTTCCGTGGTCTTCCATGGTTGATGTCTTAATGGTTAATTTATCTTTTCTATAATTGAACAAGAGAAGCATTGAATTTAAAGTTAACATCTTTAATACATTATTATTGCTGGTGACATGACAAATAAGCACCTAGTTCACCCTGCAGGGTGGTTGTGCTGGGGACATGAGGCAAAAAGCATCCAGTTCACCCTGTAAGGTGGTCCTGTTAGTGCCTCGATAAAAAGCACCCACTCCACACTGTAATGTGGTTGGCCTTATGAAGGGCATCTAGCCATAGAAACCAAGCCAAAATGCAGTTCTCGGTTGGGTGACCATGTCTCGCTCATATAGGACAGTTTTTGATGTTGATATTTAAAATTTAAAAAAATAATATTCTAATAATTTCTAATTAACAGGAAATATTTGAAGAACAGTTGAAAAAACATGATAAAACAATCAATTTGATTGAACAAAATCTTGCTGCCCAAGAAAATATTTTACGAGCTTTAACAAATGCAAATGCCAAATTTGCTAATACTCGAAAAACAATAACTGAGATTAAGGTGAAGTAAGTGATAATGTTTCTATTTTAAGATATCGGTGAGAACATTATCTGCCATTACCATATTCTGATATTAGTCTTCACTGGTGTTGTGTTTCTTTTCTTTCTTTCTATAGAACACATATTTTTCAAATATATGTTTATATAAATATATATATCATAAACATTTATAAATTTATGGTTATATATTATATATATCATAATCTAATCTATCTAATCTAATCTGGCCGAGTTTACACTCTCAAATAAGAAGAACCAGGGTCACTGCTTCTCCTGAAGGTCAATAGTTCTTAGGGGTGCCTTTCCATTGTCAATTTGCATTGATCATCTGTAAAGCCGCATCGTTCTCAGAACCACTACACCAGTATTTCGATGCGAGTAATGGAATACTGCCACCCATTAATTTGGCAAGATTTTTTTTTTTGTTTTTTTTTATAAATGGCTATTGATTCTTATGAGTTCTTCTGCCCTTTGTCAGGTTTTGTTTTTTGTCCTGTAGGGTGTCCAAAATTACCCTCCTCATAAACATAAATTTATGTTTATATAAATGTTATATATATCGTAAACATTTTTTATAATAGTGAACTTTATCTATTTTTTTTGTTTTCTTTCATGAAATTCAGACGAGAAACATTGATCAAAGAATTGATGAACAGTTACGATGTTTACGAAGACTTGTTAGCAAAATCACATAAAGGTCTTGAGTTTTATACAAAATTAGAGGCCAGCATTGAACAGTTGCTACGCCGAACCCGGAGTGTCTGCCAAGTACAAGAGGAGGAGAGGGACCAAATCAAAAACAAATACAACACCAAAAGTAAGTACGTTGTAATTTACAAACCATAGCAACATTTAAACATTAGACATTCTTTGGTGATATGACAAAAAGTGGCCAGCCCACACTGTAAAGTGGTTATTTTGGTGCTACAATAAAAGGTACTCGGTCCACACTGTAAAAGTGTTTGGCGTTAGGAAGGGCATCCAGCCGTACAAACCAAGCCAGAAACAGTTTTGTATGAGCAAGACACAGTCATCTGACTTGACTTGCCTCACAGCAGGACAACTCGTCTAACCCATGCTAGTGTGGAAAATGGATGTTAAATGAGGATTATTAGTAGTTGTAGATCATATGTGTAGCAAGTGTCTGTCTGTCTGTCCCTGCTTACATTGATCCATTATTTCTATGCGAGATAAATTGAGGAAGGAAGGGGTGATGACATCACACACTAGAGATGACTGAGGAAGGAAGGGATGATGACAAACTACAGGAAGCAGCATCTAACATTCACTGCACCTGTGTGTATATATGTATAACTAATCAACCAACAAAACAAACAAACATCTCTTTTTTTATATTATGTATAGATATTACAATTAGCCATCATATTTGACAGCAAGAGGCCAGCTACTAATAATAATAATAATAATAATACACAGGATTACATTTTTTTATTGTTTCATGTTAATTTTGACAGGTCCTGCTCCAGCCAGACCTGCTGCACCGAAACCTGGCAGCAATGTGCAACCATCATTACCAAGCTTTGACGGACCAAAACTTAAGGACTATCTACCTTATATGAAACCAGCTACTTTTGGAAAAGGTGCTAAGGGCCAAACAGATAACCACTCGAGTGGTTCATCAACACCTGATGGCTCTGTCAGTTTACCTGATTTAACTGCGACATCAGTGGCTTTACATCATGAAAGAGATGGAGGGGGAAGTAGCGGGCCAGTAGGACCTCTCTCCCATAGCAACCAGGTATTTTGATCACTCAACATTTATTGTATTATCTCCCTTTTCTAGATTTGTTTTCTTGTGATGGAAATGAGCTTTTGTTTTCCATTACTTTCCCTTGCAGAGTGCTGACTCTCAACAGTTTATTGTGACTGCAGCTCCTTGTAAACCATCTAGCAGTGCAGATGATGGTGCCATGTCTGTACCAGCTTCTGGTACTTCTGTGGAAATGGGTAGAACTATGCCACTTACAGGTCCATCATACATGGCACAAGAGCAACAACAGCCTCAGCAATGCACACCACCACCACCACCACCACCACTACTGCAACGTCAACAACACACCACTAATACAGTTTCTGCTGTGGCCACACCCATTGCTTCACCAACTCTGGATGTTCAGGCTTATTCACATGTATTGCGTAGCAGTGCTGGAGTTAACAGTACTTTCAACTGGCAGCAAGGAATCAGTGTCTCTGCAAATATGCAGGTAGGATCTTCCTTAATAAGTTCCTCTTGAGAGATAAAACCACTGAAATATTTAGGTGCCTAATGAAAAACTTAAACAATATGTACTTTTGTGATGTGAAGATAAATTTAAGTACAAATGAAGTGAAGAAATAAAATAATTATATTTTCTGTTTAACTACAGTAGAGATCAAATCAAATTTAAATACATTTTTAGGCTCCCATCATTTCAGAAAATATTTTTTGTTTTGTCTGATATTTTATTTTAATCATTCGATATGTCATTACTTTTTTTTCTTTGAATATTATAAACCATTAACTTTAAATTTCGAAATCTTTTTATACTCTTTATATTTTGATAATGTGTGTAAGTGGGACTAAAGACGGTTATTTCTGAGAACGAGATACTTTTTCCAACGAAACAGTAAGGTTTAACCCTAACTGACATATCAAATATATTTTATTTGACTATGTGAAGTAGCTCCCCTCTGGGTTGTGCCTAAGCTTTCTATCCCCAAAAAGATTTGACCCTAAATGACATGCCAAACTCCTCTTTTATTTGACTATCTGAAGTAGTGCTTCTCTGAGTTGCTCCTAAGCTTTCTCACCCCCCAAAGAGTTACTCAAGAGCTATAATAAATCTGAAAAACATTTCAGAACATACCACATATCACTGGATATAAGATTACTCCAAATATAAGGTGACCCTTATTTTCCTGATGAGAAACTTATAAGACTTTCTGAGGATTTGAATACTGGGTAATCATGCATTGCTTTTCATATTCAAGTGAATCTTATGTATGATTGTATTGATCTGCAACCATACATTTTCAATATGATCAAATCAAAATTCAGATCCTCATGTATTTATTTTGACACCAGAAGGCTTGTAGGTAGAGCCACAACTTCTCCAAATTGGGAAATCACAGCTCCGATACTATGGGGGGCATGTGGTTTGAATGTCTCAAGAAAGAATCACTGGACAGATTTTACAGGCAAAAACCAACCGGCAGGAGACCCAGGGATAGACTCCGGGCAAGATGGTTGGATAACATCCATGAGCTCGGCTGGTCATGTTTGGGGATTCAACCGGATCGGTTGGAGATGGTTGCTTCTGACAGGACCAGCTGGAAGGAGTGTTTGAGGACTCTGCCCCCATGACCCTCTCAGGAATAAGTGGGCAAAGGAGAACAACTTGTGTGCTCTACCAATTCTGCTGTCTACTGTTCTATGATTGATAATAATAATTTCTGAATTGTAAGTTTTTAGGGTAACATACATTCTATATATGTGATACGATAGTCCTGTATTTCCTGAGAGATATACAGCATTTCTACAGGCTGGATGTTTTTTTTGTTGTGATACCAACATAACTTTACAGTGTAAGGGTGGTGTGGAGAGAAGTGGGTGTGTGCGTGTTGAGGCATGGGAGGTGTATGGAGGGGGGTATCGTGGTTAACTGACTACTAGAAGTACGGTGCCTACTAGAAGTATGGAGCTTACCGACTATATAGAGTACATGTTTTAAAACATTTTAATAGCCACCTGCATGAAACTACCCTGGTTTTATGTTCAAATCATAATTATATGTAAAAATCTTTATTTTCCAAACACCAAATTAATGAGAAAGTTTGACTAAATCCTTCCAGATTATTGATAATTATTTGATAATAATTACGGCCCTTTATGGTCTGAGTTCAAATCCCGCTGAGGTTAACTTTGCCTTTCATCCTTACAGGGTCGATAAAATAAAGTACCAGTAATACACTGAGATAATTGCTGGCCTTGTGCCAAAAGTAGAAACAATTATTTGATAATAATAAAGTGTCTTTTATTAGAAATATATTAACAAAAGTGTTAATTTTTCAGAATAAAAGCTTCTCTCACTTCATCATTTTTTAATATTAGTTTTTATAAAAAATGAACTCTCTCTTTTGAAATTTCCAAAATGAATTTCAATGTAATTATTTAACTGATATCTGTAATATAATGTTGAATAAATGAAACTTTAATTAGTTCATTAAATAAATGTCTAATTATACATAAGATTAAATATATCTGAAGTGTTCATTTTGTTTATTTTGTTGTTGTTTCCAGACTGGTGGACAACAATACTATCATTCTCAAGATGTTCAGCAACCCCAGCAGTACCCACCCAATACCAGTGTTCCCAGCACATTAGCTCAAACTGCTCATCACCTTCACTATCCAAACCAGCAGCAAATACCTGTTACGAATTACCAAGCCACTCCTGTTAGCCATATTGACTCTATGTATCCTGACTTATATAGCTCTTATCAACCAATTTATAGCCCAAATATTCCAGAAGCGCACCAAAGACAGCATATTCCTTATTCTATGCCTCCATCCACAGCTGCAGCTTGTACACATCCGCAGATTTATAACACACAAGTGGCACCACAACACACTTATGTCGACAGATTCTCAGTTCCACAGCCAGGATATTCTTCACCATCGAGAACTCCACCCATCCAACAAAGCCGCATTCCTGGACCACCAGCACAACAAACTGTTTATGGTCAAGTGGTTCCCCAACAGCAGCAGTATCCTAGTAGTACTCAACCAGTTCCCTACCAAATAGCTTCTGCTCAGCCTATTCCTGTTTCACAAGGTCAAGTGCCAACTCCGAGATGGAACCCTAATATGGATCCTTCTCACAGCCCTTCACACGCTCAATATCAGGCCCCTAGTGCCAACCAACCACAGCAGCCACCATCTTCAATGGGTTACATTCATTCCACTGGCAACTATGGAATAACAAGCCAGTCTGTTGGACAGAATCAACCAATACCTTGGACATCACCGTCCAAGATGGCAGCTGGCAGTGGACATCCCTCTGGTCAGTATATGAGCAATGTGCCCTTGCAGCATGTACCCCAACAACAGCTGCAGCAGTTGCAGCAGCCTGCTTCTTTGAACTGTCCCCCGAGTTCCACATCACAGTATGGTCAGCAGCATCCTACATTTGTAGGACAAGGTCAGCCTCCACAGGGACAGCCACACCACCACCCACAGCCCCAGTCTCAACATCTCCCACAACCCCAGGGCCAACTCCCACCACAACCCCAATCTCAACATCTCCCACAACCCCAAGGCCAACTCCCACAACCACATCCTCAGGGCCAACTCCCACAACTCCAGGCTCAACATCTCCCACAACCCCAGAGCCAACGCCCACCACCACAACCCCAGGGCCAACGCCCACCACCACAACCCCAGGGCCAACTCCCACCACAACCCCAGTCTCAACATCTCCCACAACCCCAGTCTCAACATCTCCCACAACCCCAGAGCCAACTCCCACCACAACCCCAGTCTCAACATCTCCCACAACCCCAGTCTCAACATCTCCCACAACCCCAGGGCCAACTCCCACCACAACCCCAGGGCCAACTCCCACCACAACCCCAGGGCCAACTCCCACCACAACCCCAGGCCCAACTCCCACCACAACCCCAGGGCCAACTCCCACCACAACCCCAGGGCCAACTCCCACCACAACCCCAGGCCCAACTCCCACCACAACCCCAGGGCCAACTCCCACAACACATTATGACAGCCCAGCCATCGTCAGCCGGTGAGTTTCTTTATTATTTTATCTTATAAGAGTTGATATTTCTTTCTTTCATACACTTTAAATGTGGTTGGCATTAGGGAGGGGCATCCAGGCATTAGGGAGGGGCATCCAGGCATTAGGGAGGGGCATCCAGGCATTAGGGAGGGGCATCCAGGCATTAGGGAGGGGCATCCAGGCATTAGGGAGGGGCATCCAGGCATTAGGGAGGGGCATCCAGGCATTAGGGAGGGGCATCCAGCCATAGAAACCAAGCCAGAAACTGTCCTATATGAGCAAGACACGGTCACCTGACTCAACTTGTCTCTAATGGGACAACCTGTCTAACCCATGCTAGCGTGGAAGACAGACATTAAACGATGATGATGACTGTCACTGTAACCAAATCTATATAGAATGTGTGCAGTTGTAAGGGGTTTCCTGTCTAACCTTGTTATATCATATTTGTAATGAGACGACTGCAAGAGAAGTTCTGACTTGGAGAATGTCTTTAATATGATCTGTCACATCATCTGGTCATCTGGGATATTACATGCCCCTCCTCTCTCCCCTTCTGTCTCTCTGTCTGTCTGTGTGTGTATATATATATATATATATATATATATATATATATATATGTATATATCTGTGTATGTATGTATATATATATATATTTATTAAAATAACATTAAAATTTAAGCAAACAATCGCTACTTTCACCCTTAACGGGATCTTCTGAATATATACATATATACACACACACATATATATATATTTATATATAGTATTGATACATAAGGGAACAAAGAATCAGTGTTGCATCATTTACATATTTAATTACATATTACATATTACATATGTTTCACTGTCGATCAGCTCGGGGAATGATCTATGATTGATCGAACCTGACTCTGGAATCGGAAGCTCCTCAGATATGTTGTAACATGTAGACTTGCATCTCTCTCTCTCTCTCTCTCTCTCTCTCATTAGTACAGATTAAAGTTAAAGCAAATAATTTCTGTTTTCACCCTATACGGGATCTCCTGATTTTGGTCTTTGTATTTATTATCTCTCTCTGTATATATTAAAATAACAGATTAAAGTTTAAGCAAAGAATCGCTGCTTATTATTAATATATATATATATATATATTTTTTTTAGTTGTTCAAGCTCCAGGATTACCTCCACAAATTCCAAGCCAGTGGAAGCCAAATCAGCCACAAGCCCCTCCCTCACAACAGTGGCTACCTAACCAACCATATGCTGGTCTAAGTCACCAACAAACAATAGGTCAGCCACAGCCAGGACAGATTATATCCCCTCGATATCCATCTCCTGTAGTTCCCCAAAGTTCACCGCAGCACACCTATAACCAAACACCTTCTCAAGAGATAGCAGCTAATCAACAGATCATCCCGGGGTCGTCACACAAAACACCTTACTCACAGTCTTTCCCAGGTGAAACAGGTAAACCAGTTGGTTTTGATCATTCCCAGCAAATGGCTGCCACTAGAATGCAAGGCCCTGTTCAACAAAACCCAGCTACACAGCAACAGATACAGCCAGCAACAACACAGCTTCAGCCACCTTCCACTCAGAGCTCCTTTCAGCAACAACAGCAACAACAACAAAATACTATAGGGGTAATGCCATCACAACATTCAAATCAGGGGATGCCTGTAGTTTCTTCAGTGCAACTACAACAACAGCAGCAGCAACAGCAGCAACAACAACAACAGCAGCAGCAACAGCAACAACAGAATCCAAATTTCCAACAGAAACTTTCTACGAATGTGGTACCTCCTCTACAGCAGCATCTACCTAGTATAACTGCACAGGTGTCATCTATACAGCCGCCACAGGTACAGCCAGGAATGACTCACCCTCAGCAACACCTTGTACAACAAGGAGGAGTCCTACCCCCAAGACATCCAACACAACCAAACAATCCCAATGTAATACGAAGTAACCAATCTCAGCAACAGATAACCCCTGGGGTAGCTCAAGGACACCTACAACCTGCTCACATTCAACAAGTTACACCTGGCCAACAACAAGGTAACCTTCAACAAGTAGCTGCTAGATCAATTCAAGAGCCGCCCTCCACCCAACAGCAAGCAGGTCATCAAATTCAGCGACCCCTATCTCAATACAATTCACCTTCACCACCAATTGTCACATCAGCTGATATAAATGCCACAATGAAACCCCAGTTTACAACAGTTCAAAACACAACAATTCAAACGGCTGGTCCTAGCCAGCCCTCACCCCAACACACTTTCAAGCCGTCTGTGACCACATCTCAATCTCAACCAGTAACACAAGGCTCTGCACATATCCTTAATCCCCCTGAACTAAGTCGTCAGTGGTCTGGATCAACTGTTTCGTCACTGGATGACATTCTGTCTTCTAGTCATGAAAGTGTCCGCGAGACAACAATACCAGACACAGTGCTTACCCCTAAAGTGCTTACTCCTCAAGAAATTCAACAGCAAAAGGAAGAGGCCATAAAAAACAATGCTATGAAACTCGCTCAGAAACAAGATCCCTACCAAGACAAAGAAACTCTCGATAAATTTGTGATAGAAGTAGAGAAGTTTGAAAAAGTTGTTCTAGGACTTTGTAAACCAACTTTAAATGGACCGAGTCCTCTCGATTCTATTTGGAAAGTAATTATTTTTTCTTTATTCTAATTTTCTTTCTTTTTTTTTTAATTTTGGTATTCCTATTTTGTATGAAAGTACCATATATAGTTGAATATAAGCTGAGGGTGGTTGACTTATTACACATCATCTAAATGTGTTGATTTGCTGCCTCAGTTTATAAATGGGGTTTGGATTTTTGTCCATTTCTCAGACATAGAATAAGGGGGTGGATGGCTTATATTCAAGTTTGTGTTTAACCCTGTTTTTATAGTTTTGACAGACATTTCAATGAATATTTTTCTGAAAGTCTTTTTTTTTTTTGTTTTGACAATCTGCTTTGATGAGAATAGAAGTAGTAGTAGTATATTCTTTTGTCTGTATGAGGTTCGGCTGAAAAGTTCATAGCCTGACTATGAAGGAGTGATGCTAGAGCTATCTGGCCATAGGTTAGGTGGGTAGGTCCCCCGTGGATATACCTCACCTGTACAAGATCAACCAGAGTGTTGACCCACGTGGTAGGGCCCTCATGGACATATCCTATCTGTCAAGATCAACCAGAGTGATGACCCACAAACTAGGTGAGCTATGCTTTTCTCCCTCCTTACAACAATTTTATTTTTATTTTTCTCAAATTGTAGGAACTATGTGATGAACAAGAAAAGGATAGCCGCAAACGGTCTATGGCTGCAGCTCGCTGTGATGCAATGAAGAACAGGGACCCAGATATTATGCCTTGTAAGTATTTGCTCTCTGTAGGTTACATAACAAAAAAAAACAATAGTTAAATCGATAAAGTGTATTATATTAGCTATATTGTTAACAGTAATTTACATATATGTGTTACATAATTTCAAAGGAAAAGCAAAGGAAAAAAAGAGTGCTCTATGTATAGTGCTCTATAGATAAAAGATATATCTTTTATCTATAACATCTGTCTGACAAACGATCCAGACATATATTATTATTATTATAATCTGTGATCCAGAAACCTTTGGTAATGGAGTAGTTATATTTTGTGTTGTTCACTTTCTAATTATATATATATATATATATATATATATATATATATATATATATATTTGTTCTATATTTCAGATGATGATTCCCGAGTCTTGTTAACTAGCCAAAAAGATGACTATATTAATGCTAGTTGGTTAGATGTAAGTAGAATTATATTTTATTACTTGTAGAATATTGTGTGTGTGTGTGTATATATATATATATATATATATATATATACACACTCTCACACACACACATATATATATATATATATATATATATATATATATAAATTAGTATCAGTGCTCTGAAATAGCGATGTATGTATAAACATACAGTATATTTGGCAATATACCGTATGTTTATTTAAAAACATTTGGAAGACCATTTGCCATCAGTGTTAAATTACGTCACTTACTTAGTCTCCATAAAAACAATGGATATATCTTTGATTTTCTCTTCGTATTGCTGGTATTGTTTTAACATAAAATCTGTTTGTAGGAACTTGTATTATCGTGTCCCAAGTTCATTGCTACTCAGTTCCCACTAAATGTTACCATTGTTGACTTTTGGATTATGGTCTATGAAGAAGGTGCTGAAGTCATAGTTAAACTGTTTAGTGAAGCTGAAGAAGGAAAGGTAAGAAACAACCTATTTCTCCTTTATAGAATAACATTTCACTGGATAAACTGTTAGGCTTTCTTCACTAACTTCAAAGTATTTAAAAAATATTTACTTCTCTCTCTCTCTCTTGTTATACTAGTTATGTTAAAGTTTTTTTATACCACCACCACCATCATCATCATCATCATCATCAATAACACTACAACTACCAACATCACATTGCTGGCCTTGTGCCTTAATCAGAACCCCTTAATATCATAACAACCACAACTATATTGTCATAGTTCCCGTCAAAACTAGAAACAATCCTGTATAGTAGTTTATCGAATCTGACACATGTTAGCGCGGAAGATAGACATTTTATTCATGTTTGTTTTTTATATATTCTACAGAAGTACCCCAACTACTGGCCAACTGAGAAAGGTCAAAGTATTCTCCACGGTCCCATTAGTCTTACTTTACAGACTTGTAAAGAAAAAGAGTTCTGGACTGAAAGACTTATTTATCTTACACATTCTGAGGTAAATAGCTGCTATTATTTTCACATTTAATCGAGGTCAACTTTGCCTTTCATCCTTACGGGGTCAATAAAGTAAAGTACCAGTAATGCGCTGGGTAATTGCTGGCCTTGTGCCAAAAGTAGAAACAATTATTTTCATATCTAATACGATACATTCTGATTAAAACAATTTCATTTTATTTAATACAATTATCTTTTATCCAATAGCATTAATATGATATAAGTTTAAATTCAATCCAATGTTAACTCAATTTTAACTGAAAGGAATTTGATTTAAAAAAAAAAAAAATGTAATACATTGTTTTAATCCAATACAATTTTACTTAATAGAATTTTAAAAGCAAACAGATAGTCATTGAGGAGGTCACAGAATGTGTGATAAAAGAACTTTGATGAATTAACAAATAACTAGTAATAAAGATAGTGATAAAGTGAAAAAGTGTAAATTATATGTTTGCTTGTGTTTCTTTTTATTGGCAATACTGGCAATATGACCTCTCCAAATATAACAATATTGGTTTCAACACATGATTTCACATCAAGAATCTTACAAAAAAAATACAAAAACTTAAGGAGCTAATTATTGTTTTCTCTTTTTCTCTATGAATTATAAATATCAATATTTATATATTTTAGACCAAACAAGCCAGAACAATTGTCCACCTTCAATACAGGAACTGGCCAGTCAGGTATTTATTAAAAACTTAAACCATTTATGTTCATATTTCGATTGGATACACTTTTATTTCTGTATTGTTTCTCTTCATTCTACCTCATCTCTCTCTCTCTTCCTCATCTCTCTCTCTCTTCCTCATCTCTCTCTCTCTTCCTTTTTCTCTCTTTCTCTCTCTTTCTCTCCTCATTGCCTCTGTCTGCCTCTCTCTCCCTCTCTCTCACTGCCTCTCTCTCCCTCTCTCTCACTGCCTCTCTCTCACTGCCTCTCTCTCACTGCCTCTCTCTCCCTCTCTCTCACTGCCTCTCTCTCCCTCTCTCTCACTGCCTCTCTCTCCCTCTCTCTCACTACCTCTCTCTCCCTCTCTCTCACTACCTCTCAGCCCCACAATCCCAACAGACAGAAAACAGAAGGCGTTTCCTCAGAGGAAGGTGAGGGAGACGCATTGGAAGAGCCAAAATTGCTGGCCTTGTGCCTATATTAGAAACCAATATTAACATTAGGTGCAGGAGGTGAAATATAATAATTTCTTCTTGTTTCTAGTGGTTTCCCTGAAAAGATTCCCTATTTGCTACAGTTTATTGCAGAAGTACATTCTTTCTATCGACAACAGAGAAGCCTCACTAAGCCAGTTATTGTTCACTGCAGGTAAGTTATTTCATCTTCCAATTATTTTGAAGATAATCAAAAATTTGGAGGTATTTAATAAAAGAAACTAATCTTTACTTTACATTTTATTATTTACATTGTTAAAATAACTCAACAGGAATTTCTTTCATAAAACAATGAACATTTTATTATCTACAAACTTCATCTTAATGTTACATCCAGCTGTTAAAATCTTGGCCAAATTTACAGTTCTGTCTGAGCAAGGTACTTGTCTCATGACGTGGATGACCTGTCCAACCCAATGCAAGCATGGAAAATGGACCTTAAACAGTGATGAAGATGTAGCAAGCTGAGTTCCTGATCCAGTATCAGTTTCTGTAGTATTCACTGCTATCCATCAAGGGTACCAAGTTTATATTTTGGCATATTTTGAGAGCAATATTTACTGCATAATAGAATCAACTTTTTCTCTAGAATTTAGATTGTTTGGCTCATCTAATTTTTTTAATGTGATTTAATTACAGAACTCTTCTTTTAAAAAAAGGGTTCTGCATAGTAAGGATTTAGAAAACATACAATAAATTGTAAATTGTGCCTTAAACATAAATAAATTGTGCGTTATGTATAATATTATATATTGTGCCTTAAACATAGATAATTTTACATAGTTCCTTAAACATAGACAAATTGTGACTTAACCCATTACCATTTACATTACTCTATATAAACTATTATATTTTTGTGATAAAGGCTTTATCTTATATAATATCTCACATGATATCGAATCTATGAGGTTTTGATAAGAGGTGAGAGAATTCTGGCCAGATACGGTCGGTTTAAATGCTAAAGGGTTAAGCATAAATAATTTTATATTGTGCCTTAAACATAAACATTTTATATTGTACCTTAAACGTAGACAATTTTCAAACTTAATTGTTTCTATTATTTTTGTGTCCTTAGTAATGGAGTGGGCAGAACGGGGACATTTATTTCTGTATATGCTGGAGTTGAAGAAGTGAATCATGCTAATGGAATAATAGATATTCAAACATTATGTCAGAAAATGATGAAGAAACGTCGATATATCATTCGAGATAAAGAACAACTCAAGTACTGTTATGATACAATTTTATATCATGCAGAAGATTTACTTATGAAACGTAAGGCAGTCTCTTGGATCTATTGACTTATGTTTTGTTTTTATTATTTCATTTTTCAGATGTCACAACAAAAAGCTTCTAGCACACACTGTAAAGTGGTCATGTAGGAGACATGGCAAAAAGCACCTAGTACTCACTGTAAAGTGGTCTTGTAGGAGACATGACAAAAGGCACCTAGTACTCACTGTAAAGTGATCGTGTAGGTGTCACAGATTTAATGAAACCTTGTTACAGATTTAATGAAACCTTACTACAGATTTAATGAAACCATGGTACAGGTTTAATGAAACCTTACTACAGATTTGTCTAGTTGTATCTATGCAGACACATTTTTCACACATGTTCAGGCATGTGTTTTATTGTCAGACTATCTATTGCTATTATTCTTAACATGGTGATCTGAGTTCAAATCCCGCCGAGGTTAGCTTTGCCTTTCATCTTTACGGGGTCGATAAAATAAAGTACCATTCATGAGCTGGGGTCGATTTAATCGATTTTCCCCTCCCCCAAAATTGCTGGCCTTGGGCCTAAATAAGAAACCATTCTTAACATGCTGCTGTTTACATTTCAGGTGGAATCCTGACCAATAAAGCTTCTTTTGGAGATAAACTACCAAATCCTGGTGACAAGACACACCAGAGGAAACCATCCGAAGATTTGACCAAAATCAATGTCTCCTCTGTACAAACTGAGACTTCTAAAGACTCGAAAGCAACAACCGTAAAGAATGAGGAGATTAACAGTGAAACAGATTCTGGTAAAGTTGTTGAATCAACCTCCTCCAATCTTCCAGACCTTGTGCAACAGCAGTGCACTTTAAATACAACCGATGTTAGTGGAGAGGCCCAGATTGAAAGCCGAAGCCGGTCGGGTTCAGGCTCTTCTACGAAAAGTGTTGGCACTGGTGGGGGAAGCAGTGGCACGACCTCAATGAGTAATTCACCCCAACATATTAGCAGCGGTCACCAGAAAGATATGCCACTCTCTTTGGCTCAGCTACAAAATCCTAATACTTTCACACTTGAATTGACAACTGGACGTAAAAAGATCACGAAATCAAGTTTCACAAATAAAACGACATCTATTACAGATAGTATGAACGACCCAGACGACCCTCTTAGTTCGCTTGACCCTCTTTGGTCTATTAAAAAAAAAGAAGACTCTTAATATTGTTAATATTATTATTATTACTATAATTATTATTATTACTATTATTATTATTATTAGTGTGGTGGAGTGCAGAATTGGTAGCGTGGCGAACACAATGCCTTGCAGTATTTAGTTACTTCGCTTTATATTCTGATTTCACATCCCACCTTTGTTGATATTGCCTTTTTTTTTTCATACTTCTGTGGTGGGGTGGGGGTTGCTAAAATATCTACCAGTTATATACTGGTGTTCAATTCAATCATTGACTATAACCCCACCCCTCTCTCTCTCTCTCTGTCTCTCTCTCTTGCAAAATTTGTGGCTTTGTGCCAAAGTTAGAAACCATAAATTATCATCTGCATCGTTGTTGTTGTTGTTGTTGCTGCTGTTATTGTTGCTGTTATTGTTGCTGTTGTTGGTTTTGTTGGTTTTGTTGTTGCTGTTGTTCCTATGGACCAAGCAAGCTGAACCAGCCACAGTTACTCAAGTGGAAAAGGCCCTGAAAGAGGTAATGATCAATGTAGCTCACATTCAAAGAGCAAAGCAGTGCGCTAGCATTGAGATCCTCTTTAAAAACACTCGGCGACCCTTCTGTAGGACTGAAGAGTTTATACTTTATCCAACCCATCTCTCAAGGAGTGAGAATACCAAGTATTCCACCAGACATGGACATATTGTGGAATGTGTTGTCCTTGGAGATCCAGACACACTCTTCGAAGTTAAATGCAGGGAAAGGGAAAAATTGGTATCGAATAAATGGTGAGATTCTGCTTCATATAAAGCCAGACAAAATAGAAAGAACTCCAGGCCTAATCGAGCTTCCCAACGGAATAGAACTCCGAATAAATCTAGAAGGCAAAATACTAAAATATCATCTATGAAACTCAACAAACCATTTGAAGGATGAAATCAGAAGACATGACTACTACCAATACATCGACCTCAACAACTCGTACACCAGCAGCTGAAGATTCAACAAGACCAGCAACACCAATAATGAGAAAAATAGCCACAGTGATAATTACAGCACCAACAACAGCAGCACCAACACTCATGGAAGATATAGCTCTCCCTGATGTCACACATAGCTACAGATTGTGATTAGGGTACAGAGTTACAAGCCATCTCCCACAAGAACAAAAATAAAATAAAAAAACTTGTCTTCACTCTAAAAAAAAAAAAAAGGTGCAGCGTGGGGCAAAGCAAAAAGCTAAAATCTTAAAGCAAGAAATGCCAGCACCCACACGCACCTCACCATCCCAACAAAAACACCCCAAACACAACAAGAAACATAAACCCAATAAAAGAAAATAAACTACACAAATTACACAGCCATAAACCCCCCCAGAAACTGACGCAGCACATTAAACACAACCCCACAATCACAGAAATGGGTTATTTTATCCCCTAAAACCTTACACTGCACACATACAGATCTTACACATCACACAAGAAACACACTACTTTAAAAACACAATTGGGGATTTCTGCACCACATTATCAAAACGTATATACTCCAACATTCTTGTGGAGGTGGCCCCACCTGGCAGGAAGGGCCACCATCCCTCCTTCCCCATAAACAGGGTAACCCTTTCTCATCTTTCTTTCTCTTTATTTAACATGGCTTTTTTACTCAGGATTGGCAGTATAAATGCAATGTGGCCTGGGCTCGTCATGGAAGCAAAGCCACCTGCTTAATGACCTCAGGTCACTGAACATAGATGTGGTGGCCAATGGTGAGACCAGAATATCAGAGGCAGGAGGCTTTGCACCCATTTTTGATGGCTATGAGGTGTGTACATCACATAGCCATCCGGGATCCAAGGGTGGAGTTACTGTATTGTTTTGGAAAGGCTTGGATCTCAAGATACGGACCACCTTCCTGAACCCTGAGGGTAAGTCGGTGGTGCAAGATGTGACCAGCAGTGAAAAGCTTTTAGGCTTGTGCCTGACTATGACCCTACAAGGGCAGGAAGGCCTGATTTCTTCAGGTGTTTGAAGAACTTTCTTGGAACGTACCACTCCTTAGTGCTAGTAGGTGTCTTAGATATGCTGGGACTGTGTGGGACTAGTAGATAGGGAAGGAGGGTGTAAAAAGCTTGCAAACCTTCTCAGGTCCTTCCAACTGTCCAACAGGTACCAACTTGATTTCCCAAGTGTGACAATGTGGACATGGTCAAACCCCATAGTCATCTAGATATCTATTTCTCTACAGAATAGCCTAAGTCTAGTATAGGTTGTCCATAATTCAAAGTAGTCTACACAGACTATAAATTTGTGACCTGTACAGTTGATTTATATAGGTTTGATGGACAGAGACCAGTTTCTGTGGTGGACGAGCCTGAAAGGTTTGAAGACAAGCACTTTCCTCTTCGGTGAAGTCCTGGTTAACTTTTTCAGGTTTCACCCGAAGAGAAAAATCAGCATGGAGAGGGAAGAAGGAAGGTGTGTAAGAGAGGCAAGCATGGTCTGAGTGAATGGGCTTGCTCTGAGTATGTTCCTGTAATTTGGAGGAGATAATATGAGAGGGCCCTTGCGCTAGAGGTCAAGGTTACCATGACTTTTTGTGGGCTTTCTCCATGAGTGACCCTCGGAGGTATCCCCACTTTGGGGGAATTTATGTTTTTATTTCAAATGTTTATTTTTTAGTTCTTTATAAACCTTTCCCTCACACAAAAAAACCCACATTGTACTGTCCTGTACCGTCATTATTGTCCTCTTAATGTAAGCCTTGTGTGGCCAATAAAGAAACATTATTATTACTATTATTATTTTTTCATTTATCTTGCTTTATGTTCATACGAGTAATCAAGTCACAACCAGTGACCTCAAGAGACAACAAGGTCTGACATTTTCAAGAAAGAACACATACACACATACATGTATCTTTAGGTGTTTAGACTTGTGATGTATTTATATTGGCAGAATCTTCCTTAGTATATGGGCAGTTCCCATTAGTACTATCTTTTGTATTTCTTCTATACGCAGGTTTCCTGGGATTTCGGATAAGTAATCATTAGATCATTTATTATTATTAGAGAGTTGGACACCATGCTTTGCAGCATAGAGATACGGCCCTAAAGGTTAACTTTGCCTTTCATCCTTACGGGGTCGATAAAATAAAGTACCAGTAATGTACTAGGGTAATTGCTGGCCTTGTGCCAAAAGTAGAAACAATTATTTATTCAAAGTAATCCAACTTATTTTACTAATGGGATAAATTATAAACCGTACGCAGTCCCGTGCTTCTTACTTTATTATAATTTAGATTATCTAAGTCGGTCGTACATCTGTCAGTATTGTTATCGAGTTATGTCCCATTCAGTACAAATTGTGCTCAAATCTGACAATATTTAATCTTTCTATAATCGATTAATTAAGTACCAGTGAAATATTGGAGTCGATATAATAGAATTTATCGCTCTCCACACCACAAAAAAGCTCCGGCCTTGTGCTTAAGTTAGAAACCACAATTACTATTGTAGTATCATTTACAGATACGTTTGTACGATATTCCTGGTAATGACGAGTTATATCCCTTCTAGTTATTTCCCTTCAAACGTTTCCTGAACTGTTTTCTTTTAGCCTTTTACCCTGATTTCAGTCACAGAAGCCATATCTCTAGAACAGTGGTTCCCAAACTTACCAATTTTTTGGATGCCTCGCGGTCCCCTATCATATTATGGCAGCATTTCCAAAAATTTTCAAAGACAAACCTTTATGAAATGCAGGACAATTCTACTACGATTTAATTTAAGTAGTATCAAAATGTCCCAAATTGCTATCATGTTCAATACTTTCTAAAGAGGTTTTGCTAATTGGATATGGGTTTTTATAGAAACATGGAAACTTGGCTAAGCCTTCACAGTTCCCCCAAAATCGCTTCGCGTACCCCAGTTTGGGAGCCACTACTCTAGAACTTGAATACCTTTTCATTTTATTTTCATTTATTTGGTCTGGAAGAAGAGGATGTGGTCCTGGTTTTCACAGGTCCTCCGATATCAGTGAGATCGATGTAGCTAATTCATCTGTTGTAGTCTAGCAGGTCTAGCTCCACCAGAAACAAGTATATGGAAAGAATGTCAAGACAACGACGCAATAAGTACACACTGGGTGTAGTTATTAGTGTAAGTCTGGGACGGCTGGTCAGAATATTAATGACAAAACTGGAGAAATGGGGGAGCCAGGTATATTTGAGTGGTGGGTGGTTACAGAGGCCACTATAGCAGTAAAGGCACAGAAGGGACAACATGTCTGAGGACCAGATGCTGGAGTGTGTTGGTAAGCAGCTTTGTCCATCAGCTGAGTAGCCATACTTTGGAGGGGAAAGTCGATTAAATCATCCCCAGTACGTTACTGGTACTTTATTTTATCGACCCCAGTAAGGATGGAAGGCAAAGCTAACCAAGGCAAGATTCGAACTCAAGCACTGATAATATAATACAAAAGATCGACTATCCAGGTAGAACACAGCCAGTTTGTTAACCCAAGACAGCTGTGGCTACTGACAATATTCAGCTCACATACAATACTAAAGTAATCTATAAACAGATGCAATGTCTGATGTTTGTATGTTCAGATGTATTTATCAACAGGACATCAATTCTCGACATTTATGTGAAGTTAAGTATATAGAATTAAATGTCAAAACTGGGAACATCTGACTCGGATTTATTGAATAAACATTTGATTAGTTATTAATCCTCTTCTTTATAAACATAGTCACTTAGGTTCCAACTTTGATTTAAGTATTTCATATAATAAACTAGTTAAATATAATAATTCAACCAAACTTTCATCTCATTTGATGAGCTTTCGTTAATTTCATTCTTTATCATAAGTCTTACTATAAACAGATATTATTATATTTGGGGAGGGTCATGTTGTTATAATAGTGCTAGAAATATATAATAAAACACACTCACGGTTTGGTTTGGGTTGGGTTTCGTTCAGTATAGTGTTTTACTATATTTTTCTGGCAATATTATAACATGACCCTCCCCAAATATAACAATATTTCAACACACGATTTCATATAAAAAAAAACCTTGCAAAACAAATACATCATCATCATCGTTTAACGTCCATTTTCTCCGCTAGCATGGGTAGTGTTACGATAAACATTTGGATAATTTTCTTTCATGGTTGAAGAGGTTTATCGAAAACACCGCGGGTTCTGTTTTTGTCATTAGGAGATACACTTCTTCCTCTTTTCCCAGGGTCGTAGGGGCAAAGTCCTCAAACTCTCCTTCCAGCGGATTCTGTCGGAAACAACCGTCTCAAACTGATCTGGTTGATTCCCCAAGCGTGACCAGCCAAACCCATGGATATTATTCAACCATCTTGCTCGGGGTCTCTCACAATAGTCTTATTAGATGACTGTAACACTTAAGTTATGTCGTAGAAGTCTTATTAGATGTTAGATGACTGTATCAAAATATAATATTGACCTCACCGAATATTTTTCTCCATAAATTTAAATTAAAAACTATTTTTATCTCAACAAGATCGGTTGTGTGTGTGTGTGTGTGTATATATATATATATATATATATATATATATATATACAAGTAGTAACACAACAGTTAGTTCACCATACCGAGAACAATTGTTTCACCTTATGCGGATCCTGAGCTGAGGATCCGCATAAGGGGAAACAATTGTTCTCGGCATGGTGAATTAACTGTTGTGTAACCACTTCTACCTAACTCGTCCCATGGACTGAGTGCTCTACTACTACGGATATTACCTTCCAGTGTTCTACTTATATATATATGCACCACACACACAAACATACCTATATATTATATATATAAACAAGAAGCATTCAGGAAGTTTTGAGACTTCAAGAGTGACATTTAATAATTTCAAAGAAGTACAAAGCTCTAATCTCTTTCAAAGTAGGATCGTCTGACTTCAATGCACTTATTGTAGTGTTCCACCCCCTTCATGAAGGCCCCATGTAAGTTCATCAAAGTGAAGGTGTCCAGGACCTTGTCACAGTCTCTTTCACTTTCTTCTTTCTTAATGTCTTCAAAACAAGTACCTTGCGGTTCTCCTTCAGCTTGAGGAACAACAAAAGGTCACAGGGAACAATGTCTGGATTGTAGGGAGGGTTAAGAGACAGTTTTGATATTCATATCTGTCCTTCCTTCTGTTTGGCACCGAGCACCCTGGGAACAAATTTTGCCAACATTGTGCACATGTTCAGATCTTCATAACTGATTCTGTCCACAGTTGTCACACCAACTCCAAAGTGTCTTCTTATTGTCTTTAAAGACACACAACAGTCTTCATCCAGAAAATGGTGAATATTTTCTCAACGACTCACACCTCTCTTCCTCTCACACCTCTCTCCCTCTCACACCTCTCTCCCTCCCACCTTCTCTCTACTGTGCTCAGACCATACAAGTTAATAAGTGTTTCAGTTGATCCGATCAACAGAACAGCCTGCTCGTGAAATTAACGTGCAATTGGCTGAGCATTCCAGAAGCACGCGTACCCGTAACGTAGCTCTCAGGGAGATTCAGCGTGACACAGAATGTGACAAGGCTGGCCATTCGAATTTACAGGTACAACTTATTTTTGCCAGCTGAAATAAAATGTCTTGCTCAAGGACACAATTCGCCGCCGTAAATTGAACTTCCCACCTTACGATTGCAAGTCGAATATTCTAACCACCCAGCCACTCACCTTTACTGATAGATAAATACATACATTCATATACACACATGGAAAAGTCAACTTATATAGTGTTTGATTTCAGCTCACAACCACAAAACAAATAAATAAGACGTTAAAAAACCCTCCCAACTTTAAACTGACAATGAGCTTAAAAGTAATCTCCAGCTGTTTATTCAAATCACGTTGAAGTCACGTTTCCTTGTGAGTTAAAAAACTGAAGAAACTCACCAGAATTTCTGTTTTTTCTCTCTACCCAATCAAGTCCCATAGACTGTGTACCACAGAAAACCTTCTTTTTCTCTCAATTCAACCAAATCACATAGGCTGTGTACCCCAGAAATCCTTGTTTTTCTCTCTATTCAACCAAGTCCCATAGGTTGTGTTACCCCTGAAATCCTTCTTTTTGTCTCTATTCAATCAAATCACATACGTTGTTTATGATCCACAATCAGTGAGAATGGACCAGTTCTATGTTATTTCCCGCGTAAATTAGTTCCTTCCTTAATTAGTATTTGTGTTAATTAATTTATTTCAGTCCTAATTACTTTCCGAACAAATTACTGACTCGAAACTCCACGGGAATTACCTTTTTTGCCTTAACATAATAAGTAACAGTATATATATATATATATAGATATATATATAGATATACATCGGAATACTGTAATATTCTGATGATTTGATCAGAGACACACACTGTATTTAAGGTCGGGTGACGCAACTTCGAGTGATCAGCGGCCTTTAGACTCACCTGATCAATGAAACAATTGTTAATACTGTAAATAAAACCCTGTTATTCTTCACTCTTTCATTACTATTACTCCAAGAATGTCACTCTTTCATTACTATTACTCCAAGAATGACCTGCATGGGAATTCTGGCAAACTCGCTACCTAATTAAGGAAACCTCTTGTTGAGTCAAACAACGCCATACGTTAAAGCTATCCAGAGTACTCACAACCTCCCTCTAACTGGATTACCTAAAACGATAACTTGTTATCCCATATATATATATATCAACATGAATGGACCTGTTATTTTTATCTAAAGACATTTTTTCCAATTCCATCCCGCCAGTCCCCTCAATCTATTTTATTTCTCATTCTTTCTTCTGATGAAGGACTAGCGCCCGAAATGTTAAGACCCTCTTCCTGCTATATCAAGCGTTAACCTAATATATACCTTCCATATACTGTACCGATTGTGTTGTTATTTCTGTTTACCTTTTACATGCATATATATATATATATATATATATATATATATATATATATATATAAAGAAAGAGGTTGTGATAAGATACCAGGTGGGCCATAACGCACCAGAGTACTCAATACGTAGGGTAGTAGGATGGGTAATAGGAAAAGAGTCAGGACCCCGACGGCAGAGTTGTCGAAATGGCCGGAGCTCATTTTATATATATATATATATATATATATATATATATAAATAATAAGGTAGTAGGAAATTACTGACCTTTCCTGTTTATAGTTGTTTATACTATATACATAACTATAAATAGTATTATTATTATTATTTTTATATATATATTTATATCAATGCAGATATAAATATATATTTATATATATAGTCTATCAAAGCTCTTTCGTTGCACATCTGCAACATCATCAGTGGTACTACTATTATGTTCCCTCCTGTTGTATTGCAGATGTGCAACGAAAGAACTTTGATAGACTATATATATTTATATTTATATTTGTATTTTTAACCGTTGGTCAATCAATGATAAACGTTGATTGCCAAATAAATTAACTATGGAGATATAAAAAATACAGAAGTGAAAACCAACCAACAGTGTGTTCTGTTATTATTTCTGGCAATATTATTACAACAATATGACCCTCCCCAAGTATAACAATATATATATATATATATACCCTTTCTTATCTGTGAACACCCTACAAGAACATCTGCATTAGGTAAGATCAATGCTTCTATTATACAAACATTGATATTTCCAATATCTTTGTTAGATCTATTGTTATACAACAAACACAAAAACACACACAAAAGAGAGTCATGCACACGTTTATGCACAAACTACAACTACTCATATAACACTGATTCTTTGTTACCTTATATATTAATACTATATCATCATCATCATCGTCATCATCATCATCGTTTAACGTCCATCTTCCACGCTAGCATGGGTTCGACGGTTTTGTTCCATTTGATGCGGAGACCATGTCTCGCTCGCACGGAAGCGTCTCTGGAAGGTTTGTTTTTACAGCTGGATCTGGCTGCCCTTCCTAACACCAACCACATTTACAGTGTGGACTGGGAGCCTTTTCAACGTGTCTCCTACATGGCCATCTTACAGTGTTGACTGTTGTGTCATCGACACAGTGGACAGAACGGGAGAGGGAGGGTGGGGTAGGGTGTGGTGCGTGGGGTGTTCATTGAGTTAAGAGGCGCCTACTGACTGTAGGTTTGTATGCAATAGCAGTCGGGTCTTCTAGACAACTGCATGGTGCCAAAGATCTCGATCCAGTGTCATTGTCTTAGAGAGATGTAGGTGAGCAAGGTCACTTTTTATCACTTCGTCCCAGGTTTTTCTTGGTCTACCCACTCCGCAGCTTCCATCAATTTTTATTGCCCTGCACCTTTTTATACAGCTGTCATCCTTCATACGCATCACATGTCCATACCAACGCAATCTCCTCTCCAGAACACAACATTTGATACCTCTTATGCTTAGTCTTCCTCTTAGTTCGTTTATGCTTCGCCTTTCGCGCACGTTACTATATACTACATGTTACTATATACTACATGTTACTATATACTACACGTTACTATATACTACATGTATATATATGACAGCATGTGTTATATGTATCTGTGCATAGAAGCATCTAAGAGTGTAAGTATGTAAGTATACAGGTATGTAAGTATATAAGTAAGTATATAAGTATGTAAGTGTATAAGTATATAGGTATGTAAGTATATAGATATGTAAATATATAGGTATGTCAATATACTAGTATGTATATATTTATGCGTGTGTTCTCTTAAGTAAATATTTTGTATTTATCAGTAAATATATTCTTACATAGACACGAAAGCAAACATTTATAAATGACTAAAAACATACATTATATATATATATATATATATATATATATATATATATGTATGTTGTATACCCACGCACATTTATACACACATACACACAGAGACAAACATATATATATATATATACAATCACAAACACACACAGACAAACACATGTATATATATATATACCTAGCTAGATACATACATACATATATACATACCTACATACATACATACATACATACATACATACATACATACATACATACATACATACATACATACATACATACACGCATGTCTATATTATGAAGGATCGTACATAAAATTCTCATAAGTTCATCTTTCGGCCGTTGGAATCTGTGACTAAATATTTCTGGCAGTAAGTAACTGATATTTTAAATTACATCTTTGAATTATTTTAAAGAACCACACACACACACACACACACACACACACACACACACACACACACACACACACACACACCATATATATATATATATATATATATATATATAGTATTGTCAGAAATAAATTAACTATGGAGATATAAAAGATACAGAATCGAAAACCAATCCAAATCAAACAGTGAGTGTGTTCTTATATTATTTCTGGCAATATTATAACAATATGACCCTCCCCAAGTATAACAATATATAAATATATAAATATAGAAGAGGATCCGCTAAGGTGAAACAATTGTTCTCGGTATGGTGAACTAACTGTTGTGATACCACTTCTACCTAACTCGTCCCTTGGATTGAGTGCTGTACCACTACGGATATTACCTTCCAGTGTTCTCTCTCTCTCTCTCTCTCTCACTCTCTCTCTCTCTCTCTCTCTCTCTCTATATATATATATATATATATATACACATACATACACACATATATATATATATATATATACATACATATATATACGGATATTACCTTCCAGTGTTCTACCTATATATATAAATGTGAAGACTAAAATCCAAAGAGGGCTCGTTAAGGATTATATATATATAAATATATATAAATATATATAAAAACCCGTGAGCAAATATATATTAAAATTACAGATTAAAGTTTAAGCAAAGAATCGCTGCTTTCACCCTTAACGGGATCTTCTGAAACTAAAAAAAAACAATCTTTGGACGCAGAAGTAAATATATCGTCTTCCTGTTTTCCTTCGGTTGCAACGTTTTTCGAAATATTTACTTCTGCGTCCACAAAACTCTTGCATTTCTTGAGGAGACTTTTCAAATATTTCACTATGTTTTTAATTGCCTTGTCCGACGAACGAATGAGGACGTTTTTCGTATTCGTCTCATTCGGGGAACCTCTGGTAATGAGGTAATTATATTGTATTGTTTATTATACATTATATATATATATATATATACACCTTCATTAACATGTGTATATACCCTTCATAACATGTATATATACACCTTCATTAACATGTGTATATACCCTTCATAACATGTATATATACACCTTTATTAACATGTATATATACACCTTCATTAACATGTGTATATACATTCACAAATCAGTCCAAGCATATATAGAAACACACAAGTATTCAGTTTTTTAATTATTTATTTAATTAAATATTCAATAACAGAACATGAAGAATCTAATCTTGAAAATGTTGCTGATGTCTTTTGTTCTCATCGTTGGATGTGAAGCGACTTGTACCTTAAGTTGTATTCTGAGAAAATGTGCTGAAGAATTTACAGAGCGTTGCAAGAGGCAATGTTTGTGCGAATGCTATAAGTCTCAGGTAAGTAACTAAACCTCTTAGATCTTATATTAACACTAGCTGGTCCCGTGCCATAAAAAATGACGGCTAATTGTAATATCTAGCACCAAACTTTGGCATTGAGAGCTGGACCAACCCCCGAACAGAATGTCATTATGTGGCGCCAAAGGTATCGTCTTTCACATCTAGAATAAGGAGCAGATATTGATATAGCCTGGGGTTCAAAGGCCTTCAGTTCTTTAACAAGCTGCCAAGGGATTTGAGAGATCTGCATGGTGTGGATTTAGATGTTTTCAAGAAACATCTTGACACCCTGCTATCCAGGATCCCACATGAGCCCACTGCACGGTACGAAGGTAACCTAATGGTAGCAGCAACCAACTCCCTCTTACACCAATATCCAACCAACACAGGCTCGAGATGGAATGTGTAGCAAGAAGGGCGGTGCCCCAGCATGGCCTCAGCTGGATGGGTGAAACATGTAAAAGGGTAAAAGAATATATAAAAAAGAGATGTTTGTTGGTTGGTTCCTTCGCGTTCCCTCACACAGGTGATACAAACATACAAACACACAGCTGTGACGAATCTTAGAACGCTGGAATTCTTTAGTTTCTCACTCCCTTCTTCCTCAGTCATCACATAGATGTGTGTGTATGTAATAATTATTTTTTTCTGTGTCATATAAATATATATATATACACACACACACACACACATATATATATATATATATATATATATATATATATATATATATATATATATATATATATATTAGAAAGTGAGGATTTTTTACAAAATGAAAAATAACCGAGGTGTCCTACACGAGTGAAATTATAAAGAAAAAAGATGAAATCGAAAATGCAACTGGAGTCTTATTTAAAAAAATATATATATTTATTTGGTTCCTTTACCGGTTTCGCAGTTCTTCTGCTTTTCAAAAGTAGAGTTGAGATGGAGGGTCTGTGGTTTTTCTCACATAGTTGATAAATGAACAAACAAAACACAAGTGGCGATTTTTACAGTTATTATATATATCATCATCATTTTATATATCTATATATATGAAGTGATAATAAATGTGAAGACTAAAATCCGAAGTGGGCTCGATAAGTACAATATATATATCAAATATATAAAAAAACATAGAGCAAATATTTATTAAAATAACAGATTAAAGTTATATATATTTACACGTTTCTTACTTTTTTTCAGAATATCAAAATGGATACGAAGTTATATTGCTGACACATGAAAGCAGGCAAACACGAGGCCCTTTGTATGCTTTCTGAAAATATTGAAAATGTCAAAATATAGCTCACATTTGGCATTATCGTTTAGATTCCAAATAAAATGTAAACCCATTTTAATCTTATTTGGGCCTCAATCGTCACTTGTTGAATACTTTCTAAATATAATAAAATGTAATAATGAACAATAATAAAAAATGATATATTTCAAATTGTTTGTTTGCGTTTTTATATCAGCCATTAAAAATAGGGCCGTATGTATTTGTACTATAGCGTGAGGGGTGTTTAATTTTGGGATAGGGGCTATATTCTAAATTACATTTTTCCTTCATTACATCTCTGCATATATTTTATGCGTAAAACTTGCTACTTCTTAATTAACTCAATCTAATTTAATCTAATCTGGCGGAGTTTACACTCACAAATAAGAAGAACCAGGGCCGCTCCTAGGAGCATTGGATTTGGTGTACTTCATATTTGTTTCGGTTGCTGAATACAATCAGGGGTCACTGCTTTTGTATCAAACATATCACATAGGTCTACACTACAGAGGTATTGTATCACAAATATATCACATAGGTCTACACTACAGAGGTGTTGTATCACAAATATATCACATAGGTCTACACTACAGAGGTGTTGTATCACAAATATATCACATAGGTCTACACTACAGAGGTGTTGTATCACAAACATATCACATAGGTCTACACTACAGAGGTATTGTATCACAAATATATCACATAGGTCTACACTACAGAGGTGTTGTATCACAAATATATCACATAGGTCTACACTACAGAGGTGTTGTATCACAAATATATCACATAGGTCTACACTACAGAGGTATTGTATCACAAATATATCACATAGGTCTACACTACAGAGGTGTTGAATCACAAATATATCACATAGGTCTACACTACAGAGGTATTGTATCACAAATATATCACATAGGTCTACACTACAGAGGTATTGTATCACAAATATATCACATAGGTCTACACTACAGAGGTATTGTATCACAAATATATCACATAGGTCTACACTACAGAGGTGTTGTATCAAACAATTTTTATCGACCCCGTAAGGATGAAAGGCAAAGCTAACCTCGGTGGGATTTGGAAACTACGTATTGAGTGCTCACTCTGGGGAACCTACAGTAACTGGACGTTACTTTCCATATATATATATATACACACACACACACTTACATGCACTTATATATATATGTGTGTGTATATATATATTTATACATACACGTTCGTCCTTTAACCGTGAAATTGTTATATTCATGTTACTTATTATATATATATATATATATATATATATATATGTAGGAGGTGAGTTTTATTGTAGTACAATAAAGCAATGCAGATATCGGATAAAAAGCACTCTACAGTTTGTAGGACTGGAGTATACATAATATATAAGAACAAAAGATGGTTAAAAGCGTTCCATGTATTTTATTATGCGCATTTCAAAAACAAATGATATGTTGATTTAAAACTGAACTATCCACAAGTGTTTTTTAACCTTCATATCATGTCTTCATGTTTTATCTGATGAAAACACAAATATTATTGCATGATGATATTTGTTTTTGAAATGCGCATAATAAAATACATGGAACTCTTTTAACCATCTTTTGTTCTTATATATTATATATATATATATATATATATATATATATATATATATATATATATATATATATGGACGGAACAAGAGAAAAAATCCTTCATCAGCTGTAACCGCAGATCATAGATGTTTCGGCGCTTAAAACACACACACACACACACACACACACACACACACACACACACACACACACACACACACACACACACACATATATATATATATATATATATATATATATATATATATGTATATGCGTGCGTGTGTGTGTATTTATGTATGTATATATACACAGTTCTTTTGTGTAATGAACCCATATACTTTGACATAGATCCGTGACAGATAGTTGTATCTATGATCATATTCAATGTTTTTGTCCAAATATCGATTTCCTTTCTATTCTATATATAAACTATTTGTTTCAGAATCTAATAACTCTCAATTTGCTTTTGTTTGACTAAAAGTACAAATTCATAATAAAATATTTTCCCAAGTTTTGTTTATTTGATTGAATGAAAATTAGATTTAACAGAAAGCGAGAAAATATTATCAATGGCATTTTGTGATTTATAAAGAATGTATTTTCCTTTATTATATTTTGTATTATAAATGTATGTAAGGTATACCATATAGCACAAAGAATGAAGAGGGAAAAGACTGTCTTTGGTGTGATTCTAAACTTCGATGTCATTTGAAATACTTCACAAGTTGCGCCCATTCATCC
>OZ024758.1:1855068-1857568 GCA_964016885.1 Eledone cirrhosa
AGCTATGAAACTGTAAATAATAGTTGATATATATTAGAATTTATTATCAGTTAAATGTAACAGGAGGCGGGTTCTGATATTTTAAAGTATATAGAATTGACAGTGTTCAAGAAATAAAAATATATGTGCTAAAAGTATGAATTATTAAATTAAATACGCATGCGCCTGCTCCCAGATATACGCACCAAAATATAAGTGAATATAGTTTAGAGAAGAGGCAAGGCACTTTAATAAATTTAAGTATATCACTTGAGAGTTTTATGTTAGGGCTTTGTCATAGCAGGCAAAGTAAAGGACGCATATATACAATATTTAGTTCTATTCTGGTCAGATTTACTACTTTGGTAATATGGCTACGAAAAAAGAAAATATTTTCTACATGGCTTTCTTAATATTTTGTATCTGTTTCTGGACATTAGTAACCAGTCTCACAGGTCAGTTAGCTTTCTCTTAACCCCCCCCCCCCCCCACCCTCTTCTTCTTCTTCTTCTTCTTCTTCTTCTTCTTCTTCTTCTTCTTCTTCTTCTTCTCATTATTATTTTTATTATTATTGTTCTTTAAGTCTCTGTCATTGATGTTATTTAACTGGAAAGTTTGTTGAAATGAATATCAAGCTGCTACCTGCAGCCTCAGATATTCAGGACGTATCGGAGGGTTCTTGCTGTTCCCAGCAAGCATGCCTTTTGAAGTGTTCCAAAAAGCGGGGCTAGACTAATCTTCTTTAACCATCCTTGGAAACTCTTTGAGATAGTACCTAGTGCGCCTATGACAATCGGAACGACCTTGATTTCATATTATTATTATTCGGTGGATTGGCAGTATCAGTAGAGGGTCGGGCGCCATGCTTTCCAGCATAGTTACGTCCCTTTACGATCTGAGTTCAAATCCCGCCGAGGTTGACTTTGCCTTTCATCCTTACGGGGTCGATAAAATAAAGTACCAGTAATGCACTGGGTAATTGCTGGCCTTGTGCCTAAAGTAGAAACAATTATTATTATTTGCAGCATAGAGGTACGGCCCTGGCAACTTGGTCAGTCTGGCACTATATATATATATAAATATATATATATATATATATATATATATATATATATATATATATATATATATATATATATATATTTATATATATATTTATATATATATAAATATATATATATATGTATATTTATATATATAAGTATATTATATATGTATATATATGTATATATAAATATATGTATATATATATATATATATATATATATATATATATATATATAGATTTTGAGTATATGTTGGTTGTATACCAACACCTCAGTATGCAGGCTGGAGCACTCGACGAAGTGCGCAGGTTGGTTTGGTTACTCCGGAGTAGTGTAAAATAAAGTTAAATAAAAGTCAAATGATTAAAATTTAGCTTCGTTTATTACTGCTATATATATTTCAGTGACAGCCATCTTTGGCTGTGACCTCTTCAGGCAGTTTGAATTAGTATGGTATAGACAAGTACATATGTTGTTTAGGTGTATGATATTGTCAATACTCTGATATGCCCAGTTCCTTGTTGGGTTGTTAATTCAATGAGGAACTGGAGTCATATGACTCCAGAGTATCGCTATTAGCGGCCGGAGTATCGCTATTAGCTTTCTGCGTTTATGTATTTATATATATATATATAAATATTTATATATATATATATAAATATTTATATATATATATATATGAATGTATGTATAGTATATTCGGCAATATACCGTATGTTTAATTAAAAACATTTTGAAGACCTTGCGCTATCATTTTAAAGTAGCACCAATCCATATATATATGTATATATATGTATATATATGTATATATAAATATATATATATATATATATATATATATATATATATATATATATATATATATATATATATATATATATATATATATATATATATATATATACATAAATATATATATATGTATTATATATATATATATAACTTTACACACACAACACACACACATATATATAACTTTACATATATACAATGTTTACGCTGTATAGGTTATCCCAGTCTCTGTTGCATTGTACAGTTATCTGAAGGGTCACACGTTGTGATGTACTTGACAAAACTAGATATCATATCAACACCAGTGTAACAGGAATATTATAAATACTTGCCTAAGGTGCGGACTGTCTTCCGGCTATAACAATGTTGCTGTTGTGAAGGCGTGTGGTTGAGTGGTTTGAGTGGTTAGAGAACTGGATTCGCAACCGTGAGGTTGTGAGTTCGATTCCTGGACCGGACGATGCGTTATGTCCTTGAGTTCGATTCCACTTTATTTCACGTTGCTCCTTCTACCGATAGATAGTATTAGCAATTGGAAAAACTAACGGAAACATTGTTTCCTCGGTCCGATTTGACGAAAGTCGATCAACTATCGTCGTTGTTGTTGTTGGTCTTTCTATTTAGTTAAACAATAAATAACTGGTAGAAAATATTTCATTATTGTTTATTGTTGGAGTCATACT
>OZ024758.1:1860068-1900068 GCA_964016885.1 Eledone cirrhosa
AGCTGAGAGAAAGAAAGTGTCTTGCTCAATATATGTATTTCAGTGATAACCATTATCCAACAGCTATGACCTCATCAGACAGCTTGAGCGAAAAAAAACAGAAAAAAGTAATGATGGAACAAAGTTTACCCAGTCCCGAAGTATGGTGTTGTTTTCTCAAAGAACTGGTGGCATAATATATATATATATATATATATATATATATATATATATATATATATATATATATATATAGTAATAATAATAAATGTGAAGACTAAAATCCAAAGAGGGCTCGATAAGGATAAAGTTATTTTAATATATATATATATATATATATATATATATATATATATATATATATATAGTTAGGGAAGCAGAAAATTGTTTATTGTGATCCAGTTCGTGGTTAAGAAACCCAATTTCATGGACGGTTTCAACGTACCAATGAAACGGTCGTAAATACCTGGATAAAATCCTTCTCTGAATGCTTACTTGTGTTTTCTCTTTTATACTATATATATATATATATATATATATATATATATATATATATATATATATATATATATATACGCCCGTGTGTCTTCAAAGGTCATTATTCTTTTTTTTCTTTTCAGAATTATGCCAGCGGACGTTGTAATTTAAAGGAAACGCATATCGCAAATGGCTGCAATGAATTCAAAGACCCGCAACACGAAGTTATATTCATCGAGGTAACTATTTGAATCATCTCTTCAATGCATATTCTTCTAATCTTTTACTAGTTTCAGGCATCGGGCTGCGCCACCATTTTCATGGATTCTGTCTATAACATATTCTATCTATTTCATCGATTTCCGTTTGTCCAATTGCTATGTCAAATGTCAAAGGTATTAATAATAGACCGGTTTTTGAGCAATGTAGATATATTGAGACAAAGAAGTCCCCCCCCCCCCCCCTCACACACACACCACACACATGCCTCCATATAGCCTTCCGTTTTTCGGCTATAAACCATTCAGCCGAGTATCAAAAACATAATGTGAACACTGTAGTGTCCCCAACTTTGCAAGTTGCCTTCTCCATTATATTTATTGTCACGTATCCTTCTAATACCAAGAATAAGTCTGAACAAGTTTTTATATATTATAATTATATAGGAGATAAAGAATTTTTATATGAAAAACCGACTTTCCGGGCGAAAAGTTCAAAATTTCACGGTCGATGAGGGTCGCCTGGCAGTTGTCCGCTTGAGCTAAAGTTTTGCATAGATTGGCTTTTTGTTAATTGGAACAAGATGGGGGGGGGGGGAGCTGAACCTTTAGAAGGTTGAAAAATAAGGGCCAACCTAATATATATATATATATATATATATATATATATATATATATATATATATATATATATATATATATATATTAGGTAATATATATATATATTAGCATCTACAAACTGACCAATGAGAATTAAGACTATTCCTGCTGACAACATTAAATTATTCCTAACAAGCGCATATGTCCCAAGGCTCTGATACCATCAACACTATAAACACAGAGCTGGCATATCTAAGAACTGACTACCTGCCTGATGAGGTCATAGCCATTCAATGGCTATGATCGAAATATATATAGCAGTAAATAAAGGATTATGAGTTCATGCAATTGACTTATGTTTCGTCACTATATATATACATATATATATATATATATATATATATATATATATATATATATATATATATATATGTATGTATATATACATATGCATATACATATATGTATATAAACATATGTATATATATATATATACATATATGTATATGTATATATACACACACACACACACACACACACACACACAGAGTGTGTAACAGGAAAAGAATGAGGACCCCGACGGCTGAACTCCGTCCGTTTCGACAGCTAGATCCAAACTGTTTGGATCTAGCTGTCGAAACGGCCGGAGCTCAGCCGTCGGGGTCCTCATTCTTTTCCAATATATATATAGATGTATATACACACACACACACACACATATATATATATGATATGTTGATTTAAAACTGCACTATCCACAAGTGTTTTTTAACCTTCATATCATGTCTTCCTGTTTTATCTGATGAAAACACAAATATTATTGCATGATGATATTTGTTTTTGAAATGCGCATAATAAAATACATGGAACTCTTTCAACCATCTTTTGTTCTTATATATTATGTATACTCCAGTCCTACAAACTGTAGAGTGCTTCTTATCCGATATCTGCATTGCTTTATTGTACTACAATAAAACTCACCTCCTACATATATATATATATATATATATATATATATACATATACATAGAGAGATCAAGCGGTTCCACAGTGGCTCCCTCATCGACAAGTATGTTGTATATATGTTCAAGGTATGTTATATAGATGTTGTAGTAGAAGTACAGTAATTTAAACGTGTTTTTCTCTTACGTCAGAATGAACAAGTCAGAGAAGGGTCAAAAACCGTGAAACCAATTGTTATGCAGCCACAGAAGATCCACATCCGTGCACGTCCCCGTAAGTATGTATTTATTGTAACATGTAAGTGTAGGAGTAGCCTAAAATATACCACATGGGCATACTACATGGGTATTGGGCATAGGTTAACCATGGACACACCATATGGGCATACCTCGTGAGCATACCACATGGGTATATCACATGGGTATATCACATGGTCATACAACATGGGCATGCTGCATGGCTACGCCTTATATATATATATATATATATATATATATATATGATAATAAGGGCGCTGCGGAGTTGCAAATGGGTTGCATATGAAAAAAGTTTGTCCTTCATCAGTGATCTTCCAACTATCATAGGCATTTCATCGCTTTAAAGACCATATACCTCCGGTTGGTGCGAGCAACGGCTAAAAAAAAGTCGTTGGGACACGTAAATAAAGGGGACGCGAGGGTAAACAAACAAAATGGTGAGGCAACAGAAAGTGAGGAAGAAGGAGACAAGTCCCAGATTTCTATGAATTTAAGTTCGGTGAAATCGTGAACGAGAGAATAAAGACCATCAAACCTGGTTGAAATGTGAGCAAGGAAGGAATTTCGCACAGGTCTAACGGGAGGAAGAAGGGGTCTGGTCTGCGAATTCGGTAAACATAAGTTCTGTGAAATCGTAGACGAGAGAGAAAAAATTCCGACCAGCTTGGCCGAGAATGTGAGAGAAAAGATATATATATATATATATATATATATATATATATATATATATATATATATATATATATATATATATATATATATATGTATATATATATATATATAATTACATAATTACATATATAATTATTCCATGTTATCCATAACATAATTCTTTTGTAATTAAATAGCTCTGTACAACACATAGAGCACTTTTCTATCCTTTACCTTTTCTTCTGCGGAAATACTTAACACATATATATATATATATATATATATATATATATATATATATATATATATATATATATATATATACACACAACATGTCAACTTTCTATGTATCTGCATGACTCTTATTTTATTTTTATATTTTACATCATGGCTCTACATATATTTCCACTCTTGTATTAAATATGTAGTTAATATGTATTTCTAGAT
Source organism: Eledone cirrhosa (assembly GCA_964016885.1). Lineage (NCBI taxonomy): Eukaryota > Metazoa > Mollusca > Cephalopoda > Octopoda > Eledonidae > Eledone > Eledone cirrhosa. The sequence continues at coordinate 1,863,661 of OZ024758.1, forward strand.
GAAAGTGTAGAGATTCCATTTACCTTCTACCAAACCAAAGATTCTGCCGTGGACATGTTTTTTCTAATTGATATATCAAAAACTATGGAACAATATATTACAGAGCTTGCTAATGTGTCTTTACATCTTGGTAAGTATAAACCCCATGTTATCAACTTCCTTTTGTCGTTTAAAAACATTAGAGGCGTCACAATATATATATATAGTGAAAGAGTGAAGAATAACATGGTTGGCTGTACAAAAAAGGTTTTAATTACAGTATTAACAATTGTTTCATTGATCAGGTGAGTCTAAAGGCCGCTGATCACTCGAAGTTGCGTCACTCGACCTTAAATACAGTGTGTGTCTCTGATCAAATCATCGGAATATTCACTACTATGTGTATTACTCCAAGAATGATCTGCATGGGAATTCTCGCAAACTCGCAACCTAACTAAGATAACCTCTTGTTGAGTCAAACAACGCCGTACGTTAAAACTATCCATAGTACAGAGTACTCACAACCTCTAACTGGATTACCTAAAACGATAACTTGTTATCCCATATATATATATATATATATATATATATATATATATATATATATATATATATATATTATAAAGAAAACGAAAAATCAGTGATGCATCTGGACTTAGTTTATTTCGTGTTACAAATGTTTCGCCGGCATGTAGCTCGAGTCATGGTCCTTGTATGGATCTGGCTGATTCTACTTCTGTGGGTTTTTTCAGACATGGGTGTTCCGTCCAGAGCAAATTATATATATATATATATATATATATATATATATATATATATATATATATATATATATATATATATATATATATATATATATATATATTATTATGTAATAAACAACATAAGGCAATTATTCCATTTACCAGTGGTTTCTTAAAAGCAAAAGGTTTTGCTTTCAATCCTCAGAATTAGGAGGATTGAAAGCAAAACCTTTTGCTTTTAAGAAACCACTGGTAAATGGAATAATTGCCTTATGTTGTTTATTACATAATAATAATTAAGCTCTGTTGCTTACATAGAGCACTCTTTTTTCCTGGACTTTTCCGACGGAATTACTTCATTCACATATATATATATATATATATATACACACACAAAACGTCAGCTTTCTGTGTACCCTAATCTTCCACTGAGACAATAAAAAGTATTTGATTCTTTGAAGAAGTTGTGCCCTCTAGACAATTATTTATCCAATAATCTATCTTTTCCCAGTGGAAAACCTTCAAAATATGACGGATAGTTTGAAAGTAGGAGCAGGAGTATTTGTTGAGAAACCATTGCTTCCTTTCGTGTAAGTTAAATATATTTATATTTCTACCAATATATTATTCTATCATTTTATTGCCTTTAAGAGCGGTCAATTGACAATAATGGTAAAGCATCAGACGCCATGCTTTGCAGCATAGAGTTATGGCCCTTTACGTTCTGAGTTCACATCCCGCCGAGGTTAACTTTGCCTTTCATCCTTAAGGGGTCGATAAAATAAAGTACCAGTCACGTACTGGGGTCGATTTAATCGACTTTCCCCTCCTCCAAAATTACTGGCCTTGTGCCTATATAAGAAATCATTATTTTATTGCATAGTTACGTCCCTTTCGATCTGAGTTTAAATCCCGCCGAGGTTGACTTTGCCTTTCATCCTTACGGGGTCGATAAAATAAAGTACCAGTAATGCACTGGGTAATTGCTGGCCTTGTGCCTAAAGTAGAAACAATTATTTTATTGCTTTTAAGGGCGGTGGATCGGCAATAATTGTTTCTACTTTTGGCACAAGGCCAGCAATTATCCCAGTGTATTGCTGGTACTTTATTTTATCGACCCCGTAAGGATGAAAGGCAAAGTTAACGTCGGTGGGATTTGAACTCAGAACGTAAAGGGCCATAACTCTATGCTGCAAAGCATGTTGTCTGACACTCTACCGATACTTCCAACCCGCCAATAATGGTAGAGAGTAAGATGCCATGCTTTACAGCATAGAGTTATGACCCTTTGCGTTTTGAGATCAAATCCCGCCGAGGTTAGCTTTGCCTTCCATCCTTGCGGGGTCGATAAAATAAAGTACCAGTAATGCACTGAGGTTGATTTAATCGACTTTCTCCCCTCCTTTTCAAATTGCTGGCCTTGTGCCTCAATCAAGTGAAATGTGGAGTTGTTTAGTTACAGGTTTAATTAATAATTAATATCTTTTCTAAAACATGACATAACATTTGAATTATCGTTTGTAGATTCGCCAGCGGAAATCCGGATAACACAGACATTTGGAAAAAGATAGTCACATATAAAATTGTCGCCAAATTAACGCATAGAGCGCAAACATTTAAAGTAAGTAGAATTTAATTTTTATAAATTATTGTGCTCCTGAAACAGGGTGTAGAAATCGCTCTCCCTCTCTCTCTCTCTCTCTCTCTCTCTCTCTCTCTCTCTCTCTATATATATATATATATATATATATATATATATATATATATCTACCAAAATATACGGTAGTGTCCAATCCAAATGTGTAGATATGATATACATATATATCCTAGAAACGATCGTAAAATGATGAATTTTTAATATAAGGAACTGTTTCTTTGTTTTTATTCATTATTTTTATTAATTTATATATATATATATATATATATATATATATATATCATCTGTCAGATAATGTATCATCTGTCAGATAATAACCGACCTCCATTGTTTAAAGACACCGGCTTATCTTTACACTGGATAGAATACACCCCACGACAGCTTTTACATGTCAACTTTATACATCTGCCTCATGTCAGCTTGTTTTACACGCTAAAATCGTAGATATACTATACTTCCCACCTAGATTGATGTTGTGATTATTTCAAATAATTTATTGCTAGCATTGTTAGTATTGTTGTTATTGTTCTGATTGAATGCCATTACTACTATATATAGTAGCCATGCCTGTATATTCCTTTCATTCTCGCAAGCTCCGATGAATTGACTGGTTATAACTTTGTATTGGTGATCGAGTAACGTGAAAATAAGCGGATAGCGATCTCTAGACCTACCAGTTCAGAGAAACAATTGTCAGCAATGAGATTAAAAACCTTTTTTGTATAGCAAACCGTGTCACTCTTCTTTCCTGATATATATATATATATATATAATATATATGAAGTATTTTCGTAGGAAAGGTAAAGGAAAAGAGAGTGTTCTATGTAGGCTACAGAGCTTATTAGTTATGTAATAAACAACAAATAATTATCTTATGTTGTTTATTACATAACTACATATATATATACATATTTATGTGTGTGTGTATATTAACCTTCGATTGAACCCAGGATACACACCCACACATCCCCCCCACCCCCACACGCACGCACGCACACACACACACACACACACACACACACACACACACACACACACACACACACACACACACACACACACACACACGCACACACACACACACACACACACACACACACACACACACACACACACACCCACAAACATCACACTTCATGTTTTAGAAATTGTTCATGTTTTTATCTCAAAACAAATATATTTCTCTTCCCAGGATACTATCAAACATTTACATAGTCTAACCACAAACAATGCTGACTTTCCCGAAGCAGGATTGGAGGCTCTGTTGCAAACTGCTGTCTGTGAAGTAAGGACTTTTACTTATTCCTGTGCACCACTCTCATCAGCCACTTTATCCAGCTAACAGTTGTGTGTCTCAACCACTCTCATCAGCCACTGTATCCAACTACCTACAGTGTGTTTCTACCACCCTCATCAACCACTCTACCCAGTCACCTAACAGTTGTGTTTCTACCACCCTCATCAGCCACACTATCAAGCTAACAGCTGTGTGTCTCTACCACCCTCATCAGCCACTGTATCCAGCAACCTAACAGTTGTGTCTCTACCACTCTCATCAGCCACTCTATCCAGTCACCTAACAGCTGTGTATCTCTACCACTCTCATCATTTTACATAGCATTTAACTAAGATTTTCAAGCCGAAAGCATACATGGGGAATTTTCTAATGTCTTTGATATTTTCATTACAGGAAAATGTTGGATGGCGGAAGGAATCGCGAAGAATTATTATCTATTGTTCTGATGCACCATTCCATTATGCAGGAGACGGTATGGTGAGTGGATTATTTACGAGTAACATATATGTACTTCTACATATCTTAAGTTCAACGATAAAGTAATGTGTGTTTATATCGCTAACCACTTGTAGTATATCTATTTAGTTAAGCAATAGACATTTTAGAAGATTTATATAGTGATAGCAATGTGAAGGCGCGTGGCTGAGTGGTTTGAGAATTGGATTAGCAATTGTAAGGTTGTGAGTTCGATTCCTGGACCGGGCGATGCGTTATGCCCTGTTTTGACGAAAGTCGATCGACTGTCGATAGCAATATTTGCTTTTTTACTGTCACACGACATTATTACATAAAGAATTACATAATAACTACATAAAGGTATTGAATTGGCAGTATCGGTAGAGCGTCTGACGCCATGCTTTGCAGCATAGAGTTATGGCCCTTTATATTCTGAGTTCAAATCCCGACGAGGTTAACTTTTCCTTTCATCCTTACGGGGTCGATAAAATATAGATTTTTCAGGTAATTTTAATATAATAATACAAAGCATTTCTAATTTTCCGGTTTTTATTTAGCTTGTAGGTGTTATACACCCCAATGATGGACAGTGTCACATGAATCAAAGTCAATATTTAGCTGCAGAGACTCAGGTAGATATATCTTACTTCCATCTATAACTCTTTATTATTTATATTACTTTTATATATACCGTATTTCCCGGCGTCGAAGACACTACTTTTTTCTTAAAATAAGTCTCAAAAATCTACCATGCGTCTTGGAGGACGAAGGTTGCTTATTATCTTTTTTCAAATTTTTGGTTGTCAAAATTAAGGTGCGTCCTCGAGGGCGAAGCGTCTTCGGCACCGGGAAATACAGTACTATTTTATTTTCGCGGTAAAGGTTTTATCTTACATAATATCGAAGCTACGAGATTTTCATATTATTTATTTTGAGAGCAATACCTTAACGTCTGAGCAATACCTTAACGTCGGTATGAGTGGCCAGTTACAGCCGGTTTGAACAGAAAGAGGTGAGATAATTCTGGCCAGTTACAGCCGGTTTAAATGCTAAAGGAATAAACACGCTTTCAATAATTACTATTATCATTACGGTAGATTCGGGATGCCCTCGATTCTTAAGCACAGTTGTATGTGTTACGATGTTTGACGTGAAAGTCATTCAAAATATTAAATACACTAATACTTAGGCATTATTCTTTTCTGTTCACAGGATTATCCATCCATTCAACAAATTTCTAATGCATTGTCATCGAAGCAAGTGACAACAATATTTGCTGTTGCCAGTAAACAATACATCCATCTTTACAACAAACTAAGTCGGAAAATCGAATCCTCATATGTCAGTGAACTAAACTCAGAAACTTCATCAATCGCTGATATTATAACTAACTGCTATAAGGTAACCTGCTTATATTAATGGGTTTATTGTGTTTAATTAAGTAAACGTTACCTTTCATCCTTCCGAGGTCGATAAAAAAAAGTACCAGTCTAGTACTGGGGTCGATTCTTCCTCAATATCTCTTTTTCATTTCCTGTCTCAGTTTCTATCTTTCTCTGGATGAAATCTGCTGAATTCAGACCTGAAGAGAGATGGGCTCCGCCAGGCCTAAAAGTGCCCAAGAAACGCCGTACGTCAATACGGAATCTCTACGACTTTATCAGGAGTTACGGGACCATATCATACCAATTAGGAATACGATCAATGTTTTGTTAAATGAAAGCTTTACTGGTAATAAGACCTGAATAGATTTGTTTAGGTGAAGTCCCCATTTTGTCCATTCCCTCCTTGCTTTTGATTCGCCATTATATATATATATGCCTGGTGGTCATCGATCTGTCCAGTTCGTTTGTCAACCAGCATATCAGGAAAAAAATTATACATTTTCTATATATTTTGTCTGAGGAGAACATGTTTTGCTTTATGTTATACATAAAACTTTACATCTTCGAAATATATATATAATGAAACAAATAGAGATCATATAAAGTATATATATAAACGATTGAAATACAGAGATATATATTAGTTTGTATATGAACAGAAATATGTCATATCGCAGCATTTGTGCGATAGGCTGAAAATTAATTCAAATTAATTTAGTGAAATTGGACATTTTATTTACTGTCTTCAGAACATTTCCTCGACTGTCAAAATGGCTGTCTTGAACAAGGGTGTGAATATTACTTTCTATGCAAATTGTGACGGGTAAGTCATTGTATTTACGATTCTTTTGTTGTCCAACATTTTGTTTTGATGTTTTCAAACTTTAAATTCCCATTATTAAATATATATATATGTATATATATGATATGCTCCAGCTATTTAAAATGTTTATCTTAAGTGTTGGAATTAGTCAACTTAAGGGTTGATAGTTTTTATCTCGTCAAAACTTTAGCATTTTTTATCCAATAAAGAAATGTACCTTTTCATATAATTAAATTACTTACGGACGCCATACTTTGACGCATAGAGTTACGGCCCTTTCCATTCTGAGTTCAAATCCCGCCAAGGTTAACTTTGCCTTTCATTCTTACGGGGTCGATAAAATAAAGTACCAGTAATGCACTGGGTAATTGCTGGCCTTGTGCCAAAAGCAGAAACAATTATTATTAACCAGAATTCTGCTCATTTCTGAGCTTTTCTCCATTCTGTATGCACCTGACAACTTTCTTAAGACTGGTTGTGAAGCCCTGGAGTTCTGCTTCAAAATTGTTCCTTAAATTCGAAGTTGAAGGAAACTTAAAATAATTCAAATAGAATTATAACTATCAGCATTGCATTCACTTTGAAATCTATCTTGCTGTTTTAAATAGAATTTCAAGAATATTTAGAATTATTCTAGATGAAGATTTAATTAGATTTTTAAACAATATATTACCTCTTTATATAACTACGTGATAGATCAAAAGATAATTAAAACCAAAACCACCATATGCTGTCTTTAAAAATTATGTAATATAGTAACTTCGTTTTCCATGCATTAAAGACAAAAGATTATGCTTATACTGTGGTAGATTTCAACAGATGTTTTATAGAAATATTTGATATTTTTTTAACCACGACATGGGATTTGTTTGCTTGAAATATGCCAAAATATTTCACGTATATCAATATTGAAATTTCAAATTTCTAGCAAATACCAAATTATATGCTAACAATTTCTAATTTCAATATTGAAGCAAATTCGTATATTGATTCAGATTTAAATATTGGTGCTAGTATTGATCTGAATTGAATAAATGCTACAGGGCATTAAGTTCAAAGTTAAAATTCAAATTTTTGCAATGGGAAAACAGAATTTCATATTTTTAAACAATAATAAAAAATAACAAATCAATCTTTACTAAGTTTCTTTAATCTTCTCCGAATATATTTCTTAATATATGTATATATATATATATATATATATATATATATATATATATATATATATAAATAAATACATACATACATACATATATACATATACATATACACAAACACACACACACACACACACACACATATATATATGTTATATATATCTCTTAATATATATATATATATTTCTTAATATTTTAGCGATGTTTTAAAAGGGAACTTTACTTTCAAGGGAAAACAGAACGAGAAATATTAATTCACTATAAAAATGAACGTAAAACTTTATTAATGTATAAAATGCTAATATATCTAAAAAGATCAATATTAAGTCGTTACAGAACTATTTCTAATTTTGCTTGGTTCTGAAGACGAGGATTCATACATCGTACTCCTATAGATAAAAAATACTAACTTTATTTGAAATAAAAATATATTTTTCAAATGTATGGAAGTCTGATATTTTCAGATAATTTAAAATTTCTTGTTACGTATTAAACTTTGATTATAACGAATCTAAAGATTTTAATTCACTGCGATGATTTTAAGTTGACCTCTCCCCCACCACACCCACCCCATTAAATCCGGCCCTGTCTGGCTCCGTACTTTGGATGTCCACCTTGCAATTACTTGATTTCGGATTCTATACAACACTTAGGTATCTTATCACTTAGGTATCTTGTTCCCATTGTCTCAAGTCAATGAAAGCCTTTTCAGAAACATTTTGGCTGGCCATAGATCTGACCGTTCCGGTTAGCGGATGTCTTAACACAGAAGTTCACAAATATTTCCCCCCCCCTCTCACGGCCACGTAATACCCTCAGCGCCTCCCACCCCTATATTTATATATAATTGTTTCTACATATTCGAATATTTTACTATTTATTTTTTAGTAAGAATTGGATCAAGTCCAAAATATGCGAAGGAATTAAGCACAGTCATGAGGTACGTTTGTACATGTGTATAGGGTTGGGTTTAGACATTTGGGGAACCCGGGCACTTCATATTTGAGGGGGTTCCTCATACACAAAATATGAGAATGCACAGCAACCACCCCAATTTTATATATCAAAGTTCTTCTTGTGACGCTAAACTCCGCCAGTTGCAGACTGCGCATCAACATGTGATATCTCTCTCAACAAAGTTCGATCACCAACAGCAGAGTTCAAAGAGCAAAGATCAAGTCCAGTCCATAGGTTGACAAGCTATCGTTATCAAGCTATCGTTTTGGCTGCCGGCATCTGCTTCTCTCACCAGCCAACCTTCCTTCCAGACATAACCTACTCACACCACCAGTTGATCTTTTTATATGACCGTATAGTTTGAGTACTCTTGACTTGACAATGGATGTAATTGGTCTAAGTTTGGTAATGTTGAGCAGCTCACTGATACAGATACGGTCGCTGAGCCGCTTGCCAGTCATAAGTCTCATGATGTGGTTCTGGAATGTAGAAAGCTTCTGAAGTGACCTTGTCGTCCAATTAACACAGTCAATACCATATAACACATACCAAAGTTAGCTTGGTGCAAGTAATTGGAGTTGAAAAGTTATACACGTATTAAATTCTAAAAATTCTAACCATCCTAAAACTAAAAGGTCCTGTTGAGGGCAGAAATAAATTGCTATGGCCTTGCTGGTGCCCCTACCCCACACTGCAGTGATCCCGGAGGAATTGCTCCCTTATCAGTATGTTGATAATTTGGCTGGTGATAACAGTACTTAAAATAGAATGTCAAAGCAGCACGGCAGATAGCGATCTTTAGATACACACAGCCAATGAAACATATGTTAATATCTGAAATAAACCTATTGTACAGTTTATCCATGTTATTCTTCACTCCTTCATTACACACACACACACACACACACACACACACATACATATATATATATATATACACACTTACATATATATTAAATTTGCCACCTGTTTTGTTTGTTTCATTTATTAACTATCTCTCTCTCTCTCTCTCTCTCTCTCTCTCTCTCTCTCTATATATATATATATATATATATATATATATATATATATGTGTGTGTGTGTGTGTATGTGTATATATATATATATATATATATATATATATATATATATATATATATATTCATTTATATATATATATATATATATATATATATATATATATAATATATATATCAGGTTCAATTCAAAGCCATTTTAACCACCGGGGACTGTTCTCAGAAGCAAAACCAGACGATCACAATAAACCCGAATGGAATCAGAGGAAAAATGGACATTGTAGTTGAACTTCTATGTCATTGTGATTGTGAAGAGGTATGGAAAATATGTTGTATTTAATATCAACTGTTTTGGAGCTGCTCTCTACTCTAATAATTGTTTCTACTATAGGAACAAGGTCAGCAATTTGCAGAGAAGGTAACGTTGATTAAATCAACCTCAGTGTATTACTGGTACTTTATTTTATCGACCCAGTAAGGACGAAAGGCAAAGTTAACCTCGACGAGATTTGAGCTCAGAACGCAAAAGAGCCATAACTCCATAAACTCGATAAAATAAAGTACCAGTAATGCACTGGGATAATTGCTGGCCTTGTGCCAAAAGTAGAAACAATTATTATTCGATATAAAGCTCACGAATGCATTTATGTATCCGTTATGTATCCGCGAGTGTGAAGGCGCGTGGCTGACTGGTTAGAAAATTGGATTCGCAATCACGAGGTTGTGAGTTCGATTCTAGGAGCGGGCGGTTCATTATGTTCTTCGGCAAGACACTTTATTTCACGTTGCTCCTTCTACCTGGAGTTGCGACCGATACATAGTATTAGAAATTGCAAAGACCAATGGAAATATTGTCTCCTCGGTCCGATTTGACGAAAGTCGATCAAATGTCGATATGTTAGAGTGAAAAAGGAAATTCTAATTTTATTTCTATGAATGCTTTTCATATAAATGTGTGTGTGTGTGTGTGTGACAGCTCACACCTACGCAGGTTTAGCTGGCCACTTCCAAGGTATATCTCGTTGGAGGTGTCTTGGGTGATTTAATGATAGGGTATCCAGTCCTATCATATCATTTCTACAGCTGAGTAAACTGGAGCAACGTGAAATAAAGTGTCTTGCTCAAGGAAACAACACATCACCCGGTCCGAGAATTGAACTCACAACCTTTCGATTGCAAACCCAATGCTCTAACCGCTAAGCCTTCACTTTTTATATAAATAGATGAATTAAAACGCTAATAAATCTACCACCCATCATAATATCTTCTGTCTACAGGTACATAACAGTTCTCAGTGCAATGAAAGAGGAACAGAGAAATGTGGTGACTGCACTTGTAACAGTGGTTTTACTGGTAGTGTTTGTGAATGTACACTGGAAGACAGCTTGAATTCGGGAAATGGTACAGAAAAGTGTAAAATGTATATAAACTTTATTTTGTGAATACTTTTGGTAGTTATCTTTACAACCCTTCTCCTGACACGATTACGTTTGAGTTTATATCATTGCTTATGAAGTCATTTATTTAAATATAAGGTATACCTTTTTAATAAGTAAACAGTTTATTGTCACTGTGAAAAGCAGGGCCTATGAGAGTGGGGTCCAGCCGGTACTTGTTCTGGGGCCCAAGAATTATGAAGGCCCCACAACAACCATGCAACATCCAAACTTCATAGCTACCAGTCTACTCTACAGGTACGTTCAGGGCCTATGAGAGGGGGTTGGGTGGAGTCCAGCTGGTACTTTGTTCCAGGGTCCAAGAGCATGAAGACTCCACAACAATCATGCAACATCCATTTTGAGAAAAATATTTTCCTGCTTCGGACCCCAAAGGGATCTTATACCGCCTTGCAAAATTTCTCTTGGAGACCCCGGTGAAAAGTAAAGTAATTTATTATAACAGAGGATTTATCTTCATTCCTAGAAAAAAAGAAAATTCTAGTCTTCTCAGAGCTATCTTCTATTCCCATTTACGTTATTAATTTGTAGCTCTGTATTGACAAATAGTGCTTCACAAAGTTTTGAATATTTTGAAAAATACCGCATACCTTATAAATAATTTACACTTTAGCCTCGTCATAAACTTTACATATAATGATTACACCAGACATTTCTATTCATAAAATAATGAATGCAAATAATTTCAAGTTTTTATCTTCAAACATCAAAGAAAGAATTCTCATTTTTGTTTACAGAGAAATTTTTAATTAATAGTTATTTGTTGTATTTGCAACCTGATACAAAGATACACAACTCTGTCTAAGATATTCACTAATAACCCTTTAGCATTTACATTACTCTATAATGACTATTATATTTACAGTAAAGGCTTTACCTCACATAATTATCTCACATAATATTGAATCTATGAAATGTTGATATTATTTATTTTAAGAACAATACCTCAACATCAGTATGAGTGGCTGGTTACGGCAGGTTTGAATAGAAAGAGGTGAGAGAATTCTTGCCGTATATGGCCCGTTTAAATGCTAAAGGTTTAATAAACATTTATGTTTAACACTGAAACTCTGAAGTGTACAATTGATTAACTCAAGACTTTCATCTACAAATTGTCTTCTCAATATTTTCCTTTCTTTGAAATAGGGATAACAGCACCGAAATTTGTAGCAACCGTGGAGAATGTATTTGCGGGAAGTGTATATGTGACCACAAAACTTCAAACAAAATGAATTTCTATCGGGGCAAATTTTGTGAATGCGATGACTTTTCCTGTCCGCTTTTCGACCGGAAATTATGTGGAGGTAAAACTTAATTTTGTTCTTCTGGTTTTTTTTTTTTTTTTTTTTGTCTAATCGACTTTCTATTTACAGGGTCGATAAAATAAAGCACCAGTAATGCACTGGGTCGATTTAATCGACTTTCCCTTCCCCTTTAAATTGTTGGCCTTGGCCTAAAGTAGAAACAATTATTTAATATGTTCATGAAATATAACTCTTTATAAATCCAAGATTTTGCAAAAGGTACTTTGGTTAACCCTTTAGCATTTAAACTGGCTGTATCTGGCCAGAATCTCTCTCCTGTTTCTCTTCAAAGCAGCTCGTATCGGCGTTAAGGTATTATTCTCAAAATAAATAATATCAAAACCTCATAGATTTGATATTATGTGAGATAATTATGTAATATAAAGCCTTTACCACAAAAAACAATAGTAAACAGAGTAATGTAATTGTTAAAAGGTTAAAGACGTGATATAGCCTTAAGGCTGATTCTAACAGTTTGCCATCTCTGGTGAAAATTGGTGAAAAATTATTAATTTTTCATAATTTGAATCAATCCGAAAGGGAATAATAATAATAATAATAAAACTTAGTTAAATCGTTGTTTTCTTTATTTTCACAATCCTTACCCCTTTTATTTTGTAATTAGGACAATCCCGTGGCTCCTGCACATGTGGAAAGTGTGTGTGTACCTCAAATTACACCGAAAATGATTGCAGTTGTCCAAGAAACAATGATACCTGTTTGGCTGAAGACGCTGTTAGTAATTCATTTAAAATATAAATTACAATTTTAATCAGTGAAAATTCTTCCTCTATATCTCTTTCTCACTTTCTTTCTCTCACTCTCTCTATCCTTCTCTAGAAGAAACCTGCTGAGTTCAGACCTGGAGAGGAGATTGGCTCCACCAGGTTTTAAAAATGGCCAAGAAGCGCCGTATATAATTGACGCCCTTACGACTCCCTCAGGAGTTACGGGTCCATACATATATACACTTTTATATATATATATATATTTATATATATGCTTATATATATATATATATATATATATATATATATATATATATATATATATATATATATATTTCCCCCACCCCCTACTCTCAAGCGTGAAACTAATACTAATATCATTTATACTGCCTCTCTGCTTTTTGGTCTCTGTTTATTTATAAAAAAAAATATATATATATATATATATATATATATATATATATAGAGAGAGAGAGAGAGAGAGATAGATATATGAAGTATTTCCGTAGGAAGGATAAAGGAAGTGAGAGTGCTCTATGTATGCTACAGAGCTATTTCATTGTAATAGCCTTTGTTTTTATTTTCATATCTTACGTCCATATTAAATTTTCATTCTGACGAGCGATTTCAGACGTCTCTGTTGAGCTCGCCTGTCTTCCTGAATCCTTTGGTAAATGGAATAATTGTCTTATGTTGTTTATTACACACGCACCACACGCACGCACGCGCGCACACACACACACACACACACACACACACACACACACACACACACACACACACACACACATATATATATATATATATATATATGTATATATGTATGTGTGTGTGGATGTCTGTCTGTCGTTCTATGTGTATACATGTATATATGGATGTATATAATTTTTACAAGCCTTTATTAATTTAAGCCTTTATTAATTTACAGACGGTATGTAGTGGCCGTGGTAACTGTTCGTGTGGTCAATGTACCTGTGATTCTAATTTTGGTTACAAAGGCCAAACGTGTGAGGTTCCCCCGGTAAGTCTTTTCTACACTTCCTTTGTGTAATTATAATGTTTAAAATAATCTAATTATATTTACCTGCAGTCATTAAAGTTACTCAGTAACAGGTACTTATGACGGTTCCTATACACAATAGCCCTTCCAGTTATAAAGAGGAATCAGGCCCCCCTTCAAATGGCACCATACATTCTTAGTCGTGGGTAAACTATGCTTGAAAAGAAATGAAACGAAGGTCCTGTTCCCCAGTGAGATAATTGCTGGCCTCGTGCCAAAAATAGAACAATTATTTTGTTGGAGTCAAATCAATTTTTATTTGTAATTTGGATAAAGATATATTCTGTTTGAATTATCTTCTAGATTCTTCACTTGAAATCGAAGTCCCAGCAATTTAATGAATTATAAAACAATATTCAGATTTGTTTTGTACAACTTAATCTTCATCTTTTTCGAATAAAGAGTGAAAGGGTTTTTAGATTAGGATAAAGATCCCATAACTCCTGGTACACACACACACACACACGCACACACACACACACACACACACACACACACACACACACACATATATATATGTAGAAGTTATATTTAATTTGTTGGGATACAACAAGCAAATATTTTTATAACTGATATAAAGCATTCTTTTAAGGGTATGTCGCATTCTTTTAAGAGTATGTCAATATTTGTTTATAAAACTGATCTATATTATATTTTATCTGATGAAAGCGCACAATAATTTGCTTTGGTGTCCTTGAAATATGTATAATGAAATAAATATGGTTTTATAAATATAGTTTCCATTTATTAATATATTGTATATATATATATATATATATAGTTATATTTGGGGAGGGTCATATTTGCGTAATATTGCCAGAATTAATAACAGAACACACTCACTGTTTGGTTGGTTTTCGGTTCTCGCTGTCTTTTATATATATATATCTGCGATCTAACTTACTCGGTCCTCAATGTTGCCATTGACTGACCGGCGGTCAAAAATAATACAGATACAATATAGACACAAACACATATATATAGTTTACATAATTTACATAAATCTTTCGTTGCACATCTGCAACATCGTCAGTGGTGTTATATTCATTGTTCCTCCTGTTGTGTTGCATGTCTACGCCATTTTTTTTTTGTTCAGTCTGTCTATATATTTATTTATTTATTTGCTTGTTTGTTTATCTTATTTTATTTTGTCTTCTTTGCGCATGCGTTTGCGTGTGTGTATAATGTTATGTGTGATGTGTGACTAGTGTGTATAGTGTTGTGTCTGCTGGGTGACTAGTGTGTGTTTATGTGCTTGTGTATGTATTTATTTATCTTATTTTATTTAATTTTATTTACTTATTTATACTTCTCTTAGGTCAGTGTTGTTTGTTTGGGTGTTGTTGTTGTTCCACTCATTCTTTCTGTTTAGCTTTGGTCTTCTAATTTCTATTTCACTGGCCTCTCTGATTTGCCTATCTGCTGGGTCATTCCTATGTTTAGATATTATTCTAATTTCTATGTTGTCTATGTTACCGTCGTGTTGTTGTCTAGCATGTTCGTATAGTACTGACCCGTTTTTTCGTCCTTTTAGTTCCCCCCAGTGTTGGTCTATCCTTTCACCTATGCTACGAGCTGTCTCACCTATGTATGTTGTTGTCATGTTTCTGCAAGTACCCTCTGTACATCTTATGCTATAGACTACGTTTCTGGTTTTACAGTTTATCCGGGGGTTCACCTTACATATGATATATATATATATATATATATATATATATAGAGAGAGAGAGAGAGAGAGATACATACATAAAAAGGATAAAGATCCCATAAGTTCTTGTGAAGTCGTAGAGGTACTGTCATACGATGTGTCTAGGGCACTTTTAAACCTGGTCGAGCACAACCTTCTCCAGGTCTGAACACAGTCAATTTTTTCTATAGAGGAAGAATCGACCCCAGTACTGGACTGGTACTTTTTTTCAATCGACTTCGAAAGAATGAAAGTCAAAGTTGACTCCGGCGGGATTTGAACTCACAGCGTGCAATGCGGGGGGACGAATGCCGTAAAGCATTCTATCCGAGATCTTAACCACTGCCAACTCATCGCCCAGGTTAAGGGGATCTAAAAGAATTTTCTATTATTGTTCCGCCAAAATTTCTAAGTTGATGATTATTAATATAATGTTAAAATCTTTACAGGTATGTCTGAATAGGTGTACAGTAAAAAGAAGTTGTATCCTGTGTGCAAAAACCAACAATGCATCAATGTGTCAAAAGGAATGTGATGATATACCATTCGACCGTGTCGACTCTTTGAAAAAAGGTATCTCTTACCCTCCAATGTATTACTCCGCAAAGATTATATAGTATGTCTCCATTTAATTTATAATCGGTTTACATTGCATAATTACCTCCCTTGCCTTCACTAACAGGAATTTTCATCATACCAATTTCTCCCTTTTTCGTTACTGTTGTAATTTCAACGAACTAAATCGTATTAGTAGCTTACTACATTAATTAACCCTTTAGTATTTATATTACTCTATATTTACTATCATATTTTCACAGTAAAGGCTTTATCTTACATAATATCGAATCTATGAGATTTTGATATTATTTATTTTAAGAAAAATACCTTAACATCAGTATGAGCGGCCAGTTACAGCCGGTTGAACAGAAATATTTGAGAGAATTCTGACCGAATACGGCCGGTTTAAATGCTAAAGGGTTAAATATGTCTTCCTTCGCTTAATTATATGTAACTGTACGACTGATTCTTTTCAATTCTTTTTTAAACCCAAAAGATAGTAAAACATGCAAGATAGTAAATGACCAATGTGTTATACAGTACCAATGCGAGATAGAAAATGGAAAGGAACTTCTGAAGATTCTTAAACATGAACGTAAGTATTTTGAGGCTTGACTTATTCCTCTCCAAATTGTTGGCACTGTGTCTATAGTAGAAACCATTATATATTGCAAGGCATATTGACTATAATATGGTTTAATTATCTTTATAAAGACAAATATTTGTATCCCTTTCCCGTGTTTATAATACGTTAGTTTATCATTTGCAATAAAATTCTTCCATGTATTACCGTACAACTGATCTAAATCACCAAATAATATGAAGCTATTTTATGACACTCTTTGAAAAGGCCAAAATGAATGCATTAACTTGGATAGAATCCATTAACAGAAGAAAAATAATTCAAATTTAAAAACAAGGCTTCACTAAAATTGATTATTAATGAAGCAATTTTAAAATCTGAAAATAAATTAAATTAAAATTTTACACCATTATATAACAGCATTTGTGAATGTGAAATAATATTTTATACCATTGCCTGAAATAATTACTTTCAAACTCTTAACATAATTACTCATTATCCCTAGAGTTTTATCTTCAATCAAGAGTAGAACAGTGATTAAAATTTCCACTCCATAAAGGGTCTCTGTCCATTAGGGTATTCAAATATTACGTGACAATTTTTTTTAATTGTTGGATTTTCAGACAAGGACACTTTACATCACCTAGCATTATCATTCAAAGTCGAGATCTTCACCACTCAATAGCTACATTAAAGTAGTTGTCATATCGCTTCAATTGATCGTTGATTGGTAATTCTTTGTCGTTAACACGTCACAAATAAAATGAGGGAAGCCAACATAAATTCGCTCAACATACTAGAAATAACAGCTAATTCTCTCCTAGAACACAAATGTTAAAACATATAGGATATTTGAATGTATGTATTGTATATTTAACAATATACTGTATGTTTATGAAAAACATTTTGAAGGCCTTTCGCTATGAATTTTAAGGTAGTGACAAACGTCACGTATCTAGTTTCAGTAAAGGCAGGGGGAAGTAATCCTCGATTTCTAGCCCAATTGTTAGTGAAAACTCTCACAAATGTGGCTACATGGACCTTATAAACTTTGTAACCGTGAGGAAAGTTGGCTCAGTTGTGCCGTGTATTGAAATACAATCACAGGTGTCTTCCAAATCCACTACTAATACCTAATACTAATATAGGTAGCCCTAGGGCCAAGGGTGTCCTTGGCCCTAGGGCTACCTCCCAACTTACTACCATAGGCGCTGAGCTGGCTAGCCGCAGGTTTGAGCCTCGCGAGATGGAACGGCTCTTCCAACGCATCTCCCTTACCATCCTCCGGGGAAACGTCTTCTCCATTCTGTCCGCCGGGGTTGTGGGACGGCCAACACGTGGGACCCCATTTGCTCACTATACAGAGAGATGGGGAGGGCGAGAGAGATGGAGGTGATGACGGTGGGAGTTCGGCTCTTCCGTGGAACACGTGATCATTTCATTTTTGTACGTTTCATGCCAGAAACATTTAAATAACAAATATTATTCCCTTATGTTTTCAGAATGTACCAAAAGTAATAAAACAGTACTGATCATTGCTATAATCGGTGGAATACTTTGTGTTGGTATTGCTTTATTAATATTATGGAAGGTCGTAAGTGTATCAATGGATTATCGGGAAATGGGTCGATTCAAAAGAGAAAGAAAGGACGCTATCTGGAACACAGTAAGCAATTTTTTCAAGTTTTATTTAAACGTTCGATATCTCTCTCTCTCTCTCTCTATATATATATATAAATTTGAGCGACTTCCGTCCGTTACATAATGTGTGTGTGTTTGTGTGTGTATGTGAATGTATGTGTGCTACATACATGTTCACGGCATGAGTATGTTAGTCTAACATGTAGCAAGCTACATGCTAAATCTTGAGGTTGTGAGTTCGATTCCTCGACCGGACGATGCATTATGTCCTTGAGCAAGACACTTTATTTCACGTTGCTCCTTCTACCTGGAGTTGCGACCGATAGATAGTACTAGCAACTGGAAAGATCGACGAAAACATTGTTTCCTCGGTCCGATTTGACGAAAGTCGATCGATCCTTTAAACCTCAAGCAATGAAAATGTTTATAAACTCAAAACTAATACATTTTTGTCATTTTATTCAGCAAATGAGCCCGATATTCAAACCAGCCACAACCGAACATGTAAATCCTGCATTTAAAAAAATGGAATGATATTTGAAATTTATAAAATAAATATTTTCAATTAAACCTTCATTTTATTTTTATTTTTTTCTGAAAATGGTGGACAGTCTCAAATAATTCTGATATTACTGTAAAATACCATTTATGACAAATAATTTCATATTTTAACACATATTATATATTTCTACATAAAATAGAATCATTATTGCCTTTCATCCTTACGGGGTCGATAAAATAAAGTACCAGTAATGTACTGGATAATTGCTGGCCTTGTGCCTAAAGTAGAAACAATTATTAAATAGAGTCATGACTTCACGCATGAGATCATCTTAATGAAGGGTATGTAATTATATCGATTAAATTTTAATACTTTATTTATCGATTTTGAAAAGGACAAAGACAAAGTTTTCTGTGTGTTGTTTTCAAACAAAACTAAGCTCTGTATCTTATATATATAAGTATGTAATAAACAACATAAGACAATTATTCCATTTATCAAAGTTTATTACCTAATTAAATAGCTCTGTAGCATACACAGAGCACTGTCCTTTCCTTTACCCTACCTACGGAAATACTTCATATATATATATATATGTATATATATATATATATATATATATATATGTGTGTGTATATACATATAAATGTGTGGCCGCCTTCTTGTCTCTGCCTTTTCAGCCCCATGGATTATATTCCTTTGTAAAATTTCGAATACCTGATGATGTCACCGGATTCATACTGAACCCGGTCATTGAAATGTTCATAGTATAATAAACCTTTAAGGAATTACACCAGTCCAGCCTCCTGTTATTTTATAATATATATGAATATACATATACATATATATGTATACACAATGATATTAAATAAATGGAAACTATATTTATAAAACCATATTTATTCTATTATATATATTTCAAGGGTACCCTTGAAATATATATAGTAGAATGAATATGGTTTTATAAATATAGTTTCCATTTATTTAATATCATTGAACTCCAGAAAACTTATCGAGTGCTCTGAATCAGTTATAAACATTTATATTTGTTGAATTACCAACAAATTGAATATCCCTTTTGCTTATATATATATATATATATATATATATATATATATATATACATCCGGGAGAGATGATCCCTTAGCCTTTGTCAAGGCAAAATTCTAGGAGAATGAAAACTCTGATATAACACCTGCAACCCTGATGGTATCCAATGATGTTGACTTGTTCTTCTTTTTGGTAAATATCATCTTGGTTAAGAGAGTGGACTGGCTTTGTGCAGTGCCTTTGCTCACTATAAAAGCTTCCCGGCACAGGCATTGCTTTGTATCTGGAGATCTCTCTGCACTTGTCGTCACATGGTACCATGGGCCCAGCACTATGTGACAATAATTGTCACAAGTGTAGTGTTTGTACCAGAGTTTTCAAGTCGCTGGCTGGACTATAAAGTCACACTCGTTCAGCGCATCAGTAGGGGTTCTCCTACATGGATATAAAGTAGTGGACGTACTCGAAAACGAGTTGGCAGCCACCATATATATATATATATATGTGTGTGTATATATATATATATTTGTTTGTTTGCTGTTTATCTTTTGTATTATTGTGAAGAATTCAAACGGAAAAGGAAGGGAAAGGCAAGTGCTCTAGGGTCGCAAAAGAATGGAAGGGGGTGGAGGATGGTGATGGGTTCTCGGTCTAGGGCGTGGCAGTATTAGGGCTGCGCCCCGCAGACAAGACCGC
Organism: Eledone cirrhosa; assembly: GCA_964016885.1. NCBI lineage: Eukaryota > Metazoa > Mollusca > Cephalopoda > Octopoda > Eledonidae > Eledone > Eledone cirrhosa. The sequence continues at coordinate 1,884,397 of OZ024758.1, forward strand.
AAAAGTATTTTTCTATTGTTTTCTGTGTTGTTTTCTTTGTTTCTTCAGAGGTTGAAGTTTTTGTAGTTTAACAACTGCACTGCCGTTATGAAAGCATGAAAGCAACGATAACCAGATATATATCCCGCGAGTTAAAATCAACGCCGAATCTATCTATAAAGAATATCTGCAAGAACTCAGTTTAGACTCGTAGTTTAGTAACTGGATGCAAACTTCTTTAAATTTCCTTTTTTATTTTGTTAATAATGTTTTGGCTTTCAACTTGTCGTTATTAAGGTCTTCAGGACGGGCAAGGATTTGTTTATGGTTTGTGTCCTTTTCGTTGTTTAAGCCAATAGTTTTGTGGGGACCATAACGTTGGTTGTTAGCAGGGTGGGGATGAGACCCAAGGGGGGGTTTGGTTGGTTTTTCATTTACAGTCAATAATCCCGGCGATTTTGCCTTTCGTTTTCTGTATTTTGGTGACTCATCTGTCGCTCCCCCGGATACTGCTGTGTCGCCATAAGCTGGTGTGTCACCATAAGCTGGTGTGCCGCCATAAGCTGGTGTGCCGCCATAAGCCGGTGTGCCGCCATAAGCCGGTGTGCCGCCATAAGCCGGTTTATCATACGCTGGAGTGCCATAGACTGGTGTGCCATACTCTGGAGTGTTATATAGAGGTGTGCCGTACCCTGGAGTTCCATAGACTGGTGTGCCATACTCTGGAGTGCTATATAGAGGTGTGCCGTACCCTGGAGTTCCATAGACTGGTGTGCCATGCCCTGGAGTGCTATATAGTGGTGTACCGTACCCTGGAGTGCTATATAGAGGTGTGCCATACCCTGGAGTGCTATATAGTGGTGTACCGTACCATGGAGTGCTATATAATGGTTTGCCATATTCTGGAGCGCCGCCATATATTGGTGAGTGATATATAGGTTTACCATATTCTGTGTTATTGTATGTTGACGATGTATTGTATGAGGTTGAGTTGTAAGATGTGTAATACCCTGGTCTGTGATAAGATGGTCTGTCATAAGATGGTCCGTCATAAGATGGTTTGTCATAAGATGGTCCGTCATAAGATGGTCTGTCATAAGATGGTCCGTCATAAGATGGTTTGTCATAAGATGGTCTGTCATAAGATGGTCCGTCATAAACTGATGAGTCATATATTGACGTATCGTAATATGGAGTGCCGTATGTTGATATGCCGTATGATGGAGTGTCATATACTGGAGCGCCGTATAATGGTGTGCCGAATACTGCTGGGTCGTATGTTGATATACCGTAGGCTGGAGTAACGAGTCTTAATGCTGCGTATGATGCTGGGCCGTAAGTTGGAGTACCATATACTGGAGTATCATATACTGGTTGGTCGTATATTGGTGGGGGGTATATTGGTGGGGGGTATATCAGATATGAGTTATGTGTTGTGTTATATGAAGAAGTGTTATATACTGATGAGTCATATGTTATGTCATCTGGTGAGTTTGTAGAAATTATTGAGTCATATGTTATGTCATCTGGTGGGTTTGTAGAAATTATTATGTCATATGTTATGTCATCTGGTGGGTTTGTAGAAATTATTGAGTCGTGTGTTGTGACCTCTGGCGAGTTTGTAGAAATTATTGAGTCGTATGTTGTGACCTCTGGCGAGTTTGTAGAAATTATTGAGTCGTGTGTTGTGACCTCTGGCGAGTTTGTAGAAATTATTGAGTCGTGTGTTGTGACCTCTGGCGAGTTTGTAGAAATTATTGAGTCGTGTGTTATATCATCTTGTAGGTTTGTCTGTGTTATTGAGTCGTATTTTGTGACATCTGGTGGGTTTGTAGAAACTATTGATCTGTCATTGATAATGTTGTCGTATCTTTTATTAACTGGAGCTAGGAATAATTGAAAAATGTTAAATGTTATTTGATATATAAAAATATAATTGATACATTATAAAATAAAACCACTATTTTTTCTACAAATTATATATATATATATATATATATATATATATATATATATATATATATATAACATGAAATAGAAAAATAGAGAGTGAGAAGGGGAAAGAAAGTTTTTGAGAAAAAAGCACGTTTGTATTGAGTAAGGCACACAGACACAGACACACACATACATACATACACATTCACACACACATTCACACACACACACAAACATAGACACACACACACACACACACACACACACACACACACACACACACACACACACACACCAAGGATGTCATGGCTGGGCACAACGGGTTAACAAGGGTTAACAAGGGAGGGGTTCAGGCCTAGAAGGCGTAAGGAGTAGAAACTAGAAGAGGGGGACAGATGTTACCGGTTAGATATAGTTGGGGTTTTCTAAAACAAAGTTCCGTGGCTCTCTTACTGCAGATATTAATAGGGAATAGAAACTCTACTATTCTGACTACACAAGTGGGAATGGAGATACCCCCCTCCCCCCGCCCCACGCCCCCGAGGGAAGATTTGCTTCTTGAAGCTTAGGTTGAAAGATAGGTCTAAGTGGGTGGTGCAAGTTTATGCACTCCCCACCAAGAGTCCGAATACAGATCCTTCCTTGATGAAGTCCTTACATCGTTAGTTGTAGTTAAGACAGAGTCATATATCCTGATGGGAGACTTCAATTCACATGTTAGCACTGACTACCTGGAAAGGAGCAATTGAAAGGAACGGCGATCCCGATCTAAATACGAATAAAATCTAATCTAATCTGGCCGAGTTTACACTCACAAATAAGAAGAACCAGGGCCGCCCCTAGGAGCATTGGATTTGGTGTACTTCATATTTGTTTCGGTTGCTGAATACAATCAGGGGTCACTGCTTCTCCTGAAGGTCAATAGTTCTCTTCTAACTCGACCTGGAGCGCCTTTCCATTGTCAATTTGCATTGATCATCTACAAAGCCACATCGTTCTCAGAACCACTACACCAGTCTTTCGATACGAAACTATTGCCACCCATTGATTTGGTTGGATTTTTTTTTAATAGAAATACTAATAGAGAGGTCTTATTAGACCCCTGTTCCAGAAATTGCCTCTCTATTATGAGCACTTTCTTTCAGCACAAAGTAAACCATAAATATACATGGTATAAGGGGGATCAGGGACAGAGATCAACAATTGATTTTGTTATCTTGGCTGTAAAAGATATGAAAATAAATGTCATGTATTCTTTTTCTGTGTTTTCTCTAACATAAAGGGTGAAGATTTAATATGAGAATACCTTGGAATATTTATTCTCGAGTTTTACAGCCGCTATTTGTTATATTCACCATTTAGAATACAATGAACCAGTGATTCAGTCTCTGTAAATCTATAACCACTGAAGCTATTATTAACAAAAATATAATTTTAAAAAATTGTACCAGAATTTATCAAATTGTTCAGGCAATAAATTTGTATTAAGTCTCCTCCGCAAAAAAAAAAAAAAAAAAAACGAAAAAAAAACAAAGATACTTTGAAGACTTACCTGCAATAGCAGAATTATAAATTATTATAAAACAAACAACAAAATCCTGGCCGTTCATACTTCAGAGTCTAAAGCGAAAGCTTAGTTAGGGTCAGGCGTTTCGCTTTATATAAGGTGATGTCAAAGGCAAACACACAATTCTCACACATACAGTACATATATATAGTAGCATATATATATCTATAGGATAGTAGATTTGATGGGTATGTAGGAGTAAATTTTAGGTAGATAAGTGGGTGGGTTTAAGGGGGGGGGGGGTAGAAGGATATTATATAAACTTTTATTATTGTATATTTTAATGAACCTTAACAGATAAACCTCCAAATAATTGAAATATTTTGCAACAGATTCTGCCACCTGCTTTCTAGATAATCAGATATCGTGATTCTCTGGTAATTTTAACCAATAAAAACTTAATATATCTTATTTAGATGTCACATGCATTCGCAGTTTATAATTTATATTCAAGACCATTTCAACTGGGGATTGTTACATATATCGAAATATTCGATTTTATTCAAATAAAAGGTCAACACGAAGAAGAAAAGCTGCACAGTGCCCTTTGATTATATAATATTTATATAATTATATAACATTTAATTATATACTATTTAATTATATACTATTTAATTATATAATATTTTGTTATAACAGTAAAGTAAGTACTCACATTTGGTTTATATAGAACTTTATGCTTTTAGTAAACGCAAACATAGCCGGATGTATATTCAGCTGCCGGGTATATCGTATTCAATAGCCGGGTATATATATCGTATTCAACTGTAATCTCATAGGGACTGAGCTCGAGTATTCTGTAGGCATTTGATTGTGTATTTGAGACTTAATTCTATGTATCCCATGGTAGGGGCATCTCTGTGTTTAAGAATCACTCTTCACAATTACATGGGTTGATGTTTCACCCTACTGTGCGGCCCTTTCATGAAATTTGGTTGGCAATAGTTGCGTTGGAACTCATCCGAGAGACCGTTGCAGCTGACTTTCTCTGCTTGGAGAAAGAGTAGTCCCTAGATTGACCTCTTCCCGGGAGTACAGAACCCCGGAGCACCTCCTCAGCAGCTGTCTAGATCCCGGGTCGGGCGGAACTATCACTTGCACCATGACCACGTATTGAAGACCATAGTGGACACCATATACAGATATATTAGCCACTGCAAGTGCTTCTATCCAAAGAAGACCGGGTAGATGCTATGATCAGTTGCCATGGCTAGTTTCCTCTGGTCTGATAGCAACACTATGAGGCTGGTAGCTGAAGGTTAATCTGAGGAAGTAGCTGAAGGTCTTGGTAACTGCTGCTACAGCTGAGGCTAGACATAGTGCTGGTCTCAGAAGCTTTATAGTAAGTAGTGTTGCTAAAACTCACCGTTCCCTGGGAGTACCACTTAAAGGAGGCTAACGAGAGAAAATCTATGACGAGTGAAAAAATGTTGGCTAGCGAGCTGTGAGCTCATTCATATGAAATGCAGAGAGTTTGTAGGGCAATCTGAATTGTTAAGGTAGCACATAAGTCAATAGGAAAAAGCCCATCAAGGTAGCTATTGACATAAGTTTTTTCAGGTTGAGTGTGTCCCAGAAGAAGTGCGGGATGGAAGAGACAGTATTACATTCACACAAACCAGATGCACTCCGGTTTGGTCAACAGACTATAAGCTAGAGGTGTACACCTAGTTATGTTCGAAATACTCACCCGAAACCCGAAACCCGAAACCCGAAACCATGAAATTACGAAGAGAACTTCCTGACCAAACAGCTACCTTCGACGTCATTTTGTAAAGAATAATTAATTGTCCGTCTTCTTTGCAGAAATCTGGTATATTTGTTGCAACCTGTTGGAATTTATCTAATGTCATTGACCAGTTCGGATATTTACAACAGTATATTTGGACACATTAGTGTAAATAATATCAAAAAATGAAACAAAATATTCTTAGCATTGTCTAATATGTTCCACGTTGACCTTTGAACGATGTCTGACCAGAATTATATTCTTTAGTTTTATACAACTTGATTCCCAGTTCAAATCCTGTGGATTTCAAACTTTCCTATTAACAACTTTTACAAAACAAAATTAATATTGCTGAGTTAAATGCATTTTACAGAATAGATGCCTTCTTCGTGTGTTATTGTTCAGTTACACACACACACACACACACACACACACGTATATATCACATATATATATACATATAAATGTAAAAGGTAAACAGAAATAACAACACAATCGGTACAGTATATGGAAGGAATATATTAGGTTAACGCTTGAAATAGCAGGAAGAGGGTCTTAACGTTTCGGATGCTAGTCCTTCATTTTAATTTTAATAGTTTAGGTTGGGCCCACAAGGAAACTACGAGGCCTAACATTATGTAGTTTCTTCTTTCAGCTCGATAAATTAGACTGATAGTCTTTGAGATATTGGGATGAAAATAAGCGGTCTTTCGACACCACCTTGAATCTAAAAATAGCTGTTTTCTACCCTCACCTGAACGTAGTACAGTTGGTGGAAACGCTGGGTCATCCTCCTAGTAGGCCAGCGAGGGCTCTAGTGAAGATGGTAGGGCTAATCACCCATCATTAGATTTCTACTGATTACGGAAAACAAGAAATAAAATCACCACCACTACCAAACCTAACTGGTGGTCCAAGCCAAATAGACGGTTCTACGTATGATGTGTTCATATGAAAGCTAAATGTGAACACTGATAGATCTCGCCAAAAACTACCAAAGATTTTATCAACCCTGTATATATCACCACAGAAGTCTTCTAAAGTAACTGTTTAGCAATTAACTGCTTAACAATTGACTACCGAAAGATTATCTTATACCACATACGGAAAATGAGATAAATGAGATATAGTGGGTAGTACAAAGGCAGAGAAGAATTGATTTCAAACAAGGGAATGTCAGTTTAAAGTAATGAACTACGTTTCCAAACAGTAATTCTGAAATAATTACCGGTTGATGCATTTAAAAATTGGATTTGATTGCTTTTAAATTAGCTCTTCTAATAAGTAGTAGTAACTAGGTCTTGGTATCTGCTGACAAAATAGTTAACCTTATCTCAATAGCTAACGTGATTTGATTAATGAAAGTCATCCAAATTCTTAATTTAAACTTAAGCAGGAATCTGAGGAGAGAATTGCCTGACAGTTACACAAACTCACAGACACATACAGATACATACAGACACATACTTACACATACACATAAATACACATACATACAGATACTTACACATACAGACACATACATACACATACAGACACATACAGACACATACAGACACATACATACAGATACACATACAGACATACATACATACACATACATACACATACAGACATATACAGACACATACTTACAGACACATACATACACATACATATAGACACATACATATAGACATATACAGATACATACACATATCAAGCAATTTTATGCGAAGATGTATAGTTAAAACACGTAAACATGTGTGAATGCAGGTGCCTTCTTCTTCTTCTTCTTCACCACAGATGTTATCCAACCACCTTTCATTGGATCTACACTTGGGTCTCTTGCCGGTTGGTTTTACCCATTAAATTTGTCACATTCCTCGATCACAGTGGGTTCCATTGTGTTTGGGAGAACCCTGTTGATGCGGACACGGCAAGAGGTTACCCACAAAAGGAACGCCGGCCAAACGCTGGCCTGTTACTATCCAAAGTCTTCAAACCTGACGTTGCATATCTCCTCAGCTGCCGCTCGGATACAATTGTCGAGGCCAGCGAGGAGGAGAGGTGCGTGGCTGTAGCAAGGAGCGCCACAAAGAATATAGAGGAGCTTCGGCATGCTGAAGCAGTTCCTCAACAGGAAGAGGGCTGGGTGAGAATCAATCATGCCCCGTCTACTCGTGAGGATATTTGAGTTGCTGGAGCCTGGGCCTGATGGTGGAGCGGATGGCCGGCGGGAGTTTCAGTGACCCCGAAAGAGGATGAGGACATCCTCTTTCGGGGTCACTTGCACCTAGCGGAGAATGGATCGCACGTCCGAGATGGAGACTGCAAAACTCTCTACATCATAGCTTTCAAACAAATACATGTTGTTGTTGTTGTTGTTGCTGCTGTTAGTGGTGGTGGTGGTGGTGGTGGTCAGCCTGATCGAGCAAGTGTATCATCTATGTAACTTGATGTATGCTGGATTACTCTTACTAATGTGTGATATCTATCTTTAAGATGGCAGCGTCTGATTTGAGAGAAGGAGATTGGCTGCTCTTTCTAGCAGCTCGAACACCAGAGTTGAAGCTAGCCCGCTGTGAAAGCTTGCTTTGCTAATTCAAATACACATTGTCTACCAACATCCTAAACAGACGGTAGTCCGTTTAGTAATATTGTTGTGGTCGTGTTTTCGTTGGCAATACATAAATTGATTTTAAAATGATTTCAAGGGAGATAACTTATTCATAAAGTATTTTTTGCAGTTATTTCCCTTAAAAGTTACTTCTTCACTTATTATTGTACATGGAAATAATTAAAAGATTTATAAGAACTGAAAAAAAAAGAAGCGGAAAAAAAACCTTGTAAATATATATATATACATGTTCCACTAGAATGATTGGCCGAACTGAAAGGACCTATATGTACATACATTATATATATATATATATATATATATATATATTACTACTTGAATGACCCGGCGTTGCCCAGATTACTGCTGTTCTTATTCAGATTAGTAAACAATAAACATGAAAATATATATTTTTCCTCATAATTATTTCAAAATATCTGTATTTTATTTTTAAAATATCAAAATTGTACTAATAGAATTTAGAAATGAAAATCTGTCCATCTTGAAGTACCTCAGGGTAAACAATATTCATTGTGGGATTTTTTGTTGGTGTCCAAATCAATAAAAAAGCGCAAACACACACACACACACACACACACACACACACACACACACACACACACACACACACACACACACACTAATGTCGTCGTCGCCATCGTCGTGTTATAAAATGTTCCTTTTCTTATAGTTGACAATAATAGAATATTTTAGTTAAAATGTTATATCGTTTTAATCCAAATGAAAATAAAAATTACATGTTAATCCCGAGGTCTAATGCTGTTACCTCATACAATTTGATTTGATTTGGTCGAGCCGTTTTAGAAGGCATAAGGAAAAGACACACACAGAAACAAATAATTTTATATATATAGATTCACACACACGCACACATTATATATATATATATATATATATATATACACTCTTTTACCTGTTCCACCCATCCGGCTGAGGCCATGCTGGGGTACCGCCCTTGATATATATATATAAAGAATTTGAAGTTTGAAAGCCACGACAATGCGATTTGGACTGAAAATAATTAAGTCATAAGAAACGAGGGGTGTTTTTTTATCTTAATTTCTTCATATGTCCTGATATTTCGAGATTAATATCTCATCTTCCGAGATAAAGGAACTATTCCAGTGTCCGATGTGGCTTCTTATATCATGCATTTTTCTAATGTTTCTTTTTAAAATAGTTTTGGGTTTTTTATAGTTTTTTTTATCGTTTTTCAATAGTTTTTTTATTATAGATTTTTATTGTTTTGGGTACAGCATTCCTTTCGATCAGTATTACTTTCTATTTTAATGTGTTGACTCTGTAGCAGTCTCTGTCTTGCTATAACTATAAGATATGCATGCTATCGACAGTTGATCGACTTTCGTCAAATCGGTCCGAGGAAACTATGTTTCCATTGGTCTTTCCAATTACTAATACTATCTATCGGTCGCAACTCCAGGTAGAAGGAACAACGTGAAATAAAGTGTCTTGCTCAAGGACATAACGCATCAGCCGGTCCGAGAATCGAACTCACAACCTTACGATTGCGAATCCAATTCTCTAACCACTCAGCCATGCTATAAGGAAACATATTCCCCTTCTTTCTGTTGATACCCTTTCCCTTGTTTATGTAAAACATCAGAGTAAACTGCTACACTTTACTTTCACTGCAACATCAAGTGCAGCTCTCTGTATATTGTGTTCGTATGTGTTGTATTTAGACTGGCTTTTGTATTTCCTATTACATTCAATGTGCTCTACAGAATAAACATGTAGTCTATGGGGAATGTTATTATCAATATATCGTCAGCTATGGGTTATATATTCTTTCTATTTTGGACACAAGGCCAGCAATTATGCCAGTGTATTACTGGTACTTTATTTTATCGACCAAGTAAGGATGAAAGGCAAAGTTAACCTCGGCAGAATTTGAACTCAGAACGTAAAAGGCCATAACTCTATGCTGCAAAGCATGGTGTCTGACGCTCTACCGATAATGGGTTATATATTGCAACCTATATATTTTGATAATTCACAAGTCCCCTGTTTTTTCAGACCCACATTTTATCTCATCTCTCTAAATTAATCGACCTTCACCACCACCCAAATTGCTGACCTTGTGCCTTAGTCAGAAACCCTTATTCTTGCTATGTCCGTCGTCGTTATTGTTGTTGTTGTTATTGTTGTTATTGTTGTTGTCAATTATCTGCTGATGTATTGAAATTTCTGCTTTCGTCGAATTCTAGATAAAAGAATCGATATAAAATTAAAAATAAAAGATAAAATAAATATATTAACAATGGGGTTATTTAGGACAAATAACTTTAATGCGATTCAGCAGGTAATTTCTTCTTTTAATCACCATCAAACCTTTACTTAATCCCGCCTGCAATTCTCTCAAATTTGGCAGCTCATCGTTTTACACTTTTCAAAACATGGAATACAGATTAGATCTTTCTGTAAGGCTTTTGTATAATACCTTCCATTTACTTTGAAATTTTAACACATTACGAATGAAATCATGAAAAATATAGGCACAATTCTGTAGAAATTATACTTTAGAACATTCTCAATTCCTCTTATAGCAATATTTTGTTCTTATTTAATTACATATATTTCTCTTTTATTATAAAGTTTTCAGTTTTCAATTATATTTACTGCCTCTGACTTGATTGATATTTTAAATGAGTTGTTTTCTTTGATGTTTCATTTCGATATTTGTTGGTATATTTTTAGTTTCATGGTAGTATTTTTAAATTGAGAGTTGTCTGTTCTTTCTATTGATAATTCCATTGAAGGTACAGAATCTCTCTTGACAGTGAAAGGAATAAAATCAATTTTTCTTGTTATCACGCCATGCATGATTATTGCATTTCTATATGCGTTCAAGGTCGGAGTGACCCGAAGAGAAAGGCATAGCATATTCAGTTGCAGAAAGATAGCTACAAACGATTTAACATATTTTTATATTCTCATGTCAGGAAATATAAAGCCCATATGAAAAGCTTATAATGATATTAAGATAAACAGCAACTGACTTCAACATGGAATTATCTCAGTGAATAATATCGTATACGGGAAGATTATATTATGTAATTAATCAATAGAGTAAATATTTTTTAACACATTTATTGAATAGAAATAGTTTAAATTAATCTGAAATAAGTAAAATATATTTTATAAATTGTAGATAATTTTGTTTTACAAGTAACTCCGTCGCTACCATATTTCTAATGAAAGATGCTACCTGGAAATTTCAAATAATTTTGAAGGTATCCAATGATGTAATTAACTTTTTCATTCTGAATTCTCGATCAGAACTTTACAAAGGTTCTGATATATAATTATGAGGTGGTGAGATAAATATAAACAGTATTGTAAGCTGGTATAACATAAAGGTGGTAGATTGGCAGTATCGGTAGAGCGTCGGACAGCATGATTTGTGGTATATAGTTACGGCCCTTTATGTTCTGAGTTCAAATCTTGCCGAGTTTTTATATAAATAAATATATATATATAACCTCGGCAGGATTTGAACTCAGAATATAAAGGGCCGTAACATATATATATATATAGAAAAAAGTATGACCTTTCGGGGTCACATTTCCCACTCTACTACCATAAGTATTGAGTAGTCTGGTGCGTTATGGTCCATCTGGTTCTTTACCACAATTCCTCTGTTATATATATATATATATATATATATAAGAAATCTATATATAAAAGAAAGAAAGGTTCTTTAGAATGTCTAACACGGGTAAAATATAAGGAAAAGAAATTGAAAATGTAACTGGAGTCTTTTAAGAATATTTATTTACTTTACCGGTTTCACAGATCTTATGATCTTCAAATGTGAAACTGAAATGGAAGGTTTGTGTTTCTGTTGTGGTGAGACACACCAACTTTCTCATCAAGTTCCTTTCACATACTTTTGTAATTTGACCACTAATCTAGTCAGTTCACTGCCTTTCGTCTCTTCTTTGTGTCTTATTTTTATTAGTTCAAGGCCCATTGCTCTAACTAACTTAGCAGTGTTCCTATCCCTTATCAATATGTATATATTACCACTTGTTTCTATTCCCAATCTATCAAAAAGACATGATCTGCCCAATTGTCATCTTGTCGAGTATTCGTTGAGTTTTGATGCCGAATATTTCTCTCACGTTAGAGAATATTGATGTGCTGGGAGGAATAGTATCATCCTTAAAGTACCCGAAATTATGGAGACATCCAGTAGATAGCTGATGACCGGGAACTGTCTATGTTTCATTGTTTTCAAAAATTAGTACACAATTCTATGAGAACCCCCCCCCCCCCAAAAAAAAAACAGAACAAGCAAAATGTTATTTTAGTGGATTATATTCTCAAGCAAACAAGATAAAATGGCGCTTCGGTGTGTGACTTGATTTGTTTGCAACATTACTATCAATTGGGGGCGGTGGATTGGCAGTATCGGTAGAGTGTCGGACGCTATGCTTTGCAGCAAAGAGTTACGGCCCTTTATGAGCTGAGTTCAAATCCCGCCGAAGTTAACTTTGCCTTTCATCCTTACGGGATCGATAAAATAAAGTACCAGTCACGCACTGGAGTCGATTTAATCGACTTTCACCTCCTCCAAAATTGCTGGCCTTGTGCCTATATAAGAAACCAATATTACTATCAATTGAATTTATATAACACAAAATGAATATCGTTTTCAACTGTAAGACGATTCCTCTTTTTGGATTTAATTTACATGAAGCATGAAAATCCACTTTCACATATGTAAGTTGATGCAAGTGGCAGAAATATCTTAATACATGTGCTGAGAGGATTTTGTAATTCACATTATGTTTGTTTGACCAACATTCTTCCATGGAAGACGACACTATCATCATCATCAGCATTATCATTATCATCACCCGCGCCAACACCACCACCACCATCATTGTTTAACGTCCATCTTCCACGCTAACATGAGTAGGACAGGCTGTCCCTTTGTGAGGGATCAGGTCGGGGGACCGTCATTCGCTCACACAGAACTGATTTTGCCTTGGTTGCTACGACTGGATGCCCTTCCTAACGCCAACCACATTCATCAAATTCTATTTCACTTTGAAAAGCTCCATCTGAATATTCTCTAAAACGATGTTAACACTAGATAAAGTACAGTTCATCCATTGCCATAACCACTTTCAGAAAATAACATTACAAATCATCACGTAGGTTTTTCAAATAATCGATAATTTCAATCCAAGTGGTTTCCTTTTCTTTGGGCATTACATTAAAAACGTATCAACTGAAGTAAGTTATTATCATCAACTTCCGAACTCCATAGATTTAACTTTTCAGGATACGCTTTGACTACCTCTTGATGAGAGAATATTTCATTGGAGCTGAAGAATTAGCTTCTTCTAAATTCCGAATATATCCCCTAGGCATACAAGGAACTTTGTTTGACTAATTTGTTAGTCCTACTTATAATATTAAGAGGGAAAGAATTCAGGTGCGTTTGTGTGTTGTTCACACACACACACACACACACATACACACACACACGATACCAAAATGCGTCTGTCAAACATGAATTTTCACTGCCTTATAGGATAACGGATGACTTGCAGAAGACATTATCTGATTTATTTACTAGACTAAAAAAAACTTCAATTCAAAATATATAGCAGGCTGTGGATATTGTATATTTATTGGAAGTGTAACTCGTCTACCAGAGTGAATTGTGCTCAAATATATAGTGGCCAGGCTTAAAATGCCCAAGAAACGCTGTATGTTACTACGGCTCTATCAGGAGCTACGGGACCGTTTCGGTCTACAAATACCAAAAACTTGCGTATTGCGCAAGTCGGGTTGTTGATTTTGAATTCATAGAAACCAATCGAGGATATCATATAATACCATTAGATACGGTCCAGGTTTGTTATTTAACCCGATTGTATTTTCGTTGTTGTGGTGGTTTCTATGGATTTGTCCCCTTAACCACAGTTTTCAATTTGTCACGCTATCTAACCTATCTTTATTACTCTAAGATGTAACCTATCAGTTTATCGATACCTTCTTGCTTCATGCAAACTTCGGATTTTGTTCTTTCATGGATGTTGGCCGAACGCCACAGCTTCGATTTTACTAACCTTCTAATCGTATATATATATATATATATATATATATATATATATATATATATATATATATATTTAAATGTATAGGAAAAACAAACATTTGGCGTGAAGTATAGAAAAAATGAAGAATTTTATCAAAAGTTCGTTCTTTAATGTATTGAAACATGTTAAAGAACGAACTTTTGATAAAATTCTTCACTTTTTGCTATATTTCACGTCTAATATTTGTTTTTTCCTATACATTTGAAAATATTATTACTCCGTGATCTTCCACCTGGATATAATCTTATCTCTCTTATTGGACTATCACTGTAACCTACAAGGACCATGTTGAGAAAAATACTTTGGTTAGCAATCGTATTTGTTTTATTTTTGTTTGTATACTTATCTACACAAACAGACTTTACACGTACATTTATTCATTTCATATATATATATATATATATATATATATAGTTTACATATATTGGATGATGCACGGTAATGTTTCTGTTTGTATCAATAAACACAACACTGATGAAATAGGACACCAGTTCTTATATCGAAGTCAAGGTTTTCTGGGAATTAGAAAATTTTTCATTGGAATAAAATACGAAAAAGAACGAGGTGTCAGCTGAATGTTACGAGCCCATTCCATTAAATTCAACAATAATCACGCTGTTAATTTTGCGAAATATTGCGTAGTTTTATTAATTTCTATATCTTTCATTTCTTGTAATGTATAATTATAATCGCACACCAAATTTAAGAACAATCCCACGCAAATTCTTCACAATATGTATATCAAAAGCTGAACTACAATTTGTTTTTAATTATCTTTTAATACTTCGAGGTTTTATCTCAGAATGTAATCCATCTTAATCCCACACATATGAAAATGGAAAATTTATGCTGTCAAATTTTGGCTACCAAAAATATTCATTTCACATCTATTCTGTTTGGTTAGAATATTACCGGTGAAACCCCAAAATATTCGAACAAATTACATAGCTGCAGTATATGCTTGTCTGAGAAACTGCATATGAAGAAGCAAGTCGGGAAATATCCCAACGAAAATTCTGAGGTAATTTTCTATTGTCAATTGTCGTTACAGACAAAATCTTCATGAAGCTTCTTTTGTGCGACTGATATATATATATTTTTTTTTTTGTAAAATTTATAAGATTTGTTGAATTGCTTTTGTTTGGTTATTAGTTAGGGACTTTAAACTGGGATCTTTTTAGGTTTAGATCTTTTCGTTACAGACAAGAATTCCTCATAGATCTGTTTCTACCGAATAATTCTAAAGATAGCTTCCCAGAAGATTTCTCACAAAGTGCATTAGATATTGTGGTTGTAAATCTTATTCCTACTTAATCTCACCTTCTGCTACTTTTAATATACAACTTAGAATTATTTACGTTGATAACAGTTTCACTTGTTAAACAACTTCTTGTCGCCCTTTTTCACGCCTTTAGTTTAGTCTTTGTGAAAATGTTAATGTCAGCACTTAACTTCTATTTTATACAGATGTGGTCAGGCACAGTAAACAGAAGTGGTTAGGCTCGGAATCGCTGAACTACAATTCCGAACTGACATTAATTTGTTTATATTTTGCGATGTTCTTTTTTAAAAGAATGGATTGAACAGAAATAAATTTAAAACATAAAATGTATTGTAACACTAGATATATTGTTATGTTCCAGCTAGGTAACTTATTGTAAGACCAGAGATATTGTGGTGTTAAGTTCCAACTAGGTAATTTATT
>OZ024758.1:1907568-1910068 GCA_964016885.1 Eledone cirrhosa
GAAGCTATAGCTATGCGAAAACACCAGCGGCTATCGTCACCTGGCTGTGTCCAGCAGAAACAAGGGGGACAATCGTCGATGCGTATTTCGAATTGAACTGGTTCTCGTCAGCACGATCGCTCCCGCTCTTGTGACTTGAGTTTTGTTTCTCTTCCAGAATTTACTACTGTGTGGCATATATTGATGTCTAACATAGGGATAAAGCCAGCACATTTTTAGGGGAAGGGTAAAGTTGATTAGATCAGCCTCAGTACTTCACGGGTAGTTTATTTTCTGAAACCTGGAAGTATGAAAGGCAAAGTTGACCTCGATAGGATTGGAAACAAATACTGCAAGGTATTTTATCCAAACACTCTACCCATTCTGCTAATACACCTTTCTCAAATAATGCTTTCTACGAAATTTATACATAAGGCAAGGAAAGTAGATTATATCAACCTCTTTGGAGGTGAATATTACACCGGTTTCACTTTGGAGGTGAATATTACACCGGTTTCCCGCCGAGATCAACTTTGCCTTTCATCCTTTCGAGGTCGATGAAAAAATACCAGTGTAGTACTGGGTCGATTCTTCCTCAATATCTCTTTCTTATTTCCCCTCTCTCGATTTCTATCTTTCTCTAGAAGAAATCTATCTACTGTACTCAGGCCTGGAGGGAGATGGGCTCAGCCAGGCTTAAAATGCCCAAGAAATGCCGTACCTCAATACGGCGCCTCTACGACTATCAGGAGTTACGGGACCTTACAATACTAAATTACAATATATAATATTACATGCAATTCGTTCTTTAATGGAGCATATTTAAATGTTGTCGTTATTGCCGTTACTACTGCTGCTATGTTGTTCTTGCTGTTGCTGTTGTTTAGCTCCAGATGAGACACAGTGCCTTGCAGTATTTATTTACAAAGCGTTTATATTCCGAGTTCAATTCCTGCTAAAATTGTTGTTGCCTTTGATCAATCTAGGGTCGATACCATCGACTCTCCTCTCCGACATATACCTGCTAGAAATCAATATATAAACACATCCCGGAACAGTCGATAATAATATAGCATTCTTTCAGAACAATCTTAGTTTTGAATCAATAAAAGTGAGTCGTTCTAATATATTGTATATTTTATAAGTGAGCCAGCGATATTACCCCTAAGCCACGACATTCAACTGATGCAAATACCAACAGATCTCCATTAAATAACAGCCGAGTATCGTTAAGGAGGAAATTAATTCCCGGAATTACACTTCCTGAAACCAATAGACAAGATTGAAGTCCACGACTTGAACATATTTCATCATAGATCTGTTTGATCAGGGACATTAGGGAGAACCTGGGGCTAAACAGAAACAGCTTTATAAGTAAGAAGTAGTTTGTTTTAGTTCTTGTACTCTAAGTATGAAAATAGTCTTAGTTTGTATTGATACGTGGTGTGTCTCACCTGGTGTGAGCCACGTGGTGTAAGTCACGTGGTGTGTCCCACGTGGTGTATCTCACGTGGTGTACCTCACGTCGACGTCTTAACTGTGTATTTAAACATTGTTCAACACCCTCACCTCTAGGCCACATGACTCCACATATAACTGAAGCTAATAACAAAAATAAAACAATACAGAATTAAATAAAATACTTATCTATTTCAAATTGGAATGTTGATATCATTTTGAAATGAAACATATTTTAAAAGCGTCAGTCAGTGTGTACAAGTACTAGCATTATATCAGATATCGCATGAATTTTTAATCAGGTGCGTTCATTTTATATGCATAAATTATATGCAGCACCTGCTATATCATAGGTAACCTTTAAAATTCCTTTTTATTTCACCTGAGCAGCAGACGCCAATTATTTTGCTACAGCTTAAATATCCATTTATCATATTTCTGTGTAAAAGCATCTGTCTAATATATTTATTAGAAAGAGATTATTAGCCGAGACTACCTGAACTCGAGGAATATCCTATACTTCACAAATATATACACTCTGCATCTTACCACGTATTGAGTACTTCTTTAATATGTGGTTTTCCAGGCCCGAGAGCCGCAGACAGATTATATATATATAGTCTGTCTGCGGCTCTCGAGCCTCGAAAACCACATATTAATATATATATATATATATATATATATATATATATATTACCCAGTACATTACTGGTACTTTATTTTATCGACCTCGTAAGGATGAAAGCCAAACTTGACTTCGACGAGATTTGAACTCAGACTGTATATATATTTTCCCACATCTTACGTTAACTGTTTTTCCATTTTGACGCGAAAGTCACTTAGATATTATGGAATACTGTTGGCTTCTTGCTCACAATAATTTATTCTATACTTTTCATTTATATATATACAAACATATGTATATCTCTCTCTCTCTCTCTCCCTCCATATATATATATATATATATATATATATATAAAAGTTGGATTCAGTAACAAACCAGTTAGACCATTACTCACCAGAGTGCTCGATACTTGGGGTAGTAGAGCATGGTTATATGAAT
>OZ024758.1:1919790-1957290 GCA_964016885.1 Eledone cirrhosa
TATATATCCCATATATATATATATATATCCCATATATATAATATATGATATCCCATATATATATATATATCATATATGGTGATATATATATATATATATGGGATATATATATATATATGGGATAAATATATCATATATGGGATATATATCATGGTGTCATATATATATATATATCGGGATATATATATATATATGGGATATATATATATATATATGGATATATACCTATATATATGAGTCCATATATATATATATATATATCCCATATATATATATATATCCCATATATATATATATATATCCCATATATATATATATTATATCCCATATATATATATATATACACCATATATATATCCCATATATATATATTTATCCCATATATATATATATATCATATATATATATATATACCATATATATATATATATATGGTGTATATATATATATATATGGGATATATATATATATATGGGATATATATATATATATGGGATATATATATGGTGTATATATCATATATATATATATATCATATATATATATATATATATATATATATATATATATATGGGATATATATATATATATGGGATATATATATATATATGGGATATATATACATATATATATCATATATATATATATATATCATATATATATATATATGGGATATATATATGGTGATATATATCATATATATAATGGGATATATATATATATATGGTGTATATATATATATATTATATATGGTGTATATATATATATATGGGATATATATATATATATATGGTGTATATATATATATATGGTGTATATATATATATATGGGATATATATATATATATGGGATATATATATATATGGGATATATATATATATATGGTGTATATATATATATATGGGATATATATATATATGGGATATATATATATATGGGATATATATATATATATGGGATATATATATATATGGGATATATATATATATATGGGATATATATATATATATGATGTATATATATATATATGGTGTATATATATATATATGGGATATATATATATATATGGGATATATATATATATATATGGGATATATATATATATATATGGGATATATATATATATATATGGGATATATATATATATATATATGGGATATATATATATATATATATGGGATATATATATATATATATATGGGATATATATATATATATATATGGGATATATATATATATTATATATATATGGGATATATATAGATATGGTGTATATATATATGGTATATATGTATATATATGTATGTATATATATATGTATTGGTTATATATATAGATATGAGTGAGTATATATATCTACATATGTTTGTGTGTATGTATATGTATGTATGTGTATATATATGTATGTATGTGTGTTTATATATGTGTATCTCTGTGTGTATAATATATATATATTTTTTTTTTATATCATCACCGTTCAATGTCTTCCACATTAGCATGGGTTAGATGAATATATACATATATATATATATATGCGTATATATATATGCATGTATATACGTATATGCATGTATATGTATGTGTATATTTGTGTGTATTTATATGTATATATGTGTATATATATGTATATATATATATATATGTGTGTGTATATATATATATATATATATATATGTGTGTATATATATATATGCGTATATACATCTGTATGTATATGTATGCGTATATATATGCGTATGTATGTATATATACGGATGTATATCTATATACATGTTTATGTGCATATATATATATATATATATTCATAAGTACATACGTGTATGCTTATGTACATATGTTTATATATGTGAATGCATATGTATTTATGCAGATGTGTGTATATGTGAGTGTATGTATGTATGTGTGTATGTGTATATATATATATCGATGTATATCGATGCTTGTTATATGTATTATACATACATGTGAGCATAGATTAATAGACATAAAACTGATTTCCACGATGATGATGATGATGATATATATATATATTGTTAATATATATTGTATAGATTCAGAGTTATCATTAAAACCATTGTTCAGCTAAGTACTCAATAGTTACAAAACTAGTGTCTAGCTACTAGAAACACTTAATGCACACCCACGGAACTCCAGCCGTTTCCACAGCAACTTAATTCTCTCTCTCTCTCTCTCTCTCTCTCTCTCTCTCTCTCTCTCTCTCTCTCTCTCTCTCTCTCTCGTGTATATATATATATATAGGTATGTGTGTATGAAGAAAGTGACCAAGTGCAAAAAAGCTATAAAGATAACTCATGGAATACGGTGAAGACCTTTAAAACACGGAAAAAGAAGTTGCCTTTTGCCACTATGATGATTGGAACACCCTATCTTCAAAAACTAAAACACACACTCTCTCTCTCTCTTTCTCTCTTTCTCTCTTTCTCTCTTTCTCTCTTTCTCTCTTTCCTCTCCTTCTTTCTCTCTTTCTCTTTCTCTCTCTCTCTCTCTCTCTCTCTCTCTCTCTCTCATCATCGTTTAATGTCCATCTTCCACGCTAGCATGGGTTAGACGGTTTTGCTCCATTTGATGCGGGATTGGTTGGGAGACCGTGTCTCGCTCGTACGGAAGCGTCTCTGGCAGGTTTCCTACGTCTGGATGCCCTTCCCAGCACCAACTCTTACCGTGTGTCCTACATGACCACTTTACAGTGTGGTTTGGGTGCTTTTTGTTGCGCCACCGACAAACTGGACATACATGGGAGAAAGGGCTGTTATAATATGTATGTTTATGTATGTGTATGTTTATGTATGTATGTATTTATATGTATGTATGTATATGTACATATGTGTATGTACATATGTATATATGTGTGTGTGTGTATATGTACATATGTATGTATATTTACTTATGTATATGTACGTATACACACACACATATATATATATATATATATATATATATATATATATATATATATACACGGAGATAGTCTGCAGCGCAGAGGCTGAGGGGGACAAACTAATGGTGGGAGTATTCGATGTATGGAGAGATGCTGAGTGGGTAAAAAGATATGTCAGATCCCGCCTGCGGCACAAAGTGGTTTTGGTTGGTGTCTTGAAGCAT
The DNA here is from genome assembly GCA_964016885.1 of Eledone cirrhosa. NCBI lineage: Eukaryota > Metazoa > Mollusca > Cephalopoda > Octopoda > Eledonidae > Eledone > Eledone cirrhosa. The sequence goes on from OZ024758.1 coordinate 1,922,915, forward strand.
TTTTCGAACACTAAAGTGAAAACTGCTTGCCGCTGTGATCGGGATTTTACACATATAGACACACACATATATATATATATCATCATCATCATCATTTTACGTCTGTTTTCCAGCTTGCAAGGGTGGGATGGGCCCTAGGGTAGGATGGGCCCTATTCAGCACAGCATTTCTCTATTCATCACGGTTCCTCGTCATTTCCACTGTGATCTTCAGCGATCTGAGGTCAGCTCTCACCACCTCTGCCCATGTTTTTTTGTGGTCTTCCTCTACTGCGTCTTCCTTCCACCGGCATTTCTTGGTACTCCATCACCCAGCGGTCATCTTCCATGTGCATCACATAGCCATACCATAAACATATAAAACCTCGATATTGGCGCCAACAGAAGTCAGATGAACTTTTGATTCGAAAGTCGGGCCCGATCGATACAGATCGGACTTTGAGCTGTTTGATCATGAAACACGCGTCACCTGAATAAACAGAATTTGACAACTCATCCATGCTTACTATTATATATATATATATATATATGTGCGTGTGTGTGTGTGTGTGTGTGTGTATATCTATGTATGTATATTTACGTATATGTATATATGTGTGTATATATGTATATATATATATATATATATATATATATATGTGTGTGTGTGTGTGTATATATATATATATATGTGTGTGTGTATATATATATATATGTGTGTGTGTATATATATATATGTGTATATATATGAAAAGTATAGAAATTATTGTAGGTGTATATATATATATATATGTAATGTATGTATATATATGTATATATGTAATGTATGTATATATATGTATGTATTTGTATGTATGTTTATCTGTATATATGTATATATATATGTGTGTGTTTATATGTATGTATGTATGTATGTGTATTTATGTAGATATATATATGCATAGATATCATCATCATTTTATGTGCGCTTTTCCCTGCTTGCAATATATATATAAATATATAAATATACACACACAGGCACACACACAGGCACACACACACGCACACACACACGCACGCACACACACACGCACGCACACACGCACAGACACGCACACGCAGACACACGCACACGCAGACACACACACGCGCAGACATGCAGACACACACACACACACACGCACTGACGCACACACACACACGCACTGACGCACACACACGCACGCACTGACGCACACACACGCACGCACTGACACACACACACACACGCACGCACTGACGCACACACACGCACGCACTGACACACACACACGCACGCAGACACACACACACGCACGCACTGACACGCACACACGCACGCACTGACACGCACACACGCACGCACTGACACGCACACACGCACGCACTGACACACACACACGCACGCACTGACACACACACACGCACTGACACACACACACGCACGCACTGACACACACACACGCACGCACTGACACACACACATGCACTGACACAAGATATGTCCGTAAGAACTTAAGAGGTATGTGTATGTGTAAGTAGGGGATTGTTTGTGTGTGTTTGTAAGTATCCAGGTGTGCGCGCGCGCGTGTTGGTCTAAGTTGTATGAGTGTGTTTCTGATCATAACAGAGCTATAGGAACCTAGCGTGTAATGTCCGCATACGTGTGACAACTGACAAGGTAAGGGTGACAGTGGCTAGGGGGCAGAGAAGTAAGGGTGAGTGTATGTGTGTAAGATTAAAGAATTTTGGGTGGAGGGGAGTTGAATCCATTAGGAAACTGGACCCAAGGCGGGAAATCCGACTCTGCTCAGTCGTTGAGCCCAGATCAGCGATATCAGGATTACTGATAAGAGCAGTATTGTTTCCTCATTATCTCACCCATGGTTATAATATTGTGTCGGAGAGGGCCATTTTCAGCAACCTGAGGGCCAACAGTCGAGACAGTGACCTTCGGTTTTTATCAGATTTAAAAGGAACACTTTGGGATTGAGTTTGATATTCTCAATGGCCCATTCCTCCTCAGCTTTATATATAAATATATCAAATCCCCATATTGCAACCAAAAGAAGTCTGATGAGCTCTTGATTGGAGAGTCAGGCCCGATCGATACAGATCGAACCTTGAGTTTTGGTTTTCACCTTGATCTTCCCATTGAAAATGAAGGTATGTCTCCTAATATGGTTTGGAAAGAGGTATTTGTATGGAAGGAAATCTTTGGAGTTATTTAATTTCTTTCTGTGTTGGGCTTTCCTGTACTTCAGACAAAGTAAAGCCATCACTTCTTCATTATGTCAATAAGTGCTCAACAGGTGAGGTGTAATCAGTTGTTATAAGGTGTTAATTAACTGGTGTTGTTTAATTCATAGCTCCGATATCACAGCCCTCATTATGGCTGCCACGTAAGGAAAAAGAGGGGAAGACTCTCCCCAGCTACTCTGGTTTGGTTTCATGATGCTTGAGGATGTCATGACACACCCTAGACACCTGTGTGACACACCCTAGACACCTGTGTGACACACCCTAGACACCTGTGTGACACACCTGTGTGACACACCCTAGACACCTGTGACACACCCTAGACACCTGTGACACACCCTAGACACCTGTGTGACACACCCTAGACACATGTGTGACACACCTGAGACACCTGTATGTGACACACCTGCATGTGTCACACCTGTGACACCTGTGTGCCACACCTGCGACACCTGTATGTGTCACACCTGCAACACCGGTATGTGTCACACCCGACATACCTGTATGTGCCACACCTGTATGTGTCACACCTGTATGTGTCACACCCAACACACCTGTATGTGTCACACCCGACACACCTGTATGTGTCACACCTGTATGTGTCACACCCGACACACCTGTATGTGTCACACCCGACACACCTGTATGTGCCACACCTGTATGTGCCACTCCTTCTAGTCATCATTCAGCAGCTTCGGCTTTGTGTCTTTGCTCAGATCTCCTGCATGCCAACATCTTTGGTGAGAATCTCCCAAATACTGCCCCTTACACTCCACATTCGGGTAATGGTCTAAACTTTTATAGTACAGAAATCCTTGTGATCTACAATAGTTAGCTTGTGAATAATGGTTATATCTTTGTTTTTTTCTGTTTGTCCTAGTCTTGTGCACATACTTTGAATTGTGTGTGTGTGTGTTTGTATATATATATATATATATGTGTGTATATATATATATGTATATATGTGCATATATATATATATATATGTGTATATATATGTGTGTGTGTGTGTGTGTGTATACATCAATAAATTTGATAGGTTTCAAGGAGTATTGACCCAGGCCATGTCTATCCTAAAAGCACCACTTGGCAAAGTCTTTCAAGTTCCGTTTCATGCATCAGCCATGTTTTAGACTCATTGGCCCACCCCAGTAAAGAGTTGTTGTTGATGGAAACGTATCCAGATGTAGGAGGTTTATCTGAAACTTCTTGGGGGAATTTCATGGGGTCTTTTTGTGTCCTGGTGTAGTTTTGGTATGATTTTAAAGAGGGCAAGACCAGGTGAGATAAAATAGTTATATTGTAATGTTATGAGACACAAAGTCTATTTATGTAGGGGGTGAATAGCTCAGGTATCCAGCCTTGGGTGGATTTTAAAGTTGCCAGAGATATGTATGTGTGGGTGGGGGGCTTGAAGTAGTGAAGTTGAGAATAACTTTATGGAGTGGAAGTGGGAGGATAGATCAGGTGACATTGTAAACTGCAGGTCGGGTCTTCTTCAGCACTGTGTAGCGCCAGACCTGGCGGTCTTTAATCTTCTCTGCTGTAATGTTTAGCTTTCTAAGGTCAGTTCTTACAACCTCATCCCATGTCTTCCTGTGTCTGCCTCTTCCACAGCTGCCAGTCCCTGGGGTTTCTCTGCATTTCTTTATGCAGCTGCAATCTTCTATGCACATCACATGGCCATACCAACCCAGTCTTCTCTTTTGTACACTACAACCAATTCATCTTATGCCAAGTTTTCCTCCCTGTTTGCTTATGCTATATCCCTCATGCACACTAACATTACACATCCATCAGAGCATACTCGACTCATTTCTTTCTAACCTCCGCAGGTCATCTGCAGTCAAAGCCCAAGTTCCACTGCCATGTAACATTACAGTTCACACACAAGCATCATACAGTCTACCCTTCCCTGTGAGAGAAAATCCTTTTATTGTTAGCTATGGTAATAGATCTCTAAACTTCCAGCCTGTTCTTATCCTAGCTGTTACACTTTCAGTGCATCTCCCTCACTACAAATTTGATCACCCAGGTAGCAAAAGCTGCTCACAACTTCTAGAGAGCTTCCCTGGCAGCTAAGGGAATCTATTTCACATATTCTCTTTGTGCTTACTTCCCCTGAGCATCTTCCACATATAAAGTCTATCTTTTCTATTAGCTTACCTGCTAATGTTCGTTTGTGCAAGGTATATGCATTGATAAATGTAAACCTATGGTCAAAGATATACCAATCACGACCATTCTTTCTTATTATATTATACAATGTGTCCTTCACTTTTAAAGACAGTGGTGTGGTTTGGAGGAGATATGGTTACTATTTCTAGCAAGTGTAAACAATCAGTCTCCTTCATGCCAACAGAAGCAGCCATTCCTTGAATTCAAGTCTATATTACTCATTTTCACCACAATCTGTTTACTATTAAAGAGAGTATGAACATTTAAATTAACGTTTTTAGATATTTTCTGTTAAATCATTTCAAGAGCTAAAGAATATTTAGCTTCCATTAATATCAGTTTGTTTTATTTTTCTCATGGAGTATTTAAAAATAGGAAAGTGTCTATGACATTGTTGAAAGGTTTCTCAAATTGATAAGATGAAGGAGAGAAAGAAACCATGACCCATTTGTTGCTGAAGTAGAAATCAGTACTTCAAGATCTTAGGTAAATTTATGACCAAAGATTTGGTTGGAATGCTTAAAACGAAAGGGTTCTTCTATGGGATCATAAGCGCCAGTAGTGGTAATGTTAAACTGACTTCAAAATATATATATTACACATATAAAAATGATAAAACTCATTGCTGGAACAGCTGTTAACAGCTAAATGCTGTCAAAGACAGTGATGGGCAAAAATGCCTGAGTAGACAGAGACCAACCGCCAGTGGTCAACAGAGACAATCCACAAGGTGGGTGACAGGTAGATGAAATATAGAAAAGATTGAATGAGGAGGAGGACAAGGATAAGTGTGTGTTGGCATATAGAAATGACCATAAGAGGAAATAAAGAGAGGGATGTACAAGACATGTTTACTCACACACATCTTCACCGTCATCAGCTCTCAGACCAACAAAATGGTTTCGTACAATATCATGTTAGATTATATTTGTAATTGTCAGTATAGTGAGTTGTCCTGCTGAAATCCACTGTATGAAATGTTATTCTTTAAGCTATCCTCTACATGTTGAATGAACTGAAATAGGCTTATTCTTCCAGCCTAAAATCTATATTGGTTTAAGTCAGCAAACTCTTTTTTAATCCTTTCAAAGTAGATGGTAAATTTTGATACCAATTGCTCTTTGTTATATTTGCTTAATCATAGGTCACTCCTAGTCTAAGGCCTACTTATTGTGTGACCTTCCATTTTTAAAATAGTAGGGTGGGATTTAGCCCTTTAGCATTTACATTATTTATTGTTATATTTTCAATGTAAAGGCTTTACCTCACAATATTGAATCTATGAGAATTTGATATTATTTATTTTGAGAGCAATACCTTAATGTTGGTATGAATGACCAGCTATGGCTGGTTTAAACAGAAAGTGGTGAGAGAATTCTGGCCGGATATGGCCTGTTTAAATTCTAAAGGGTTAAACCAGAAACCTGGTCGAATTAATTATAACAGTGAAGTCTATTAAAGTCACCCGAGGGCCAGATATTAATGTTAAACTGGAGTACACTTGATTAAATCTATCACCTAGGTTTACTTCTAGTGAAAATGTCAGTCTGTGCCGGTTATATCCTGTGTCCAGAATGTTCTGGCAATGTTGATAGTTGAGATAAGAATTATTTTTATAATAATTGTTTCTACTTTTGGCACAAAGCCAGCAATTACCCAGTGCATTACTGGTACTTTATTTTATCGACCCTGTAAGGATGAAAGGCAAAGTTAACCTCGGCGGGATTTGAACTCAGAATGTCAAGGCCTGTACCTCTATGCGTCAAAGCATGGTGTCTGACCCTCTACCGATACTGCCAATCCACCACCCTTTTATTTTTATAATAATGAATGCAGGACATTTATTGTCTCCTATTGGGCAGTTTCTGTTTCTTTCATGGCTAATCTGGAAACAATGTTTTTAAGACAAAGAAACTACCAATAAAATTAATATAGGAGACCACATGCATATGTGTTATTGTAGACAATGAAAGGAACATTAAAATAGTAAGCAGTTAAAATGAAGCAAAACAGTCTTTGTAAAAAGGTTAACTATGAGAGTTGCAATCTAGTTTTTACTGTTGTATGTCAGGTTTTGATAATTGGTTCTATGTATTATATATACTTGATGAGTGTGATGTTGTCTTCTCTCTCTTTCTGTCATACATACATGCAAACATACACACACATGCACACACACACACGCACACCACACGCATACACACATGCATACACACACACATGCACACACACACATGCACACACTCTCTCTCTCTAAACAAATGATGTTCCTTTTCTGTCTCTATAATGATGAGGGCAACATCATAACTTTCTATCTACCTCTTTCCGTCACTTTGAAAAAAACATGGCATTCCCTTTCTCTCTCTCTCTCTCTCCCCCCTTCTCTATCTATGTACATATCTCTTGCTTGACGCTCCCCCCTCTCTATGTACATATCTCTTGCTTGGCGCTCCCCTCTCTCTATCTATGTGCATATCTCTTGCTTGGTGCTCACCGTCTCTATATATAAAGTGAGAGTGAGGGAGACGGACAGACAGACTGTGCTCTTATTATAATATATATTTAATTGTATTCACATCATTTTTGTAATGTTTTCAATGTTTCCATGTATACAAATGATTGTATATAATTACCAGACATTTGAAAATAAATATTGTTTTTATTCATTAACTGAGACTTGTATTGTCTTTATTTTCAGAGTAGAAATATTTAATAAATTTTAAAAAAAGTTAAATGTTTGATTAATTTAACCTTTTAGCATTTACATTACTCTATATATACTATTGTATTTTCACAGTAAAGGCTTTACCTCACATAATATCTCACATAACATTTACATTACTCTATATATACTTTTGTATTTTAACGGTAAAGGCTTTACCTCGCATAATATCGAATCTATAAGATTTTGATATTATTTATTTTGAGAACAATACCTTAACAGTATGAGTTGCCAGTTACGGCTGGTTTAAATGCGAAAGGGTTAAACATTATTTTAATCCTCCTTAACATTTTATGTCACCATGACATTTTCATTTATACTTCATAATTTCTGCGCAGTTGTTTGTTTCGTTTCTTCAGAGCCAAAAGTATATGTGAAAATAGGTAATTACTGAGATTAGAGACTGATGAAGTTTAGCAAAGTTGCTTATACAGGATAACTTAGATAAAAATGTAGCTTTGGCTTTGTCACATGACCTGGAAGAGATATTGTTAGCCAAGTCTGTTTGACAGTTCAACACACTCTTATCTAGTGGTAGGTGCTGGGAAATCTAAGAATGTCTTCTGAGTCATTCATGTGATGTTGTTGTAAGCAAGATGAGGATTTTGTGAGTTTACTGATGTCTTAGAACTCCTTCCAGAGTTAGTTGAAACATTATGTAAAGGCACCAAATTCCAGTGCTGCCATCTGGATAGTGACTAGATTTGATATGTGAAAAGGGAAATAACTAGGACCTCAAAACAACTCTATACTTAATGCAAGTAGTGATTAACCCTTTAGCATTCACATTACTCTATATATACTATTGTATTTTCACAATAAAGGCTTTATTTCACATAATTATCTCATAATATCAAATCTGTGAGAATTTGATATTATTTTGAAAACAATACCTTAACATCAGTATGAGTGGTTGGTTATGGTTGCTTTGAACAGAAAGAGATAAGAATTCTGGCCAGATACAGCCTGTTTAAATTCTAAAGGGTTAAACCTGAGACCTGGTCGAATTACTTATAACAGTGAAGTCCATTAAAGTCACCTGAGGGCCAGATATTGATGTTAAACTGGAGTACAATTGATTTGTTACCTTTGTGAAAATTTCAGTCTGTGCAGGTTATATCCTGATATTAATTATTTTGAGATATTATTTATTTTGAGAACAATACCTTAACATCAGTATGAGTGGTTGGTTATAGCCGGTTTGAACAGAAAGAGTTGAAAGAATTTTGGCCGGATACAGCCGGTTTAAATGTTAAAGTAGTGATTAAACAATGGTTATAGTCAGATCTCTGATAGACTGACAGGGAACCAGGAGTTCAAATCCACCAGATGCAAAGGAGTTAACAACAGGGACGCTTAGAAAATATAGTCCATGTATTGTTGAAATAGCTCGCTATATGTCGTTGCTAGTTTTGATTATCATCAGTATAATTCATGTCACCTAGATAATTATCTAGATGAAATAATGCTGTAAGTGTTTATAGTGAAAGCATAGTTGAGAGAGAGGAAGGAAGAGAAGTTATAGAGTATGCTGCTTCTAACGACAACAAAGGCCTTCTCATGCTGTACAAAAGGCAGGCTATAGGAAGCATATGTAAGGAGTGTGGTGCTGCATAATTGTCAGACTTGAATAGTGAATGCACAAGATTTATGGAGAGAAACAAACTGAATATTCAGAGTTGATAATAGAATAAGAACTTACAGGAAAGTAAGGTTGAGGGGGTAACTGGTTATTATAGACATCGGTTATACATGTAGGAAAGATGTTATTATTTAACCCCAGGCCAGTTCTGGTTTGGAAGATTTTGTGGTAACGGTGTTGGACTTATAATCATCATGTCATGGGTTCGATTCCCAGGCTGGGGTGCGTGTTGTGTTCTTGAGCAAAACACTTCATTTCACGTTGCTCCAGTATATTCAGCTGGAAATGAGTACCAGCAATATTTGTGGGTCTAACTCTGCAATGGACTGGTGCCCTGTCCAGGGGTGTGTCTAGCACGGTCTAGTGGTAAGGGTGTTGAACTTACAATCATAATGGCGTGGGTTCAATTCCTGGGCTGGGTTGTGTGTTGTGTTCTTGAGCAAAACACTTCATTTCACGTTGCTCCAGTATACTCAGCTGAAAATGAGTACCAGCAATAGCTGGAGGTTTAACCCTGTGATGGGCTGGTGTCCTGTCCAGGGAGGAGTCTTATACTCTGTCACTTCATGCCATGAAACTGGGTTAAACACCGGCCTAATGAGCCTTCTGGCATAAGACAGACTTAGGACTTTTTAGACTTTAAATGATCAAAGGTATTTCAACAGTGACTGTGGTTATTGTGACTTTTATTGTAGTACCACATTATCTAATGCGGCGTTCTTTTATATCAGGATGATAGATTTGAAAGGGATTCAGCTGATATTTCTAACCGATTGAGTAACCTGAAAGAGAGCTCCTTCATTGGTTTGTCTGCACTTGGACAATACATTCTGGGTGGAAAAGTGTTTGTTGAGAGGGTGGCCATATTAGATGTTGAAATACTGGACCTCAAAGTATGTCTGACGCTCTACCGATCCTGCTGATACACCACTCTTATCCATGTAATAATAATATATTGCCAGTTAAGTTTCTCATGCACTTCTAACTGGATTTAGACATTTATTTAGAATCATTAACTAAATTGTATTATTTCATATTTTATAACAATCTGACCCGTTTTTCATAAACCCACTGCCTATTATGCCTCCCACTTCATTTCCTCTGGTTCAGCACATTTGGTAGGTTTTGGGCTTGTAATTACACACTCATGGCAGAGTGGACACCATGCTTTATGGCATAGTTGCAGCCCTTTACGATCTGAGTTCAAATCCTGCTGAGCTTAGCTTTGCCTTTCATCCTTACAGGGTTGGGGTCGATTTAATCATATTTCTGTTTGGTGTCCTTTGAACTAAATAAATGTTTATTAAACTATAAATTAAATTTATCAACAATTCTATTCCTATTTAACAAGTTATCTTTTTATAGTTAACTGGATTGCAGCAGTTTTCAAAAATAGTTTAACCCTTTAACATTTACATTACTCTATATATACTATTGTATTTTCACAGTAAAGGCTTTACTTCACATAATATCTCACATAACATTTACATTACTCTATATATATACTATTGTATTTTCACAGTAAAGGCTTTATCTTACATAATATCTCTTATAATATCAAATCTATGAGATCTTGATATTTATTTTGAGAACAATACCTTAATATAGGTATGAGCAGCCGATTACAGCCGGATTGAACAGAAATGGGCAAGAGAGTTCTGGTCGGATATGGCTGGTTTAAATGCTAAAGGCTTAACTTAATTACTCAAATGGGAGCCTAGTAACGGCTAGTTTCACCTGTTATATTTAGTTAAGGTTTTCTATATTTTTATAATGTCTGAAACTATAATAGAGCCAAAAAAATATTTATTTAGGTCACGGTGACCTGGAAGAAAGAGTAACCAGGTCTCTTTCATATAACACCTTTTTCTATTCAAACTGGCTGTAACTGGCCTTACTGGGGTGTCAGGTGATGCCTATGAATGTCCTTGGTTGTTTCAGGACCTTAACCTCACGATCACCTGCGGTAATGTTGCAAGTGTGTTGGCTTGCCTCAAAATTCCCCATTGACCCTAGTGGTGTGGTGTGTGGCCAATTGTCGAACTTGGTGGTCAGTTGGTCATTTTTTTTTGTTTTTTTTTTTTGCTCTGTTCTCTTGCTTTGATCATATATTTGTGAGGTTCCTGGCAATAATTAATTGTATTATGTGTTTATATATTTTCATTCTGTAAGAATTATAAACAATTTGTAATGTTATGTAACCCTTTTACATTACTCTATATATACTATTGTATTTTCACAGTAAACACTTTACCTCACGTAATTATTGAATCTGAGATTTTGATATTATTTATTTTGTGAACAATACCTTAATGTCAGTATGAGCAACCGGTTTGAACAAAAATAGGTTAGAGAATTCTGGCCAGATATGGCCAGTTTAAAAGCTAAAGGGTTAATTTATATGAATAATTATTTCTACTTTTGGCACAAGGCCAGCAATTACCCAGTGCATTACTGGTACTTTATTTTATTGACCCCGTAAGGATGAAAGGCAAAGTTAACCTTGGCGGGAATAATACCTTAATGTCAGTATGAGCAACCGGTTACAGCTGGTTTGAACAAAAAGAAGTGAGAGAATCCTAGTCGGATATGGCCAGTTTAAATGCTAAAGGGTTTAATTTATATGAATAAAATGAATTTCTAATCTGTGATACCGTTTGTATGTATCAACTAAAAATCAGGAATCGAGATGACCTAGACAAGCGACATTGGAAGAATGACGGACTTTCTGTACATCTATAATCAATAAATCAATATAAAAGTTGAAAGTTCAAGTCGTTTCTACTTGTAAAAAGTTATGGTGACATCGAACCACATTCCAGAGATATGCCACTGGTTGGTATGGCATATTTAACACACCAGTTATACAATCTCCAATTTGTCAGCAGTGATCATGTCAACCGTATCTTTTGCTAGACAAAATACGCAGTAAAGTTCGCTTTACTTGTCATATTTTTACATCTATTTCAAGATTGGATTTCATTTAAGCGTGTATGTGTGTAGTTGTCTGTTCATTTGGTTTTATCTTTGTTGTTGTTGTTTTCAATTACTGCTGTAAATTAGGAGAAATGGGGGGGGGGGCTTTCAAATTAGTATATTTTAATCTTTAAATTATTTTAGGGTTTTTTGTTGTTTTTTTTTTAAAACTTTATCAATCAGATAAACACTCTTCTTACACACGAGCAAAAATATACGGTTAGAAAACTCTATAATTAATGATTTCTAGTATAGGCACAAGGCCAGTAATTTGGGGGGAGGGGAAAGTCGATTAAATCGACTCCAGTGTATTACTGGTACTTTATTTTATCGACCCCGTAAGGACGAAAGGCAAAGTTAACCTTGGCGAGATTTGAACTCGGACCATAAAGGAACGTAACTCTATGCTGCAAAGCATGGCGTCTGACCCTCTACTGATACTGCCAATCCACCACCTATAATTAATGCTAGACTTTCCAATTTCTGATGATCATGTGACAGATATAGCATTGCCAAAACTTCATTTCAAAAGATTAGGATTTCTCTTCTGGGACACAAAACACCAGATCTCTGGGACAGTTGTTGATTATCAAAGAAAACAAAACTGTGATCAATATTGTAATCAAGGAGCTTGACCTGCTAGAAATAGCAGCCAAATATTCATATCTTGCTTGGGAAAGTAACTAGCACATTGAGTAATGTTGCTCTACATAGACTTATAATTGTTTCTACTTTAGGCACAAGGCCAGCAAGTACCCAGTGCATTACTGGTACTTTATTTTATCGACCCCGTAAGGATGAAAGGCTGACTTAGTAGTCCCACCCTTGCAAGCAGGGAAAAGGCGGAGGTAAAATGAAATGATGATGACTGGAATCTATTTAAGTTGAGATCAAACTAAACAACATGGTGAACAACAGTAGTGTGCTGTTGACATTTTTATGACAATAAAGGCTTTGTTTCCACTGAAGTAGGAAACTATATACCACCTTCAACAAATCCTGCAACCTCAACAACTGTTTTGTTTGTGGTTTGTAGAAGTGAAACAAACCACTTTTCTCCAATCCTTTTAAGCCATAACTGCAACTTCCACCACTCCAGACAACAACCTGCACTTGTTCAAACTGAATACCAACCAGTCTGTGGATGTTACCCTTTCTCTTAACCCTTTACCATTTACATTACTCTATATATATACTATTGTATTTTCACAGTAAAGGCTTTACCTCGCATAATCTCGCATAACATTTACATTACATTATATATACTATTGTATTTTCATGGTAAAGGCTTTACCTCACATAATATCTCACATAACATTTACATTATATATACTATTGTATTTTCATGGTAAACACTTTATCTCGCGTAATATCGAATCTATGAAATTTTGATATTATTTATTTTGAGAATAATACCTTAACATCAATATGAGTGGCCGGTTACAGCTGGTTTGAATAGAAAGAGGTGAGGAATTCTGGCCAGATATGGCCGGTTTAAATGCTAAAGGGTTAAATTGAATTTCATCATAATTCGATTTTCTTTTATGCAACTTTAATCTGAAAAGAAAAAAATATATTTCAATAATAAAAAAAAAATTATGAATTTGTTTTAATCGGAAGTGACTTTTGGTCCACCCTGAATATTATGTCTGAGTGCAGTTTGGAGGAGATAACTACATAACTACTCCTTCACTATAATTTGTCTTTGATAATAGCTCAGATTTGCTCTATCATCATTGACCTACGACTATAGTCCACTTAGCTATGGAGGGATGCTTAATAACTCTTTGAATAATATTGCATGATTCATCTTTACCCTCTTTTCATCTAATTCTGAAGTTTCTAGCTGACATTTAACTAGATGTAACAAAATGAACAGGATTTTGTACTCCCAACTCAGATCATGGGACCTGATGGACTTGAACTTGAGGAATCTTGTTGAGTCTGTTAATCAGACAACTCTCTCCCTCTCTCTCTCTCTCCCTCTCTCTCTCTCTCTTTCTCTCTTCATTATTCAAATTTTTTTTGCCATTATATATTTTAATAGTGGAGGCGCATGGCTGAGTGTTTAGAGAATTGGATTCACAATTGTGAGGTTGTGAGTTTGATTCCTGGACTGAGTGATGCGTTATGTCCTTGAGCAAGACACTTTATTTCCTGTTGCTCCTTCTACCTGGAGTTGGTACTGATAGATAGTATTAGCAATTGGAAAGACCAACGGAAACATTGTTTCCTCGGTCCAATTTGATAAAAAGTTGATCTAGTGTCGATATTTCAATAGTTATCTTTATCCTTTCAACTATTTGCCCTCTGCAGATTCAGCTTTTAAATGATTTTGTCACAAGACATTATTTCCCCAAACACCTCATATCTACCTGGCGTTCTCATTCACTAATGATTCAAAGTTGAGTGGTTTATTCGTTGTTTGCTAAACCAATCTAGAGAACCTTATTTTAAGGTAAGTGAATGCAATAGAGAAATGTCTTGCCAGAAGGTATATTAGAATACCTGTAACGATATTGAAGTGATTTCTTTTAGTTCTTGCAACACCTTAATTACTCAAACGACGTGCTGAGTGATTAAGTTGCTCTTTTGTTTTACTTTTTATGCCATCACATTTTCAAACTATCTTATATACCTTTATATATATGCCTATATATATATATATATATATATATATATATATATATATATACACACCTTGACTGTTGGAACATAATATATATATATATATTTTTTTTATTTGATTGCTAGAAACAACTACTAGTTTAACCTAGTTTAACACCTGTTAATGAGTCTTGTGTGTGAGTATATATGTATATATATATATATATATATATCCTACACACACACATATATACCAGGATTTCAGGGCCCACCTGTATATATATCCTCTTGCCTGAGTCCTGATACAGAGCTAACAACAGCTCACAAGATGAGTTTCAGCCAAATATCCAAGCAGTCGTTCCAGTTATATGTATATATATATATATATATATATATATATATACATGTATATATATTCAAAAGTCTATATTAGTAGCATGACAAAGTTCATTATATTAGTCAATTTTGTCTGATATCGTCATTTTTCCCTTTTCTTCTTCTTGTTCTTCTTGTCCTGTTTCCTTTGGTTTTCAATATCGATGTTTAGATTATGGATTAGCTTCTGCCATATTGGTCTGTCATCGACACAATGTCTCCAGCAGTGAAGAATGTCACCTTTCTTCATAGTAATGAGTAAAATCGAAGTTTCACATGCAAGTAGTAGATTCGCATCTGATTGAATTCTGAAGACTGTCACAAAGCACCCAATGATAAAGTAATAAAGAAATTTCTCCTCAGAGTGAACACAATAAGTTAGGTAACAGTGACACCATGAATAATGTGACCAGAGGCATGTTGTCACATTAATACTACAAAGAAAAATAAAGACAGGTTAGTGTGTGTGTGGGGGGGGGGGGGGGGGGGGGTATATATATATATATGAAAATATTCAAGACCCCGACGGCTGAGCTCTGGCCGTTTCGACTGTTAGACCCGAACTTCGGAGGATCTACCTGTTGAAATGGCCAGAGCTCAGCTGTTGGGGTCCTAAATCTTTTTATATTACCCACTCTACTACCCCAAGTATCGAGTACTCTGGTGGGTTATGGTCCACCTGGTATCTTACCACACCCTCTCTGATATACATATATGTAGTTGCTTGACCTGTCAGAAATAATAGTTTAATCTTTTTCATATCACTTTCAACTGTCTCAAAGACAGCACGCATGAGACCCTTTTCAGGGCTACCCTGATATTACTTTCAACTGTCTCATAGACAGCACCCAGGAGACTCTTTTCAGGGCTTCCATCATGATAATTTCATTTTCAAACCCCTTGACAATCAGGTCCATTATTACATGTCCTTCACAACAGTATTCTTTGACTGAACAGTCATGTACTTTAACGTTTAAACCAGCCAGAATTCTCTCACCTCTTTCTAAACAAACCGGCTGTAACCGGTCGCTCTTACTGATGTTAAGGTATTATTCTCAAAATAAATATGATCAAAATCGCATAGATTCAATATTATGTGAGATAATTGTGAGGTAAAGCCTTTACCATGAAAATACAATAGTATATATAGAGTAATGTAAATGCTAAAGGGTTAATACCAATGTTTGAGCTGTGAAATAGGAAAATAAAGCAAGTTAATAGTAGAATGTGCTCTTTCTAATGGCTTATCTAAATGGTTGAAGGCGCATGGCTTAGTGGTTAGAGCATTGAGCTTGCAATCGAAAGGTTGTGAGTTCAATTCTCGGACCGGCTGATGTGTTGTTTCCTTGAGCAAGACACTTTATTTCACATTGCTCCAGTTTACTCAGCTGTAGAAATGAGATGATAGGACTGGGGTCCCTATCATTAAATTACCCAAGACACCTCCAACGAGGATATACCTTGGAGGAGGCCAGCTAAACCTGCATAGGTGTGAGCTGTCTACTACTACTACTAATCTAAATGTATTGAGCCTGACTTAGCTGGCAGTAATCTGACATCCTAACCATTAAGCCACCCAGTTTCTCTATTTCATGGTTTAATATATAATCAATATTTTATCTTTTTATTACTTTCATTTTCAAATACTAATACAATACATTTTCAGTATTTCTCAGGTTTTTTCTTAAACTTGTACAGGTCTGTGTGTTTAATTCTATGTGACTGGATAGATGTGTGTGTGTGTGGCTGAATGAATGAATGACAGGTGGGGTGGGGGGGCATATATGCTTGAGAGAATGAGTGACAAATGGAGAGAGAGAGAGAGCATGTGTACCTGAGAGAAGAATGACAGGGCTGAGAGAATGATAGATTGAGAGAGGCTAGAGAGAGAGAGCATGTGTGATTGAAAGTGACAGATGAGAGAGAGAGAGAGAGCATCTGTGAATGAGAAAGTGATAAAAAGAAAAGATGAGAGAGAGAGCATTTGTGATATATATTTATTTGAGAAAAGAAAGAAAAAAAAGAAATCCACTTCTGTTGATTCTGTTTTTGTTGTTTGTTGTCGCAGTCATTTATTAAGCAACTGCTATGATGGAATGCTTACTTAGCAGGAGACAGAATCGAGAGATTGGGATATTTTTGTATCCACAAGTAGCAACCAACTGTCAAGCTTATATTAGCTCTGTCATACACTTGTTGTCTCACCATACAAGATCAGGCTGACCTGCTCTTGTCATCTTCTCTAATGTAACCAGCTCTTTGTCACACCCTTGTTGTCTCACCGTACAAGATCAGGCTGACCTGCTCTTGTCATCTTCTCTAATGTAACCAACTCTTTGTCATACACTTGTTGTTTCACCATACAAGATCAGGTTGACCTGCTCTTGTCATCTTCTCTAATGTAACCAGCTCTTTGTCACACACTTGTTGTTTCACCATACAAGATCAGGCTGACCTGCTCTTGTCATCTTCTCTAATGTAACCAGCTCTTTGTCACACCCTTGTTGTCTCACCATACAAGATCAGGCTGACCTGCTCTTGTCATCTTCTAATGTAACCAAAATCTTAAGTCATTGGGAGAGGCTAGTTACTTTCAGTAAATAACAATCAACAAGACGTAGTAATTGACCTTTTTATCTAGTTTTTTTTTTTTGCTTTAGATGTTTTGTTTTTTTTAGTTTTTTTTAGACAATATTTAAGCAATTTCTTCTGAATAGTAACATAATTATTTTTTCCATTTCCCATAATAATAATAATAATAATGTTTCTACTTTTGGCACAAGGCCGGCAATTATTCCAGTGCATTACTGGTACTTTATTTTATCGACCCTGTAAAGATGAAAGGCAAAGTTAACCTCGGCAGGATTTGAACTCAGAGCATAAAGGGCCGTAACTCTGTTGCTAAGTATGGTGTCTGACACTCTACCAATTCTGCCAGAGCGTCGAACAACGTTTAGCGGCATAAAGTTACGGCCCTTTACGTTCTGAGTTAATGATAATAAATGATTGCTTGTAAGTGAACTTTTTTTAATGCTAAGTGAATTAGAAGTTATTTCGACAATAAAATTAGATTTTGGAAATCTAACTATCTGGCTAGTTTGCGACTTGGTTATATTGCATCTCTCTCTCTCTCTCTCTCTCTCTCTCTCTTTCTCTTTCTCTTTCTCTCTCTCTTTTATGTATATATATTTTGCAGAACCCACTTTGGGAACCAGTGCCCTAGACAGTGTGTCTAGGACTATATCATCTAATGTTTCTATCAATTCATAAAACAGTAGGCTATGATTTATAAACTATTTGACTGCTAATTCTATCAGTTTGAGCAACCATAAAAATGCTTTCATTGAACTTTATATTAAATCAAGGTGTATCACTTATTTGCTTTAACATGTCTAGTGATCCTAGTTAAGTTAATTTGGGGTGTTAGCAGAGTTATGCAGTTAATGCTTAACAGAAGAGAAATAATTAACTGCTGAATGTCAAAAGTTGTATTTTCAAAACCAGATGTGAAATAGTCAAGATGATTAATATGATATATACAAGAATTTAGTTTTTTATGAATTTACTTCAATGATATAACCCTCCGTTTTTATGAATTTACTTCAATGGTATAACCCTTTTTTATGAATTTACTTCAATGGTATAACCCTTTTTTATGAATTTACTTCAATGGTATAACCCTCCTTTTTATTAATTTACTTCAATGGTATAACCCTCCTTTTTTATGAATTTACTTCAGTGATATAACCCTCCTTTTTTATGAATTTACTTCAATGGTATAACCCTCCTTTTTTATGAATTTACTTCAATTGTATGACCCTCCTTTTTAGTAATTTACTTCAGTGATATAACCCTCTTTCCTTGGCATCATTGTTGATATTTGCTTTTATGAAACTTATTTTGTATTTCTGCTTTACTTTCTTCTAAATAGTGTTTTTTGTTGTTTTTCCAGTGGGGAGACTGTAGCCAACAGGAAGAATATAATTCAAGGTAGGAATTAAACTAACTTTTATTCATTTATTCATTCATTTATTAATATTGAAAGTTACCATCTGAAGCAGACATGAAAAGAAAAAGAAAAGAAAATTTAGTACATCACCCACAATCCCATTCACTTGCCAATTATCAAAATGGCAGCCAAGGAAGATATAGGGAGATATTTTGTTTCCATCTTGAAAATAATCTACAGCAAACTAAGAGATTTCTAGTGTTTCCTCTACAAGACCAACATAAACAGTTCTGCTATAAACCAAAATGGTATTCTGGTCCATCCAGACATAAAAATATGTCAATAGAAGACTTGAATTTAGAATTTTTAATATAAATAGGAGCGATGGATTTGTTTTGTTAGGTTTTTATATGAAATCATGTGTTGAAACAGATATTGTATTTGGGGAGGGTCATGTGCTAATATTGCCAGAAAAAATATAGTAAAGCACACTCACTGTTTGGGTTGGTTTTAGCTTCAGTTTATTTTTTTTTTATATTTCTATAAATAATTTAGTTGGTAATCAATGTTTATCATTGATTGACCAACAGTTAAAAAAAATATAGTTTCTCAGTTCTTTCGTCACACATCTGTGACATCCTCAGTGACTATCATGTTTCTATCTTTCCTCCCTGTTGTGTCCCTGTAATGTTTTTTTATTTTATTATATTTATTCATTGTTGTCTCTGTTTGTGCTTGAAACATATTCTAAATGTCATTTAGAGAATAGTTTTTGTTTCACAACTCCATTATGTAATGATTTTTTACCAATTTCCAACTGTTTTGAAGGTCATTCATTCAAAACATCAAAAACAATAGGAAATACAAATTTCATGTTGAAAGTTAAACTCATGAATACTCACCTGTGAAGTGACACTGGTGTAATACTTACCTGTGAAGTGACACTGGGCTAATATTTACCTGTGAAGTGACACTGATCTAATATTTCCCTCCAAAACCAAAATATTTTAGCACCTCATTTACATAGAATTTTCAAGTTGGTGAAAATCAGCAAAATATTGACCTCGAATATAACCTGACCTCCATTTTACCATCAAATGTTTTGTTTGTTTGTTTTTTATCATATATTTCTTGGCTTCTATATAGTATATCATTTCCTTTTAGAGGAGAATTGATTAGTTCATTTAGTAGCAATATTGCAGTTGGTTTTGCCAGAAAATCTGTCCAGTTATTCTTTCCTGAGATATTCTAACCACAAGTCCATAGTATCGGAGCTGTGATCTCTTAATTTGGAGAAGTAGCAGCTCTACCTGGAGTGACTCTCTGATCTCCAAGTAACAAATCTGTCTAGTGATTCTTTCCTGAGACATTCTAACCACATGGCCATAGTAACGGAACTGTGGTCTCTCAATTAGAAGTAGCAGCTCTATCTGGAGTGACTCTCTGATCTCCAAGTTACACACTCTACATAACATATTATATCCTTTAAAATCCTGAGAGGTGGGAATGGGATTTCAAGAACTGAATAAAATGTGTTGAGATGGCCATCTTGGGGATGAAGCCAGTTCAGATGACAATATATTGATACAGTAATCGTCTTATCGAGTCACTACACCACACCCATCCAGTGTTGCACACAGAGCCTTGCCAGGGGTGTTAAGGTTTTGAGGTTAAGTGTGCATGAATCTTCAAGATTGGGGAGCTGTACATTACTGGATGAATGGTGGTGATGGTGGTGCTGGAGCTGATGATGGTGGTCATGGTGGTGTTACTGGCAGTGGTGGTGGTATTGGTGCTGGTGTTGGTGGAGGTATTGGTGCTGTGGTGATGGTGATGGTGCTGGAGCTGATGATGGTGGTCATGGTGGTGTTACTGGCAGTGGTGGTGGTATTGGTGCTGGTGTTGGTGGAGGTATTGGTGCTGTGGTGATGGTGATGGTGCTGGAGCTGATGATGATGGTCATGGTGATGGTGGTGGTGTTGCTGGCAGTGGTGGTAGTGCTGATGGTGGTGGTGGTATTGGTGCTGATGATGTTGGTGGTGCTACTACTGGGAGCTGATGGTGGTGGTGGTATTGGTGCTGATGATGTTGGTGGTGCTACTACTGGGTGGCGGTGGTGGTGGTAAGGATGTTGATGATGGTGCTTCTGTCTAGCTCCAAAATTATTTTGGTACTGTTGAATTGCTTTTAAAGTGGGTTGGTGAGTTTTGTAGTAGTTGAGACAAGATCTGTTATCTAACTGTAAAGTCACAGTCAGCTCAAGTGGAGTGGAGCTCTTAACATGGTCAACTGTCATCAGTTTAAGTGTAGGTGGGGTAAGTGCTTCTTTTCTTCAATGTCTACATTCAGTAGCACCTGATGATTCACTGTGTTCAGTTGTTGTCCATCAATATTGTGATTTGAGGGAGGTTTGCCTGCTATTTCTAATTATTTGAGCAATGGCTTTGTGGTTAGAGCATTGGGCTTGCAATCATAAGGCTGTGAGTTCAATTCTTGGACTGGGTGATGTGTTGTCCTTCAGCAAGGCACTTCATTTTCACGTCGCTCCAGTTCACTCACATCGGTGGGGTAGAGAGGGGAGACTGGTATGTATGGGTGACTGCTGGTCTTCCACAGACAACCTTGCCTCGGAGGGAAACTTTTTAGGTGCAAATACCCCCCCCCCCCCCCCCCCATTGGTCATTTGTGACTGAAGGGGATCTTTACTGAGGGAGGTTTGCCTGCTATCTCAAATAGGTTGAGCAACCACTTAGCTCTCTCGTGTGTGATTTCAGTTGATAGATACACGAAAAACCTCCAAAAATTGAAGTGTAAGAAAGGGTCAAAAGTTTTCTCCAACCTTGGTTTGAAACTAAGGACCTGCCCCAGCAGCTTACACATTTACTCATAGATGAGTCAAAAAAAAAAAAAGGAAGAGGCTATTTTGCCAGTAAAAGTGTCAGATACCATGCTTTGCAACAGAGTTGCAACTCTTTATGTTCTGAGTTTAAATCTCGCTGAGGTTAGCTCTGCCTTTTGTCCTTACGGGGTCGGTAAAATAAAGTACCAGTAATGCACTGGGGTCAATTTGACTTTCCCCCTACCAAAATTGTTGCCCTTGTGCCTAAACAGAAACCCTTATTATGAGGTGGATTGGCAATATCGGTAGAGTCAGACACTATGCTTTGAAGCATAGAGTTACATCCCTTTATGATCTGAGTTCAAATCCCGCCGAGGTTAACTTTGCCTTTCATCCTTATGGGGTCGATAAAATAAAGTACCAGTAATGTGCTGGGTAATTGCTGGCCTTGTGCCAAAAAGTAGAAACAATTATTACGAAGACAGGTAATGTTAAAAATAACACAGATTTGCCACACAAGTTTATTTGCCACCACCAATTGTTGAGACAATTTAAACTCTAACCCAACACTAACGCATTATATTTACCGGGGACCGATAAAATAAGCTTTGAAAGCATGTTTGTCTATTTTACCGGGACCGGCAAAGTAGCTTATTCGAAATAAAAAAACTGCTTGCCACTTATTTTCCAAACCTTGCTCTGGGCTTGAAATTAGCAGCAGTAAATTATTAAATATGTAGGGTGGGTTGGTGTTGGTACCACCCTCCATCTATAGGTAGGGTGGATTGGTGTTAAATATACATAGGAGTATACGGAGGCTGTCAGAAACTCCTGTCTCACCTCCACCACATGTTATTGTACATCTGGCACCACCTATACACCAATTTGTTTACACTTTACAGTTGATAATTGAAGTTTCCATGTCAAAGGGGTAGATAACAATTTTTTAGATGTTGGGGTGGGCCATGGTACACAAAAGTTTGGGAACCACTGCTTTAGGTAGTGTATTGTAGTATGAACATTTCACAACGTTTTCAGTGTATATATTTTTGTATTTCTATTTTTTTAGCTTTCTCCATTACGTCAACTAAATTGTCACTAAATTATCATGTCTGGATATATTTAGCATTAAAGAGACATTTCCTTATTTCAGGCCAGAAAGATTGGCAATTATCGTCGACTGGTGTCGACCAAGTCCATCTAGTAGCTGGTCGGCTACAGAATGAGAACTTCACCCATGTCTTTGCAAGTGACCTTAACCGTGCTGCCGAAACTGCTAAGGTGATAGTAGAAAACAACAAATGCTGTCAACATATTATTATAGTCCATGACAAACGTCTTCGAGAACGGGTAAGTTCCATTATTTCTTCAGATTTACGCTTTTTACTTTTGCGAATTTTTTGGGGGATGGGGGAGGAGTTACTTTTAAAATTATATTTTTTTAGTGGAGTTTATTTGGGGGGTTTTTTCCACTTTTAAATTCATTTTTTAAGACTGATTTTTGGTAATATGCAGTTGTATGTATGTATGTATATATGTATGCCTCTTTCTCTCTCACTCTCCTTCACACATTCTCCCTCCCTCCCTCTCTCACCCTCAATTTCCTTCTCTCCCCCCCCCCCTAAATAGATATAAAGATAGTTTTAACATTGTTTCTTGAAATTTATCTCCCCTTTTGAAAGTTGTTTATCTTGATTGACACTAGGAGTTAATGTTTTATTCTCCCTCCAATAGAGAAATATTGATTGTCTTCCAATTCATCAAAGTTTATTACCTTATCTGTTAAATATTAGTTAAATACTAGTTAAATATTAGTTAAGTACTAGTTGAATATTATATATTAGTTAAATGTTAGTTGAATGTTAAAATATTAGATGTTAGTTAAGTGTTAGTTAAATATTAAGTGCTATTTAAGTGCTAGTTAAGTGTTAGTTAAGTACTAAGTGTTGGTTAAATGTTAGTTAAATGCTAGTTAAACACTAGTTAAATGCTAGTTAGATATTAGTTAAATATTAAATACTAGTTAAATATTAGTTAAGTATTCTATGTATCACGTGTTTTACTTTGTACCAATTTTTAGTATCTTCAAATATATTGATTGGTTTTGTCACCTAATTCTGAAATGACCTCATTTCCCATTAATTACTTCCATTTTGCTGTTCTTTTGTGTTGTATGTCATGTGTTAAGTGATATATTCTCCTGGGTCAATGTGACCAGTCCAATTAGACACTGCTAGAAAATATTTAGACACTGCTAGAAAATATTTAGACACTGCTAGAAAATATTTAGACTCTGCTAGAATATAATTAGACTCTGCTAGAATATAATTAGACTCTGCTAGAATATAATTAGACTCTGCTAGAATACAGTTCTTGTTTTTACTACTGATATTTTTCAATTCCTGAACTTAAGAAATTGTCCCAGAATTCTTTTTTCTTTTCTTCACCCATTTATTCCTGAGAGGGTCATGGGGGAAGATTCCTCAAACTCCTTCCAGTGGGTCCTGTCAGGAGCAACTATCTCCAACTGATCTGACTGGATCCCTAAGCGAGACTAGCCAAGCTCGTGGATGTTATCCAACCATCTTTCTCAGGAATTGTCTTTGGGTCTCCTACCTTTTGGTTTTTACCCGTAAAATCTATCCAGTGATTCCTTCCTGAGACATTCTAATAATGTACCCATAGTATCAGAGTTGTGATCTTTCAGTTTGGAAAGAATTGTTATTAGATTTTACAGAATTTCCTTGTTCATTGAGAGTTACAGGACCAGAATGGTTCATTCTGCTGCTGCCCTCTTCAGCACAATTCCAATCTCCAGTTTTGAATTGGGATTATTATGATGTTTTATATGAACTGAAGGAAAGCGCTGAGTTCGGTAATCCAATTGTTAACCCATTGGAAACCTATAACTATTATCCACTAATTCTGATATAAGAAACTCATGAACTAAGCTTTGGTTGTCACTTATTTATACCGATATGGCACATATTATATTTAACTTCTTTACATGTGACTAAACAGTTTTCACAGACTTAGCTTTCTCTTTGCTTGCCAGACCATAAAATGTATGACACTATCAATGGCTTTTTTTTTTTTTTTTTTTAGATCAACAAATACAAAGTAGAATTGTTTGTTCTTTAATAAGTTCTTCTTTTACAGTTAACAGTCATAATACACATATTATTCTTTCATTTTAAAATCCACTTGTCTATTGTCAAAGTTATCTTCAGTCATCTTACCTAATATTTTTAAGCATCATGTATCATTAAGTTTCTTTACATGTTGATTCCAGTGTAGCCATCTCATCTGCTATTTCACCAGACATATAACATCTGTGGTTTTTATAGCTTGAAATAAATTAAATTACATTTCGTTTGCCACAGTTTTTAATATTAGCTTCGTTATAACTCTCTACCAGTTCCATTACTTAATCCATTAACGCCATTCCAGTGTCTTCCTTGTCTTTGTTACAGATTGCCAATAGCATAAATAACAGCTTCCTATACAACTTCACTAGGATTACCTAAAACCTCTTTGATGCTTTCAACATATCAACAATTATTCTAACAACTTTCTCTGGTTTTATTCACAGAATTGTTTTATTCATTATTCCTTATCCGATTTCTAATTTCTGCTGTTGGCCTCGACTTTGGTCCCAATAGAAATAAGATTTTTTTATTTCTTTGGTATTATTTATTTTTTATTTAAAAGTTTGGCATAGAAACCTCCCTCCCACATTTCTCCACTATTGGTATCTAAATGTTACCGTGTATGTTGTATCAATTCAAACACCCTTCTTACTTTCAATCCCCTTTACACACACTACTGCCAAAATGATATATTAACCCTTCTAGTTTAGATTGACTGACTTGTAGCTTTGGGGAAATGTCGGGTCTGGAATTGGGAGAAATTATTGAGAATTTCCATCAGCAACAAATAATTCATGCGGAAGTTTGGTAATTTAAATATGTTACTGTGAGGAAAAGATCATCATCATCATCATTATCATCAATCATAGTTTAATGTCCATTTTCCATGCTAGCATGGGTTAGACAGGTTGTCCCATTAGAGGCAAGTCGGGTCAGGTGACCATATAGAACTTTCTAGGTTTCTACGGCTGGATGTCCTTCCTAACGCCAAAAGATGAGGTTCAATATTTCAAACTTGGGCTTTTTAATGAGAAAGATGAGGTTTTGTGTTATAGATAATAGGGAACATCCATTTTACTGTGACAGTGCCCTGACTCAATCTGGCCTACCATACTATTGTGATATAGTGCTCTGGCCTACCATACTACTGTGACAGTCTCCTGACAGTCTCCTGGCACAATCTAGCCTACCATACTATTGACAGTCTCCTGACACAGTCTGGCCTACCATACTATTGTGACAGTCTCCTGACACAGTCTGGCCTACCATACTGTGACATAGTCTCCTGATACAGTCTGGCCTACCATACTATTTTGACAGTCTCCTGACACAGTCTGGCCTACCATACTATTGTGACAGTCTCCTGACACAGTCTGGCCTACCATACTATTGTGACAGTCTCCTGACAGTCTGGCCTACCATACTATTGTGACAGTCTCCTGACAGTCTGGCCTACCATACTATTGTGACAGTATCCTGACACAGTCTGGCCTACCATACTATTGTGACAGTCTCCTGACAGTCTGGCCTACCATACTATTGTGACAGTCTCCTGACACAGTCTGGCCTACCATACTATTCCAAATATGGTAAAGTGATGTAAGGAAATAAAATATTAAGACTGTAGGAGATATCTCTAAGTTTATCAGTTCTTTATCATCTAGAAGTGTTGAAACAACTCTTGACATTATCAGAAAGACAAATATAATGAAACAATCTATGGTTCCATGCTACTGACATAATTTACTGATAGTGACAATCTAGAGACTTACTAAAGATATATAATTTAACTGAGCCTGCACTATACACACACACACGCACGCACGCACGCACGCACGCACGCACGCACGCACGCACGCACGCACGCACGCACGCACGCACGCACGCACGCACGCACGCACGCACGCACGCACGCACGCACGCACGCACGCACGCACGCACGCACGCACGCACGCACGCACGCACGCACGCACGCACGCACGCACGCACGCACGCACGCACGCACGCACGCACGCACGCACGCACGCACGCACGCACGCACGCACGCACGCACGCACGCACGCACGCACGCACGCACGCACGCACGCACGCACGCACGCACGCACGCACGCACGCACGCACGCACGCACGCACGCACGCACGCACGCACGCACGCACGCACGCACACACACACACACACACACACACACATACACACACACACACACACACACACACACACACACACACACACACACACACACACACACACACACACACACACACACACACACACACACACACACCTCTGAGTCTGCACAACACATACATATGCACACATTTCAATTAAGCCTGCACAACACATGCACACACACTCTCTCTCTTTTTTCTCTTTCTTTCTTTCTCCCTTAAACTGGGAATATTTCCTTTTCTTTTGTTTTTATTTGTCAAATATTTAACATATTTCAATGTTGTTTTATTGTATTAAATATATTTTTATTTTTAGAAATTTGGTATCATTGAGGGAAAAGGTTATCGTGAACTGGTAACTGCTGCCAAAAAAATTAACACATCTGTGGCTAATTATACACCAACTGGTGCAGAGACTCTGCAACAGGTAATTCTTTTGTTTTTCTTTTACTGGTGACAGCCATTACACTGTAGCCATGCCACGGCACCACTTTCAAAGATTTAACCCTTTAGAATTTACATTACTCTATATTAGTATGTATGGTCCTATAACTCCTGATAGTCATGTGGGTGCCATATTGACATATTCCGTTTCTTGGGCATTTCCAGCCTGGCGGAGCCCAGCTGTCTCCAGGCCCTGAGTACAGCAGATTTCTTCCAGAGAAAGGAAGAATCCACCCAAGTACTAGACTGGTAATTTTTTTATTGACCAAGAAACGATGAAAAGCAAAGTTGACCTCGGCGGGATTTGAACTGAGAGAGCAGAGAGTCGGAACTAATACCATAAAACTGACATTCTAACAACTCTGCCAATTCGCCATCTATATATACTATTGTATTTTTGCAGTAAAGGCTTTTATTTTCACATAATTATCTCACATAAAATTGAATCTGTGAGATTTTGATATTATTTATTTTGAGAATAATACCTTAACATCAGTATGAGTGGCCGGTTACAGCTGGTTTGAACAGAAAGAGGTGAGAGTATTCTGGCTGGATGATACAGCTGGTTTTAAATGCTAAAGGGTTAAACCAGCTGTAACCAGCCAGAAATCTTTCTCTTCAAACTGGCCATAACCGGTCACTCATACTGATAGATAGTATTAGCAATTGGAAAGATCAATGGAAACATTGTGTCCTCCGTCTAATTTAACAAGCTCCACTCCACTCGTTAAGCAAATGAGGTCTGGGATCTTGTTGATCGACCTATATATATATATATATATATATATCCAGGGAGAGTGTAACGTGAAGTTACTGTAGGTTCACTCGAGTGAGCACTCAATGTTTAGGTTCACGTCTGTAGCGAGATGTAGAGCTAGAGAGTGTAATATAATAATACAAGGAAGATTTGTTAAGCCTTCATTACCTTTATATATATATATATATATATATATATATATATATACTCTTTAGGGGTTGTAATGTCAAGTTACTGTCGGTTCACCAAGGAGAACACTCGATGTGTAGTCTCCAGTGTGTACTTAGAGGTGGAATAATAATAATATGTAATGAAAATTTGACACCTCATCCATATTACTATTATATATATATGGAGATGTAAAGTTTTATGTATAACATAAAGTAAAACATGTCCTCGTCAGATAAAATACATAGAAAATGTATAATTTTTTTCCTGATATGCTGGTAGACAAACGAACTGGAGAGATTGGTGGCCACCAGGCATATGACTAGAAAAACCTCAGCACGTAGGAGGTTACGTGACTGGGAGAAAACATTACAGTTGGTTTAAACGTTTCATAAATATGTATGTATATATTTTATCAGCGATATTTTTTTTTTTTATTTTAGATGCAAGAAAGGGCAAAATCATTCTTCAAAGATTTATGTGATCAAATACGCAAAAGTAGTCAGGTTGAAGATGGCAATTATGTACCAGCACCAATTAAACGCCGTTATATAGATGCAATCAATATTACAAAACAAGAGCATGAACAGCCTAAAAGTGAACAGACTGATTGTTCAGTAAATATAAAACCAGTGATAACATCTGTAGCTTACGATGACAGTGAACATAAGAGGAGAAGACATACACATACTAAACATCATAATAATTCAAAACTGGAGATTGGAATTGTAGCTGAGAAGAACAGCAGCAGAATGAACCATTCTGGTCCTGTCACTCTCAATGAACAAGGAATTTCTGTAAATTCTAATAACAATTCTGGGACAATTTCTTCAGTTCAGGAATTGAAAAATAACAGTAGTAAAAACTGTAATGATGGATGTACTTCAGCAGTAGCTGTAGGAACAAGGAAAGCTTTGTCATCTTTGGAAAGTAACACTGAACTAAATGATGGCTGTGAAAGTGATAGAATAGCAAAAGCTGAAAATACAAACAGTGCATCTATGAACTCAGTTTCTTCCTCTTTGGTTGTGGTTGAAACAGCGAGAGTGTCAAAAAACTCTTTGCCTGTAATGCTTTTGGACAAAGGAGCCAATAATGTTAGCCCCAATCATAATGGATCCAACGGCATTAATCCAAGCATTGGTTCTAGTGTTGCTAAACCCGGTGATATTAGGTTAAATAATAGAACCTCTACTAATGATAGCAATATTGTTGACCATACTGATGGTACATCAACTAATAAAAATGCAAACAGTAACCTCGGAGGAAACATGAAACGGTCCAACTCTTCGAGCAGTTCTGGTTTCTCAAGCCTCCAGGAAGAAAGTGAAACATTAGATTCTGATGACAACAGCATCACAGCACATTTGGATGACGAATATGACGATAATCTTGGTAATGATGGTGATGATGACGATGACGATGATGATGATGATGATGATGATTTTTGTTTTAAGAATTCAGATTCCTATGATTCTCCTTTCACTGTCCCTGTTTCAGATGCCGAGGTTCGAGGAAGCATCCCATGCCCAAAGACAACAAAACATGGCTGTCCCAATGTATCACTCTCTCCCCTACTGGAACATCGTCATTCTAACTTCTCCAGTATGAGCTCTGGTCGTAGCAGTAGTTTTGATGACGGAGATAGCTGTCATCAAAGTATAGCTGATGTCTTAATTGTTAGCCATGGTGGATTTTTAAAAGAACTCATTCGAATTTTTATTGATGAACTTGAATGTAAATTTCCTGGTGGTAAGGGCCATGCTCTCCGTGTGTCTCCGAATACTGGTGTTTCAAAGTTTACTATAACAGTGAGTGAACCAAATAAAATTCTTGCAACATGTTTGCTGATCCATGACAAAGACCATCTTCTGAATCTTGGCTCCAATTCAACTCTGCCTTCTATTCAAGCTCCAAAAATATATTCCTCATCTCCAGCTTGTTCCCCAGCTTGTTCCCTTCCTTCTCCAATTCCACAACCATCCAACTATAATAAAACCAACAAAAATATTAACCATTGTTGTTCCACTTCTCCTCCTCTACAATCCCTTTCACCACTTTCATCAAAGCTTTTATCTAAAATCAAACCATCAACACCTAGAGATGTCGCCCAAACATCCTAAATAACTCTGTGAAATGTAATGTCAATGA
Source organism: Eledone cirrhosa (assembly GCA_964016885.1). Classification (NCBI taxonomy): domain Eukaryota; kingdom Metazoa; phylum Mollusca; class Cephalopoda; order Octopoda; family Eledonidae; genus Eledone; species Eledone cirrhosa. The sequence goes on from OZ024758.1 coordinate 1,953,275, forward strand.
TTTATAAAAAGAAAGAAAAGTTATAAAAAAGTAGTAAAAATTATAATGGACCTAGTAATTTTCTTTGGAGAGCTATGCTAATGTTTTCAAAAGCTGTTTTCAAATGATTATGAGTTGTTTAAAGGTGATAAAGGTGATGAAAGTTATGATGTTTATATTTCAATAAAGGTATATAAATGATGAGAAACCAACAATTCTAAGTTGAAATTGCAAAATTGTATGAAAGTAGTTCCTAAGCAATTTATGAGGGTTGTGTCTGACCTACTGAGACAATAGTAGAGTCATTTTATATTCAATTTCCACTTTGTTTCATATATTTCAAGCCTTTCCTTGTATCACAGATCTGTGCCTCATTAAATTGATTGTGCATATGTGTGCCTCAAATGGTGTCCTGATCCCAACATCTCTTATTTCCCTCAAGCTTTTTACTCTTTGTGATCCAACCTGAAATAGTTGGAGAGTGATATGTTATCAGGTGTAAGCTACCCCCATTCTTCTTCATTTCCCCCCCACCTTTGTGATCTATCAGTCTAATTGAACACTTTTTTTTTTCTCTCATAAAATACATGAAGTAAAACAGTGTTTCTCTGTTTTAGTCAAATCTGTTTTGCTGGAAATTATTATTACTTATTTTTCCATTTAAAAGATAATCAATGCAAATTTCTGTGTGTCTGAAATTTTTTTTTAATCTACTTGTTTCCTTCTCTGTTACACCTAGACTCAGAGGTCTTGCCTAACTATAACATTTTAATAGTATGTTTGTTATAAAGAATTGTATAAGAGAGTATCTCCTTTAATATTTATGTAATGAGACTCGCTAGTTAATACATAGAGATAATGTTTCTTCATATATGTGCATTTAGAAGTAATAGTTTATCTTGTTCAATAATGTTGGAAAGACAAAACAGTTAGAAAACATCGTTGAAACAGTTATGTATGTTTCAAAAGTAATGAAACTTATTTCTTGATATGAATGAATGGATGTTGCATCAATAAATGATAGTTGCAGTAGTTTGTTTTTTTTTATCAATAGAACCACTGGTTCTTTTATAGTGTTAGGTGGCTGAATATTCCACAGTTACTTGTATCTTTAATGTAATCCTCAGGCAGATTCAGCATGACATTGAGTGTGAGACAAAGCTGGACCTTTTGAAATATAGGTACAGTTCATTTGATGAGCTTCCACATGCTTTCTGTCGGACCCTAATTCACTCACAAGGCTTGTGTTGACCCGAAACTATGGTAGAAAACATTTGCTGAAGGTGTTACACAGTGGTATTGATATCACAACCTCGTGATTGAGAAGGGAACTTCTTAAACACTTGTCAATTATATAATAATTAATAGTCCATTAATTTCAACAAAATTTTCACTGTCTAATTTGGTTAGTGATTATTTGGTTAATATTTTACAGAAAGGTTATAGAAATAACAAATTTATCGGTCTACTTTCTGATAAATATTTCTTTACTAATAACATCTAGATTCCAGTTTAAGGTTATAATACACCTAAATATCTTCAATTGCTTAAAGCTTAACGATTAGGTTCCTCATTACTTGTTACTAATTAATTTTTTTTTTTTTTAAATTAAATATTCAACCAATTACTAAATTTTTAAAATAATCTATTGTGAAAGTAAATTAGATAAAAAATTAATATTTCCCTTTCATGAGAAATAAGAGGATTTGTCCATCCTGCATGACCTGACTCAGCGATCACTTCCATCCTGAATTTAACTGCTGAGTAAATGTAGTAATTGACCCTCATTACCCATTAGTCTCTTACATTTGGCTCTTACTATTTTCAGAATACATGTATTACCCTCATTCACATGCATGCCCCACGCACACTGTAATCTTTATCTTGACCTTTTATTCATTATTATCCATTTCATTAGGGCAGTGGATTGCCAGAATCGGTAGAGCGCCGGTAACCATGCTTTGCAGCATAGTTATGGGCTCTTACGTTCTGAGTTCAAATCCCGTTGAGGTTAACTTTGCCTTTCATCCTTACGAGGTTGGATAGAATGAAGTACCAGTAACATACTGGGGTTGATTTAATTGACTTTCCCCCCTTTCCCTTCAAATTGCTGGCCTTGTGCCAAACGTAGAAAGAATTATTATCCATTTCATTACTAACCTTCATTCTTAACCTCTCTTTCTTCTACTACCACTACTACTATTACTACCACCACTACTACTACTACTACTAATACCACCACCACTACTACTTCTACTACTACTATTACCACCACCAAGAATGTATTTTGATGGGGAAGAATCCTCAAGAATTTCTGAGGTAAAATGGATTCTAAATAAGAATTGGTGAATGATTTAGCTGTGGATTGCTGCCACTTTTTGGTTTAGTCCAACATAGACTTATAATATATATATAAATATATATATATTATATATATATATATATATATATACATATATTTATATATTCATATATACATATATTTATATATACATATATATATTTATATATACATATATACATATATATATTTATATATACATATATATATATATATATTTATATATACATATATATATATATATATATTTATATATACATATATATATATATTTATATATACATATATATATATATATATTTATATATACATATATATATATATATATATATTTATATTTATATATACATATATATATATATATTTATATATACATATATATATATTTATATATATATATATTTATATATACATATATATATATTTATATATATATATATTTATATATACATATATATATATTTATATATATATATTTATATATACATATATATATACATATATATATATTTATATATACATATATATATATTTATATATATATATTTATATATATATATTTATATATATATATTTATATATACATATATATATATATATATATATATTTATATATACATATATATATATTTATATATACATATATATATATTTATATATACATATATATATATTTATACATATATATATATTTATACATATATATATATATATTTATATATATATTTATACATATATATATATATATTTATATATATATTTATACATATACATATAATATATTTTATATATATATCTATATATTCAACTTTTTTTTTTTATATTTCACTAGTAAAAAGTGTTAAGGGAAAGAATTAGTAATAATTTCATTTTGTTTTATTTCTAAATATATATTTAAAATATTTCTATCATGTATCATAGTTAAGGACAGGGTACCGTCTGAGGACAGGGTACTGTCTAGGGACATGGTACTGTCTATATTGACAAAATTATACATTTAAAAGTTATTTCACACTTAAGACTGAACATTTTTTTTTTCCTCCCTTCAAATAAATTTTCTTTAATGTAAAGTATATCATATTTATTTATACAGAAATTTCAATATATTTACACAGAACTTTGATATATTTATACATTCACATATACAAACATGTGTCAAAGTATTTTATACCCACCCCTCCTCCTTCTTCCCACTCTTGACTATAAGATATTTTGTTGTTACAATATATCCGTCTGTCTCTGTAATTCCACTCTCCCAGTTGAACATTTTCACATTAACACTGACAAATGTGTGTTATGAAAAAAAAATAACTTCTCTTTGTCGTTCCTTGTTTTTATTTATTGCAAAACAAAAACAAACGAAAAAAAAAAATAGTAAAAAAAAAAAATATATATATATATATATAAATAAAAAATATATATAAATAAACAAAGAAAAGATAACCACTTCTTTTAGTCAAGAAATTTACTGAGTTTTTTTCCAAGAAAACTACAGATGTTTTGTAAATATGTCCTTGTTGGTTTATATAGATAGATAAACCTGTGTGTATGTATGTGTGTATGTGAAAGTAAAGTATATCAATCTTTGAGTGTGTGCATATATGTGTGTATATATATTGTGTATATATATTGTGTATATATATGTGTATATATATATATGTTGTATATATATATTGTATATATATATAAATATATA
>OZ024758.1:1962290-1977290 GCA_964016885.1 Eledone cirrhosa
CATAGTTAACCAAGTCGTACAGAATGGGGTTGTTCCGAAGGACTGGCATAGCAGCATCATCGTTAACTGTTATAAGGGTAAAGGAGACGCCCTAGATAGGAGTAACTATAGAGGCATTAAATTAATCGACCAGGTCATGAAGGTCACGGAAAAAGTAATAGCGCAACTAATCAGAGAGAGAATTGACCTAGATGAAATGCAGTTCGGGTTTGTGTCAGGCAATAGTACCACAGACGCTCTTTTCATAGTACGACAACTACAGGAGAAGTACCTAGCTAAAGGTAAACCCCTCTACTTAGCTTTTGTCGACTTGGAGAAAGCCTTCGACAGAGTCCCCCCGCTCCATTATCTGGTGGGCTCTTAGAAAACTAGGCGTTGACGAATGGCTTGTGAGGGCTATACAAGCCATGTATAAAGAAACAGTCAGCAAGGTTAGAATTAACAACGAATATAGTGAAGAGTTTAGCGTAAAAGTTGGCGTCCATCAGGGCTCTGTTCTCAGCCCACTACTATTTATTATTGCCCTTCAGGCTATAACAGAGGAGTTCAAGACAGGCTGCCCATGGGAACTCCTATACGCAGACGACCTGACACTCATAGCGGAATCAATGGCCGAGCTAGAGAAGAAATTCCAAACATGGAAGCACGGCCTAGAGTCAAAAGGACTTAAAATTAACCTGGCTAAGACCAAAGTACTAGTTTGTAGGAAAGAAAACAAGGCGGCGGTCCCATCTGGGAAATGGTCGTGCTCGGTGTGTAGGAAAGGCGTAGGTAGAAACTCCATTTTATGTCCTAAATGCAAAGTATGGGTGCATAAAAGATGTAGTGGGATCACAGGTAAGCTAACTAAGAACATAGATTTTACATGTGGCCGGTGCTCTGGTGCAATAAGTAGCAGCAAGTGCCCACAAACTACTAGCTCTTTCAATTGCGCAGAGGGTTCTATAGAAATAGTGGACAGCTTCCGTTACCTGGGCGATAAAATCAGCAGTGGGGGAGGGTGCTCTGAAAGTACTGTAGCTAGAGTCAGAACTGGTTGGAAAAAGTTCAGAGAGCTTATACCACTATTAGCTGCTAAAGGGTTCTCACTAAAAATGAAAGGCAGGTTGTACGATGCCTGCATACGAACAGCAATGCTGCATGGCAGTGAGACCTGGGCATTGTGTGCAGAGGATATACGCAGACTAGAGAGGAACGAAGCTTGCATGCTCCGCTGGATGTGTAACAGTAATATACGTGAACGGCAAAGCATAAACGAACTAAGGAAAAAATTAGAGATAAGAGGGATCAGATGTTGTTTACTCGAGAGAAGGCTACGTTGGTATGGACACGTGATGCGCATGAAAGTCGATAGCTGTATAACAAAGTGCAGGGCAATAAAGATAGACGGTAGTCACGGAATAGGCAGACCTAGAAAAACCTGGGACGAGCTGATAAACTCCGACATCACACACTTACACCTCTCCAAGACAATGTCACTGGACCGAGACCTTTGGCGGTACTCAGTAACAGAGAAGACCCGCCTTACCTAAATATATAGTAAAACCTACTCCAGCCAGTAGGCATCTCTAACAAAATACACCCCGTCCCACCACCACCACCCCCACCCGATCCACACCACCCCGTTCTATGTAAAGTTATGTTGGTGCCGCGCCATCGAGGCCGAAACAAATGAGATCGTGTAGGTGTCACGACAAAAAAACACACAGTCCACGCTGTAATGTGGCCGTGTAGGCAACACGGTAAAAACCTCCCAGACCCACACTGTAAATGTGGTTGGTGTTAGGAAGGGCATCCAACTGTAGAAAACCTGCCAGACAGTCCTATGCGAGCAAGACAATCACTCTTGCCTCAAGTGGGACTACCCCCGTCCAAACCCATGCAAGCGTGGAACACGGACGTTAAACGTTGATGATGATGATGATGATGATAATGGTATATTGATGACTCCAGGGTTATTGATGTTATATTGTTCTACTTTTGGCACAAGGCCAGCAACTACCCCAGTACATTACGGGGGTTGATGAAATAAAGTAGCAGTAAAGATGAAAGGCAAAGTTGACCAAGGCGGGATTTGAACTCAGAACGCAAAGGGCAATAACTCCATGCTGCCTGATGCTGTACCGATACTGCCCTAAATTGTTTCTACTTTTTGCACAAGACCAGCAATTACCCAGTGTATTACTGGTACTTTATTTCATCGACCCCTTAAGGATGAAAGACAGTTAACCTCGGGTTTTGAACTCATATCATAAAGGGACGTAACTCTCAGCTGCAAAGCTTGGAGTTACATCACTTCAAGATTGGCACAGGTAGCAAGGAACGGAACCACATGTAGGATGTTCAATTGTAGAAAATAACTGCAATTAGTCACCATCGTTTAACGTCCATCTTCTACGCTAGCATGGGTTGGACAGGCTTGTCTCATGAGGTGAGATTGATCAGGTGACCATGTCTCGCTCGTATAGGACTATCTGGCAGGATGCCCTTCCTAATACAAACCACATTTATAGTGTGGACTGGGAGCCTTTTTGTCATGACACCTACACAACCACTTCAGTGTAGACTGTGTGCTTTTGGTTGTGTCATCTATACAACCACTTTACAGTTGCTATAAAAATTAGAAGGCAACATTTCTCCGACTCTAAGGGTCTTTACCAGATTTTTATAGCCACTGACTGTAGTTGCAGTTATTTTCTGTGCTTCAACATCCTCCATCTTATAAATCATAAACAATTTTGAAAATAAACCCAACAATATATAAAATAAAAATATATTTTAATATCAAAATTTCAAACCACCCCCCAAGCTTCTTCGAATGCTGAACAGACTTTTGCACAAGTCAGAGCACCAGACAAAGGATAACTGCTAATGGACAAGGACTTCTCCGTATAATCAACATCAACCTAAACAAAAAAGAAAATAGATGGTATTAAATAAAACTGACTTGCTCATTTCTAATGCCTGATAAATTTAGTCCCAGGGTAACGTTCATTAACCCCTTAGTATTTACATTACTCTATATTTTACTGGTAAAGGCTTTACCTCACATAATATGGAATCTATAAGATTTTTATATTATTTATTTTGAGAACAATACTTTAACATCAATATAAGGGTGATGTGTTGTTTCCTTGAGCAAGACACTTTATTTCACATTGCTCCAGTTTACTCAGCTGTAGAAATGAGATGATAGGGAGTGGGGTCCATATCATTCCACTGCAAAGTGGTCGTGGAGGTGCCACGGCAAAAAAGCACCCAGCACTCACTGTAAATGAGGTTGGTGTTAGGAAGGGCATCCAGCTGTAGAAATCAAGCCAGAATCAGTTCCTGTCCCACCCTTGCAAGCAGGGAAAAATGATGATGATGATAAGATGATCTAACGCTCATAGCTGAATCAATGGCTGAACTAGAGAAGAAATTCCAAACATGGAAGCATGGCCTAGAATCAAAAGGCCTTAAAATTAACCTGTCTAAGACTAAAGTTCTAGTTTGTAGGAAGGAAAATAGGGCACCGGTCCCATCCGGGAAATGGCCATGCTCAGTGTGTAGGAAAGGAGTAGGTAGAAACTCCATTTTATGTCCCAAATGCAAAGTATGGGTGCATAAAAGATGTAGTGGGATCACAGGTAAGCTAACTAAGAACATAGATTTTATATGTGGCCTGTGCTCTGGTGCAGTGAGTAGCAGCAAGTGCCTACAGAATACTAGCTCATTCAATTGCACAGATGGTTCTATAGAAATAGTGGACACCTTCCGTTACTTGGGTGACAAAATCAGCAGTGGTGGAGGGTGCTCTGAAAGTACAGTAGCTAGAGTCAGAACTGGATGGAAAAAGTTCAGAGAGCTTATACCACTTTAGCCGCTAAAGGGTTCTCTCTAAAAATGAAAGGCAGGCTGTATGATGCCTGCATACGAACAGCAATGTTGCATGGCAGTGAGACCTGGGCATTGTGTGCAGAGGATATACACAGACTGGAGAGGAACAAAGCTTGCATGCTCCGCTGGATGTGTAATAGTAATATGAACAAACTAAGGGAAAAATTAGAAATAAGAGGGATCAGATGTTTACTCGAGAGAAGACTACGTTGGTATGGTCATGTAATGCGCATGAAAGACGATAGCTGTATAAAAAAGTGCAGGGCGATAAAAATAGAGTTCATTTAAGAAATTGAAAATATAGAATATAAAATATAAGAAGAAGAATTATTATATTTTAAATATTACTTAAGTAATTGTATTGACATAAACTTACACTTCCATGAGCCATTGCTCCTATAACAAACACAATCGGTTCATTTTCTGGCACTAATGTTTTCACATCTTTGCAAAGTTCGGCACTGTATGACATAGTTAGCTTTGTACAACCCACAGGTAAATGGTTAATTATTGGATTCTTTATCACCTGCAAATAGAAATAAGAATCATAAGATGACAAAAGAAACAAAAAAACATTTAGCTAACTCTAATATTTATTTTCAAACTGAACAAAAATGACTGCCAAATTTCAACTACTTTTATATCAGAAAATACTGCAAGAGTCTAGACCAGATGTCGGCAACCCTTGGCCCATGGGTCACATCCGACCAACAAAGGATTTTTGTCCGGCCTGCGAGTCACATCCGACCCGTGAAAGATTTTTGTCCGGCCCGCCAAAGGCTAAGAGACCCCTGAAAAATTTCTCTGAATTATTTTGGATTAGAATACCGACCAGAGAACATGTCTGGCCACAAGACTCAGCTGAACATGTTTTGTGTGACATTAACAATCAAACTCAGACAGAATAGTGAGACATTGAGGTGAAGGGGACTGTGTGTGTTTTACCGTTTCTGCCTGTATTTTATTTGTTGTAAGGGATATCATTAAAGTAATATCACATAAAATTCATTGTTCTTCTTTAAATCCTGGGATTAAGGTATCCTTCTAGAGCAGTCTGCAGTCAAGCAAATTTATTATATTTTGATAATTATGGCCCACTGACGAGTGCCTGCATAGCAATGTGGCCCCAAAAGGTTGCCGACCCCTGGTCTAGACTATATTTTCATCATTAACAACAACAATAATAATATTTACCTTCAGTAACTTCTGCGGTCCATCTGATGCATGTATACTAAGTCTGTGAAGAAGTTGAACTAAAATGGAAAAAATGGAATTCATTAGTTCAAGTTTTACAATATTGTTAAGAAATTCATTTCACAATCACATCGCTCTCAGACTGCAAACTTTCAATAGGAGTCATCTATGATAATGGTGGATTAACCAAAGCTTTATGAGTGGAATTTGGTAGATAGAAACTGTACAGAAGCTTATTGAATACATATATACATACATCATCATCATTTAACGTCCATCTTCCACGCTAGCATGGGTTAGACGAATATATATATATATATATATATATATATATATATATATATATATATATATAGAGAGAGAGAGAGAGAGAGAGAGTTATTTCTACAACAAATCAGCAAACCATATTTGAGGACACTCGAATATGCTTACACTGTTGTTGAAGAGGGATAATTTTGGCTTCCTGCAAGAGCATCCGGGTGGAGGAGGAAAGCTCTGGGGGTTGCATGTTTATGGTCACTCAAAGGAGAGAGATAGGTTTAGTTTAGTTAAAGACAGTAAATCAGTGAATAGATGAAATTAAACACTAGATAACAAGTTTAGACACAAGTAGATATATAAAGATATAGATTACCCATCAGTCCACTAAATCTTTCAAAGGTCCGAGGAATTCTTGTCTGGGGATTTATCTCAATGAGAACATTCTTCTCAGTATGTATGTAAACTTGGAGAAGATTAGCACGATTGAGTGGGCTATCCATTAACATGAGCAGACACTGAAAAGAATGGTAGAAATAAACCATGTAACATTAACTCTTTAGTATTTAAACCAACCGTATCTGGCCAGAATTCTCTCACCTCTTTCTGTTCAAACTGGCCATATCATCATCATTTTACGTCCTTTTCCCTGCTTGCAAGGGTGGGACGGGAACTGATTCTGGCTTGATTTCTGCAGCTGGATGCCCTTCCTAACACCAACCTCATTTACAGTCAGTGCTGGGTACTTTTTTTCTCCGTGGCGCCTACACGTCCACTTTACAGTGGGCTTGGTGCTTTTTTTTTTTTTTTTTTTTGCCGTTGAATGATCTGGACCCCAGTCCAATCATCTCATTTCTACAGCTGAGTAAACTGGAGCAATGTGAAATAAAGTGTCTTGCTCAAGGAAACAACACATCACCCGGTCTGAGAATTTAACTCACAACCTTTCTGTTCAAACCGGCTGTATCTGGATAGAATCTCTCACCTCTTTCTGTTTAAACTGGCTGTATCCAGCCAGAATTCTCTCACTTCTTTCTGTTCAAACCAGCCGTATCCAGCCAGAATTCTCTCACCTCTTTCTTATGTACATATAAACACTTTAAATGAATCAATAAATTCAACTTACTTGGTGAGTGATATCTGGTCGACATGTTGACATATCTTTTTTGAATTTTTTGCTTAAATGTCGATGTTTATCACAGTTTAAAAGTTCATATTGTTTCCCAATCTAATAAAAAAGAAAAACATTAAATATAGAATAATGTAGCAAAATAACAAATCTATATTTTATAAATAAAAATGGAAAAAGAAGGGAAAGACAAAATAGGCAGTTTTTGAGAAAATAATTTGAGGGTGATAAAATAGGTAGTTTTAGAGAAAATGCTTTGGTAGAATTTAGCCATCCAAAATATTTCTTCAATTCCATTAAAACCTCTTTGAAAAATATTGGTAACATGAAGTCACCATGGAACAACATGTCAGAAGGTGTCAGATCAGATGCTAAATTGGTAAGTCTAGAAGTCACTGACTAAATTTCGTAATCTGTAAATCCGAAACTAAATTAAAGTACCATCGTAAATTCACTTTCATTTTGAAAGGACAAACAGCGAAAGATAAATTAACAAGATACAACAGGAGAAAGCGGGATAATTTAAAATATCCAAGAGAGAAAGATAGCAGACTGTGAGAATCTACAAAACAAGCTGTAAATATGTGATACCATATTTATGAACGATATTCTGAACTTATTTAGTCTTAACACTAGTTATAAAATTATTATCAACGTGTACTTATTATCCTCTGGCCCCAGAGCCCTTGTCTTTCCCTTCCGTTTTTAAATATTTGTAGGGTTTTTCTAATTCATTCATTTGTTATTTTTTCTTTTCTCTATTTCTCTTCTTTACTGCCGTTTATATTGTAGTTTATGTTCCAATCAAATAAACCAATATATGTGGCACCAATTAGAATTTAGCAACAATGATAAACACGTTATATTCCACATTTCAGAAGAAATCGACTGCGTTATATTACATCCATAAATATATATTTAAAAAAAAGACAGTATTATTATTATGGTTTATTTTTAATGATCATAACATTTATATGATAGAATGCATAAAAAATACGTTAAGTCATAAAGGTTTAAATTTTAATTACACCTTTCTATTTCATTAACTAATTATATTAAACTAATTACGCACATGTTTAGTTTTTCAAATGAAAATTTTACGCAAATGTGAGAAGAAACCGTATTAAATTAAGCAAATAATTAAACCAAGCTAAAATAATTACTCAGAATATATTATTATATTAGTAGTTTCAGATTATTAATAGATTTTCATTGGAATTTAGACAACATAGAAAACAGCATCGGAAATGTTAACATGAGAATGTAAATGAAAAGGAATCACTCGGAGATGGATAGCTTTTATATATATGTATATATATATATATATGTATGTATATAAATAAATATTACCTTTACTATTTCCATAGATGAACTTTCTAATACAACAATAAGCCGTTTTTTATTTACATTTCGCTTTGAATGAGCCAGTTTAATAATAGTTTTACTGACACCATCATTATCCTCGTGGTCGCTGCTATCCGACATTTTGGAAATTTTAAAAGCAAGGGGCAATAACTCTTGAGTAATACCAACACAACAACCGCTCGGTCTGCTAAAAATAACAGCTAATGTTATCAAATTTACTCTAAAAAATTGATTATATCTATTGATTTTAAAAGATGGATTTTATTATAGATAGCCAAATTTTGTTAATTATAATGATTAAAATTGGTTAGTTACTTAGTGTGTGTGTGTGTGTATCAGACCTGCCAACCTCTGAAAACCCAAACAAGGAGAACCATGAAACAAAGTGCCCCAAAATGGGGAGAAATGGGGTAACATGGAGAGATTTTACATAATGAAAGCTATACAAATTTTTACAAAAACGGGGAGAAAACGGAGAGATCTCCCCGTCCGACGGGGAGGGTTGACAGGTCTGGTATGTATGTGTGCAACTACCAATGCCTGGACAATGTGGGAGATGGCTTTCTGGCTTGCAGAATCCCAGGCGTAATAGAATCTCGGGAGGATAGCGAGGGAGACACATTTAAATCGGCATTCTAGCAGTTGGGGTTCATCGGGAAACGAAACCTGGGTCTATTGCCAAATACACCAGAATGCCGCTAATGAAAATGTTGCTGCATATCTCGTACCAAATAAGGGGCTTATCACCACAGAACGGGAAGATTCTGATGTCGTTTAGCCAGTTGCCGTCCTCTTGGTTTAACCTGACCGGCTCAAGCTGCGAAGGGAAGCCAGCAGACTCCAAGCCATGCTTAATGATCTCGTTGAGAGCAACATATTATATGAGGCAATGTGACACGACTGGGTGAAGGCTAAAACGTGGATCCACGGCGGTATTCATGCTGCTCGCCGATCCAGAGGTTGGGTATCAGGGAAACACCGATACAGTCACTGTCCAGCTAAGTGCCTATAGATAAGGAGAGTGAAGCACCGCTATAGAAGCTGAGCTAAAACATGCCAGACGGTGCTGGTCAAGCAAGTACACAAGGCTGTCCGAAACTTTGTCGCACTGGATTGCGCTGATATGGTGCGGAGAAATTATAATAGATTACAACTTGGGAGTTAGACGATAACAATCACAAAGACCGTATAATGTGGTAAATTCTTTTGGTTGAATGGCAATCACAGTGCTATAGACAATTAATTAAACTATCATTTATACAAACATTGACAACCAGCGATATAGTCTTTACGTGGTCGCTAAACTGCTGGAAATAGCTGAAAACTAGAAAAAAAAAAAAAAGGCCCGGTGTAATTGCTCCCTTTGTCCCCCATTAAATCAAGCCCTGATCTTATTTCTATTTTTGATGCATAAATTTATAGAACTACTTCGTTTTTTGTTGATAAAGATTTCAATTGTCTTTTTTTCCACAGTTAAACTTATTTGAAACGTGAGGCTACAACATACACAGTAACAAGATCAATATTACAGAATACAGAACAAGCACAACACCGGTTATACGGTTAAGTACATATTTATACCCGGATGTAATTGTGAGAGGGAACTTGAATTTCTTGTGACCCACACACATCTTAATTCAAGTTAGGAGGTGTTACCTCATTGCATTAGATATATTTTTAAACATTTATACCTTTATATAATTTAGTTTAAGGGTAGGGAAAGTGTTACTAGTTAAATATATAATCCAACAAACTAAATAGTCCGGAAGTAATGGTGTTATTACTATAGCTAGGACGGACTAGAGATTAACTTCCTGTTAGTCGCTCTTTAATATTTAAGGTTTGTTTAGATATATTACATAGCGTCGCAATGGCAACAGACTGGGCTGAGAAATTGAAATCCTCTCAGAAAACCTGTATAACACAAGATGGTAGGTACAATAAGGAATCACTGTTCTGAAATTATTTGTATATAATACTTTGTAAGTTATTTAAGCTTTGGAAAAAATAAAATAAACATATAACATGTTGAATAATCGTGATCGTATAAATAACATTATATATTGGCGTTGGAGACGTTTGGAGGAGGAGTGAGGCTGCTTACTGTGAGGTTCTTGCCTTCACTGGCAGCTCGCCTAACCGAGGTAACTGGTGATACTTGTGAGGGTGCTTGGCTATTCCAGCGCATCAGCCTCGCCATCGTTCGAGGTAACACTGCGATCGTGCTGGATTATCAGAGAGGTTTTCCAGTATTCCTCGCTATATTCTTCTGTTCTGGCAGCGGTTGGTTTGTCCACCCCTTTTCGCTTGTCTTTTGTTATATGTGGTCCTAGATGTGTGTATTACCTGCTTGTGGGTGTGTGTGTTATTTTTATCTGGACGGATTCCATTTCTATGCAATATTCTGCCGAACAACAATTATTAAATCTGTCGTATTATCAGCAGATATTATTCCATTCCATTTCCTTAGGGTAATGTCCAACTCAATACATAGGTCATTAGTGTGTGCACATACACATTATATATATATATATATATATATATATATATATATCGACGTTTATCAAGTCGGACCCATGAAACAATGTTTCCATTTGTTAATACTCTCTCTCGGCTGCAACTCCAGGTAGAAGAAGCAATGTGAAATAGATTGTCTTGCCCAAGGACGTAACGCATCGCCCTGTCCGGGAATCGAACTCACAACCTCATGATTGTGAATCTAATTCTCTAATCAGCCAGCCCTGCGCCTTCACAATCTATATGTGTGTGTATGTATGTATGTGTGTGATCCACAAACATAGTTGTCTGAGTAAACCAAATATCACCCCAAAATATTAGTTTATGTACGAATATTTCCCAACTGCTCTTATATTTAATTGTATGAAGCTTCGTTATCAAATGCACTTATTAATTATTGAGGGACCTCTGAAATATAACTTTGCTTATTTAGGCCGAATTAAAGTACATTACACTTTCAAGGATGGTTCCCAAATGGCTGAAGAATATGAAGAAACCAGTAAATTGTTGATTGGTAAATATATTTGGAATATATTCTTTACTTTCATATTGAAAACTACTAAATGACATAGGGAACATTTCTTGCAGTCTCATCATCTCTTTATCTTCACTCTGTAGCATAACTAGAGAGTTCTGTCTCCCCTCACCAGAGTAAACCCCACTCCTGCACTCAGCTACATCACAACACTACACACACACACACATATATATATATATATGTTTAATATAGAAATGGCTACTATAGGACCAGAACTGTTTCATTCAAAAGAAATCATCAGGAAAGCCCTTTCTTGATCATTTCTTTGGAATGATAGTGATGGGCAAAAATGCCTCAGAGGACAGAGACCAGTGGCCAGTGGTCAGCAGAGAGACAATCCACAAGGTGGGTGACAGGCAGATGAAATATAGAAAAGATTGAAAGAGGAGGAGAGCAAGGAGAAGTGTGTTGATGCACAGAAGTGACTGGAAGAAGGAAATAAAGAAAGACGATCTACAAGATAAGTTTACACACACACATCTTCACCGTCATCAGTTCTGAAGCCAGCAAAATGGTTTCGCACGATTTTCAGTTACTTAACACCCTAATTATATATAATTATTGACTGAGAAACCGTAATATTTGAAGCCCTTCTTCCCTCAATTATTAAACATCCTTATTATATAAGATATTTATTGACTTGTAATTCTAGATTAGTGTTGAATTTGTATATATTTCTAAAATAACATTTCTGGATTTCCACATTTTAAATTTTAGATTATATTTTTCAGTTCGTAAATGGCGACAGAAGCTAACTTTAGGTGATTTCGAACATTGGAAGTTTGAGATTGGAGATTCAACTTTACCGATTCCAGACTTGAAGGAATTAACCCTTCGAGAGAACATTAATAATGTAAGATTATTATTTCTTTTTTGATAATAATAATTTTGAAAATAAAGTACCAGTAATACACTGGGTATTTGCTGGCCTTGTGCCAAAAGTAGAAACAATTATTTATTTTTTGATATCTTACTTGAAGAAGGAAGGACAACACTTTGAAGGCGTTTAAGACTTGTTGGTTTTACAAGATAGAGTTGGTTTCTTCGAGAGAGGAAAGAGTGGGGAAGCAGGATAAAGCCTGAATTGTGGCTCTGCTGTGAGGGGTAGTTCGGCACGGCCAACTGGCCTGTCCCACCTCATATTGGTGCCATCCAGTACCAGGCTCCAAATCTCAGATTCAATATTATATGAGATGTTATGTGAGATAGAGCTCTTAGATTGAAAATACAATTGTATATATAGAGTAATGGAAATGCTAAAGGGTTAGAACATGTCGGGAGGAGGGGGGGGGATTTCGTTGATGCTTTTGACTTCGTCAAAGACTCCAGTGATTTTTCTCATTATTGTTTTCAATGACCTTAACAATAAAAAATTTATTTTATATACACACACTCAGACACATGCACACACACTCATACACAGATACATACAAACATACACACAGACATGCACTCACATACACATACACTCACACATTCACACACACACGCATACACTCCAACACATACACATACACACACACACACTGATCAATCTTCCAATTTCTTTTTTTAATATTTTCTTATTTTACATTCCATTCTTTTTCTTCAATCTAAACATTTTCTTTCTCTTTTCTGTTAAATTATATTTACAAGATATAGTTGTACATATATTATTTATCTTTCTTTCTCTTCTTATTCAGCCAATTTTCATTCGATTGGATATAAAAGAGTCATTCCAATGGAGAATTCGAAATCTTCCCTACCCTCTTGAAACATACAGTGTTTGTTTGGATGAAAATAAGCAAAATTTGATTGTCCGAACATCAAATAAAAAGTAAGTTCCTCAATTTGTTATAAATGCATAATTTTGTGAGGGTTGGGGTGGTATTCCACTTGTTTCTATTACAGCTACAGTCAATCTGATAGGCTGTTACAGTGTCCTTCCTTTCTATTACAGGTACAGTCAATCTGATAGGCTGTTACAATTTCTATTACAGGTACAGTCAATCTGATAGGCTGTTACAATTTCTATTACAGGTACAGTCAATCTGATTGGTTGATACAGTGTCCTTCCTTTATATTACAGCTACAGTCAATCTAATTGGCTGATACAGTTTACAAATCCCTTGACCTCTCTGGGAGGTCAGTAAACCCACTTCAGTACTTGGTCTATATAGACCTAACCCCACTTCAGGACTTGGTCTATGTAGACCTGTCCAACCCTTGCTAGCAGGGAAAGCGAATGTTAAACGGTGATGATAATGATGTTATCCAGTATCTTGTTTGTATTTTTAATATTGAATTATTTCGTAGTAACTGGCAGTTTTTAGTTATGTCATCACTTCAGGTTCTCAGTTCAAATCCTAACAGAGCTCACTTTATTTTCCATCCTATGAACTGGATAAAATATTCTAAGTCAGGGTTTCCCAAACCTTTTCAAAAGCAGAACCCTTTTTGGTTCAAAAACTTTCGACAAATCTTAAAGTCTAATAATGTTATATAGTCGTAATATAAATATATTCCTCTACCTTTTTTTCATAGAACCCCAGACACTCGTTTGTGAAACCCACTTTGTGAGCCACTGTTCAAAGTTAATATAATTGACAGTACCCCCCCCCTAACAAAAATTGAGTTGTCTTCCCTTGAGAAGGAAATGAAACAGCTTCTATTTCCTCTTCAGATACTACAAGAAGTTCTCAATACCAGATATGTGTCGCCTTGAACTCACATTGATACAAGAAGCAGTAACATTCTCTCATATTAACAATACTTTAATTATATCAGTAAGTAGTCTCTTATTTATGTTTTTATAAAATCATTTTTGTATTTGAACGGAAAAAAGATGATGCCCACAACAGGACAACCTGTCTAACTCATGCTAGTGTGGAAATATTGACGTAAAACGATATATACGCAGTGAATATATATATATATATATATATATTTATTAAAATAACAGATTAAAGTTTAAGCAAAGAATCGCTGCTTTCACCTTTAACTGAAAGCAGCGATTCTTTGCTTAAACTTTAATCTGTTATTTTAATAAATGTTTGCTCTATGGTTCTTATATATTTTATATATATTTATCCTTCGAGCCCTCTTTGGATTTTAGTCTTCACACTTATTATTATTACTATATATATATATATATATTCACTGCATTTATTTACAATTTTAAGGTTTTGTAACATAAAGTTAGTTCTGCAGTAAATATATATTTTTTGAAACTCCAGATAAATATGAATATTGCACTACTGAAATATTTGCAAATTTATTTTAGAAAAACTGTTAATAACCATGACAGCAATGATGATGATGATGATATCTGCTTAAGATTAACTATTTAGTTTTAAGTTACCTTAACTATTTACCTGTCTGTTTACAGTATAAAAAACCAAAAGAAGTGTTATCATTCGAAAAGGAGATTCAAACTGAATTGAAGAAAGCCAAGTCTTCTGGTGACAACAACATCTCAAACTGTTCACCAAGTTAAAACCATTTTCAGGATATGAAAAAAACAGAAATCATATTTAAGGTCTTTAATAAAGTTTAACTCATCTATTTGACATTTCACTAAAACTCATATTGAATAATTGTTTGTTTGTTGTTTTTTTTACACATATTTAATTTATTTAAATTATATAGATTAATAATAATAAATTTATTATTAAATCGTATGAAACCATTTTACTGGTCTGAGAGCTGATGACAGTGTAGATGTGTGTGTAAACTTGTCTTGTACATCACCTTTCTTTATTTCTTCCTTCCAGTCACTTCTGTGTCTCAACACACCCTTGTCCTCCTCTTTCAATCTTTTCTATATTTCATCTGCCTGTCACCCACTTTGTGGATTGTCTCTCTGTCCTCTGAGACATTTTTGCCCATTGATGTCTTTGACAACATTTAGCTGTTTTAATGGCTGTTCTAGAGATGAGTTTTCTCATTTTTATATGTCATCATCATCATCATCACCGTTTTACGTCCGTTCTTCCACGCTAGCATGGGTTAGACGGTGTATTCAAATAAACTCCTGCTTCGTCTCAGAGACAACATTGTTTTAAATTAATTATGTTAATAAAATGTAATAAATTGTTTTACTCTGAAGGAATATCATAAATTACACAAATATTCTTCAAAC
>OZ024758.1:1984790-2004790 GCA_964016885.1 Eledone cirrhosa
TAGATTGACAACATTACAATAGAATGTTAGCAGGTGGTGGACTTCTTCCTACCTGGGTAGCTAGTCTTTCTTCTTGTCAGTTATCATTGTCTGTTAAGAGAGTGTTTACATTATCAACTTGACTGTCGTCTGCATAATGGAAGGGCCATGAGGAAATATTACCCAGTAAACCAC
Source organism: Eledone cirrhosa (assembly GCA_964016885.1). Taxonomy (NCBI): domain Eukaryota; kingdom Metazoa; phylum Mollusca; class Cephalopoda; order Octopoda; family Eledonidae; genus Eledone; species Eledone cirrhosa. The sequence goes on from OZ024758.1 coordinate 1,984,965, forward strand.
TTCGAAGGTCTAGATAAGGATCAGCTATTGTTTCAGACCATCTCAGAATTCCGTAGTGTCACCACACCAACCCAACCAGTAGTATCAACTATACCACATGAATCTACGATATTCCTCGCCGTCTTGTTGGCCGTTACTGCCTGCATGATGGTCATCTTGGCCTATTTAACTGGTCGTGTCTTCCAACGGTATCTGGTAATACGAGAAGAAGAAAGATTTATTGAAGAAACACACGCTGCTATTGTCCAAGCTGGTAAGTTGTCATTGGATTCCCTCTGTTTTTCTTGTCATTGTAGTCTGTTTGGCCTTTACTTTAACTCTTTAGCATTTAAACCAGCCATATCCAGTCAAAATTCTCTCACCTCGTTTTGTTCTAACCAGCCGTAACCAGCTGTAACTAGCCACTCATAGCGATGTTAACGTATTGTTCTTAAAATAAATAATATCAAAATCTCATAGATTCGATATTATGTGAGGTAAAGCCTTTACTGTGACAATACAATAGTATATATAGAGTAATGTAAATGCTAAAGGGTTAAATACATGGTGTACCCCCAAAAATGTATACATACTTTGATTACCTGTACAGGCAATATTTACTAGAATGCTGGTGAAGGGTGTATACATTTTTCGGGACATCTTGTATATATATTCAAACACTTTGTGTACAGAGTCATTGAGAGACATCTAAAAACTGATTTGTTTTACTTTATGATATTTAGTGTACAGTAAATACAAATAAATAAGTAGATAAGTGTTGATGGCAGACCTGCCAACCTCTAAAAATCCAGACGGGGAGCTCCATGAAAAAAAAATGCCTCAAAACGGGGAGAAATGAGGCAAAATGGGGAGATTTTACATATTGAAAGCTAGACCCATTTTCACAAAGAAGACATCTCTCACCCACCCCAAATGCTATCGCAAATCTCCCCGTGGGACGGGAAGAGTTGACAAGTCTGTGATGTTCTCTCTTTCACTCACTGCCTCCGTCTCTCTCGCGCTCTCTCTCCCCATCTCTCACTATTATAAGCAAACGGAGGCCTCCCCACAGCCCCGGCGGACAGAATAGACAATGCGTTTTCCTGGAGGATGGCGAGGGAGATGCTTTGGAAGAGCCATTCCAACTCGCGAGGCTCACACCTGCGGGTAGCCAACTCTGTGTCAATGGTGGTGAGTAGGGAGGTGGTCCTAGGGCCAAGGATACCAGGAGTCTCCACTGTTACGAGCTTCTATTTTGCTTTGCGGCTAAAGTTTTTTAGATGCATCTATAAATATTTCATTAAATATATCTTCTGTAGTATATATGTTTGTGATTGTGGTCGTTTTAAACTCTGAACACCTTGCCTCTGTTTCTTGGTGAAACTCTTACCGTTTTGCTTTTTAAAAGTTTGTAAAAGTGGTTTTGCTTTCTTCCTGAATGTCCGAGTGTATTGTGAGATAAAAAGGGAGATGATTGGAGGTAGGTTAAGGAATTTGTAGCTGTGTCTGGAGCAAAAAGTGATGTGGGAGAAAGACTTGTTGCGGATGGTCTGCTGTGTGGTGACGTGTGTCATTTAGGATATACAGAGTGTCCAGTTACAATGATATTGCTTCACCCCTTTAGTTTTTTTTATACCATTTGTAAACCAGGGGGTGGTGAGGACATTGTAATTTTCCTATCAATGATGGTGTAAGTGTAAAAGTTAAAATGTTGAAGTTGTGGTATGTAACATTCCTACAAAATCAAAAAGTACATTAAATCACAATTCGACAAAAAGAATTAAATAAACTCAAGAGTTAATACACAATTGTCAGCGTTCTCATGGCTAACATATTAGTAGCAGCAGTGGACACAGTTATACACTGTGAGCTAAGGACTAGCGCCCGAAACGTTAAGACCCTCTTCCTGCTATTTCAAGCGTTAACCTAATATATTCCTTCCATATACTGTACCGATTGTGTTGTTATTTCTGTTTACCTTTTACATATATACATATATATATATATATATATATATATATATATATATATATATATATATATATATATATAACAAAGAGGGTGTGGTAAGATACCAGGTGGACAATAACGTACCAGAGTACTCGATACTTATAGTAATAGAGTTGGTAATAGGAAGAAAAGAGTCAGGAACCCGACGGTTGAGCTCCGGCCGTTTCGACAGCTAGATCCAAACTGTTCCGATCTAGCTGTCGAAACGGCCGGAGCTCAGCCGTCGGGGTCCTCACTCTTTTCCTATGTATATATATTGTTACTCTACATTAACCTAACGCCTATATTATCACAACAGTCCCTCTTGTTACTAAGTGTATTCCCTCTACAGAGATTCTCATGAACACATTTCAAAGACTTTAAAATATTTGTTCTTTTTGTTTTAATACCACCTGACGTGTAACAGAAGACATTCTACTGTTTGTTGTCTGAGAAATTGCTCCAGTTGTTACTATTTTCACTTGACCATTGGGTAACCAAGTATTTGTGCTATATATATTCCAGCACGTCACCCTCACCATCCTGCGGGGAAACGTCTTCTCTAGTCTGTTCGCTGGGGCCGTGGGGCAGCCTGCCCATGGCCTCCCATTTGGACACAATAGTGAGAGATGGGGGGAGAGGGAGAGACGGAGGCAGTGACAGTGGGAGTTTGGTTCCTTTGTGTTCGGACCTGGTGTACATGAGAGATGGGGAGAGCAGGAGAGATGGAAGTAGTGACAGTTGGAGTTTGGTTCCTTTGTGTTCGGACCTGGTGTACATGAGAGATGGGGAGAGCAGGAGAGATGGAAGTAGTGACAGTGGGAGTTTGGTTCCTTTGTGTTCGGACCTGTTAACTAAACCTGTTAACTACAGTGATTTCCTTGAGGTTAACATTACACCACAATATATTACCACAATACCTGTTAGTCTTATATAACACATATACTGTTAACTTTCGATTATATAGTCTATCTATGTTGTAATTATTTTATTGTTTATTTTCTTTTCTAGATCTGGAATTAGCTGTTCCTATTTCAGAACCGATTACATGGACTCCAATACACCAACCAAGAAGAATATTAGAACATGATAGATAGAGATATGTTAATCGTTCTACAACAACCAACATTATCAATACACTATAAGTGTTAATGTGTCACTACCAAATATTTTCAATTTAACACAGTTTATCATTAATTCTAAACAAGCGGCTGAAAACTCAGCCATGCAATCGATTCATTGTTTCTTCTACTTTCTTTACTACACCATGTTCCCAACAAAACATCGAGGGAGAAAGAAAAAGCAAATGATCTTTTCTTTGTTTTGGACATAAGTTGTTGTGATGCCATAGTGTTTCAAAGATGATGGTTTCCTGATGACTGCCCTTGGTAGAAAGGATTTTTAGGGCATGGATGATTAAAGTTTGAGAAGTTAATGCATTTAATGAAAAGCATTAGCAATAAGACTGAGGTATCGTATGTAAACCCGTAAATTGAGGCCCTCATAACACCACACTTCCATTTTCTCCATTCTCTCCATACTTCTCTTTACTTTATTACCAACCAATATGTCTTCCAAACATGCTCATCCCCGACTACTTCCTCACATTATTTTTTTGGTTGGGGTGAAAAGTCTGATTTGTGACAGTAATTCTATAAACAAATTTATAATTGAACTTTAATCAAGTTCAATTAATTCCAAGATATCTGACAATACTCAACGATATATTTATTTCTAGTAAATAAAAAAAAAACTGATTATTTTAAGAGAAGTGGAACTAGAGAATTTGTTAGGATCATATTTTCCTCAGGTGTAATATCAGTTGATCTCAGGTGAAATATTCATCAAGCAGGTATCTAAACTCATCATCTTCATCTTCTTCTTCTCCCACTTATTTCTGAGAGGGTCGTGGGGGCAGAGACCTCAAACACTCTTTTCAGCAGGTTCTGTCAGAAGTAACCGTCTCCAACTGATCCAGCTCGATCCCTAAGTGAGACCAACCAAGCTCATGGATGTTATCCAACCATCTTGCTCGGGGTCTACTCCTGGATCTCTTGCCGGTTGGTTTTTTCTGTAAGGTCTGTCCAGCGATTCTTTCCTGGTATCTAAACATGACTTGTAAAAAGTTTACCTTTGCTTCTACGGTCCAAACATAACCAATTTATTACACACATCCTTTTTCTAATTCTCCATTTCACGTCATAGTTTCTTCTGATTCTTACCTATATACATGGCAGGATTTAATGGGGTGGGGACAACGGGAGCAATTGCCCCGGAGCCCCAGCAGTGGGAGGGGGTCACCAGCGACGGCCATAGCAATTTATTTCTGCCCTCAGCTGAATTTTTTTAGTTACAGGATGGTTAAAATTCTTTAATTTAATACCTGTCTGTATAACTTTTTAATTCCAATTACTTGAGCCAAGCTAACTTTGATATGTAAAATTGGGGGGTTTGCTATGTATTCTATTTTTTGTGTGTGAGGGGTCCCTTAAACCTGAAGTGCCCCGGACTCCCCAAGTTAAACCCTACCTATATAGGCTCATGTGTCTATTGAAAACGTCTTCGAAATTGTGGAAACTCTAAAACGTATCTCGGATTAAAATGTTTTTTTTATTTATTTAAGAATTGTATGTTTTAGTTATTTCAGAATACAGGGATGTAAATATGTTAATATCAAACAAATTGCAACATAAAATCTAAACATTTGTAATTAATTCTTAAATCAATTTAATCAATATGTTGGCATTGATGCTAATTACCATAAATATTAGGAATTCTTAATTATTGTTTAAAGCATATTTTTTTTATACAAGCAGGAAATTTTAGATATTTTGGTCAAAAAAGGAATAGGAATTTATAAAATTCATGTTTTTCTCAAGACTGTCAACAGTTTCCAAGTTTCAATTTCATGAATTTCCGATCCAAGTTTCAATTTCATCAATGGCAGATCCAAGTTTCAATTTCGAAACTTGGATTTGTAGAACAATTCTGATTTTATTTTCATACCTCTTTATTTACATCTCATAGATAGAGTTGAAACCGGTAATGGTAAACTAAAATATATAAATAATCATCAAATTACGGTATACCTTTCTGTAAGGGGTAAAGAACGGTCGCTGTCGAGACCTCAGGCGTACTCGGGCCCCGTACTGCCCAGCTCCTCCACAACATCGGAACGTCAGCAGTCTGTCTGAGGAAGGAACCCCGCGAGGTGGGGTGGCTGTTGCAGTGGGTGTCGCTGGCCATTGTCCGCGAAAATGCTTTTGCTATCTTGTCGGTAGAGCGCAGCTCCAACACCACAACACCCTAGGCTCAGAGCCCATCACCCCCTTCTCCCTCCCTTTCTTCTGTGGGCCTAGAGTCCTTGATTTTTTCCCTCCTTTTTTCCTCTAATCAAAGGCTTTCGTAGCCCTTTTCTCTACTGGCCAAATCTGCCCTTCTTTACCCCTTACAGAAAGGTATTTCGAAAGAGAATAAACGGTAGATCTGGATTCAGCAATAGTGTAGTTGACTGTCTACTATACTATTAGTAGATAATAGCTGATCACGTGACTGTCAACTATACGATTAGTAGATAGTAGTTGATGACGTGATTGCAACCCAATAGCGGTAGATTTCTGAACCTGATCGCTGACTATCAGAAAAAAAAGGAAAAGCTGCTTTAAAAGAGGAAAGAAAATACTGTAGAAACATTGAAAGTGACCTAAAGAAATATTTATTAGTATTTGAGACGAAGGGCAGTAACTACAACCAACATTTGAAGAAATAACACATATTACAGCTCGGGATATCTTGAAATGAAGCCTGTCCTTATATATTATTTGGAAGGGTTTCAGTGGTTATGCCCGACCTTTGCGGGATCTCCGTCGTCTCTTAGTCCTTCGCTTACGTTGTCGCCGTGACCTCTTAGAAAGACCCTGAGCGAAAGCTTTCAGCCCGACGTATGTCTCCTCACAGGTTTTTGGTACGAGTTTTCGTGGAAGAAGGAACCCATAACGTCCAAGATCACGTAACTCTATAGTATAAGCATATTTGATGCCACTGTTGGCTTTGGCGTAGTCGTCTGAGGCACCACTTGCAATATCTGAAACAAACAGACTTTACTTTAGAATAAAACACTCTCAGTGTTTGGTATCGTAAATAACTATCTCAATATATACCTGGTACTCCGTCGGTTACGACGACGAGTGTTCCAGTTGATCTGATCAGTGGAACAAACAGCCTGCTTGTGAAATTAACGTGCAAGTGGCTGAGCATTCCACAGACACGTGTAGCTTTAACGTAGTGTGATTTCTACTATAGGCACAAGGCCAGGAATTTGGGGGGAGTGGAAAGTCGATTAAATCGACCCCAGTGTGTGACTGGTACTTTATTTTATCGACCCCGTAAGGATGAAAGGCAAAGTTAACCTCGGCGGGATTTGAACTCAGATCATAAAGGGCCGTGACTCTATGCTGCAAAGCATGGCGTCCGATCCTCTACCGATACTGCCAATGTGATAATAATGCGATGGAAATTCTATAAGACAAAACTTACATAGAATACGTGCTGAGGAACCGACTTGGTAGCGAGTGTTGGAATAATGGCGGATGGCGTTGGTGGCTCGAGTGGCTAGACGGTTCTGACAAAATAGTACAAGGTATGATATTACTATTAATGAAGGATAGAACAAACTGGAGGAGGAGGAGGAGGAGAAGGAGAAGGAGAAGAAGAAGAAGAAGAAGTGAATTGCATACTGAATTTATTTCTATTAGTCGTTCTGAGATCTTGACACACACACACACGCGCACACACACACGCACACACACACACACGCACGTGCATGTGTGCGCGCGCGCGCCATTGTGTGTGTGTGTGTGTGTGTATGTGTGGTGTAATTCAAGATTTCATGATGTATTCCCTTACCAGATCTTCCACATCAGCGGGTGCGTCCATCTTGTAACCCCAAGGATATACCCACAATTGTCCATAGGCGTGGAGACTGATGTAAGCCAACAATTGGCCTTGATTCATTCTCATGACATTAGCTAATGCCATACTTTCTGGTTCAGAGAGGGCAGTTGGCCCAGCATATTCCACACTGCAGGGGTCACTGCTTGAGCCATCTTCTACAAAAAACAAGCAACAAAAACAATCAAATATTTTCTTCATTGCTAACTTTTACTTTTTTACTTTTTTTTCTTTTTTTACATTTTGTTCTGTGTTCTTTTATTTTCAGACAGTAGGGTATGATATTTTATTTTTTAATGGCCATCGCGTTCATGCCTTTCATAACATCAGTTTTTAATTGAAGAATATTTTCATACACTTACCATTCCAGTGATTAGGGAAATTCCTGTTGATATCAACTCCAATACAGCTCTTGAAATTCGCTGAACGCGAGCGAGTTTTTCTCCAGAGACGGTCCTTTAAAGAAATATATATATTTATAAATTTAAATAATGTGCCAAATGAGTTGGTCTTTACGTGAATTGTATATGAGAGTTAATATTGAATGCTATTTTGATTGGAGAGCAACGTATAGTTGGTGTATAGTCCTGAACTCTTCTCTCAGAGCTCAGTAACATGATCTAGATTGTATATGAGAGTTAATCATGCAGACGGTAATTGTGTTAACCTTGTAATAACATTTTCACAGCAGATTAAGCTAAAGATTAACGAATAATCCTGGCCAAATCAGAATAAAATAGCTGAAGATAAATATCTCTATGTATAGAAAGTATTTATATATTCAATCTGTAATGGAATTGATGAAGATAATTACTATCTCGAGCAAAACATGTTAGAACATTGATTTCTTAAAGAAATTATTGCTTTATCCTCAAATATGTCGGGGATGTGAAATACAATTGTGTGAAGGTGTGTGGTATGGTCTAGTGGTTAGAGTCACATACATGGCTGTGTGTCCGGGAAACATATACACATACACACATACTGATATATTAATGTGTGTGTGTGTATATATACATATATACATATATATATATATATATATATAAATATATATATATATATATATATATATATATATATATATATATGAAAAGATTCAGGACCCAGACGGCTGAGCTCCGGCCGTTTAGACAGCTAGATCCGAACTAAGCCACCAGTATTAGAACTGCGGGAATCTAGCTGAACTTATCAACGGGTATAGTCCATATATGGGCATGCAATCAAAGCAAAAAAAAAGGCAAAAAATCTAAACAAAAATTCTTAAAAGTTTGTTGTTTTTCTTTTTTTTTTCACGGGGTTGTCATGTATATAGTTTATTACCTTCATATCGGCCAGGGGTGGGGCTAAACTGGCCGAAATACACACACACACACACACGCACGCACGCACGCACACACACACACACACACACACACACACACACACACACACACACACACACACACACACGCACACACACACACACACACACACACACACACAGGGTGGCCCAAAAGTCACAGTGGTCGCAACTGTTTATCATTATTTTTTATTTTATAATCAAAAATAATGTAGAGGTGTGACAAGGATTGATGAATGCAAAATAATTTCCATTTGGAATGGCAGTATCGGTAGAGGGTCGGAGTAGGGTGGTGGGTTGGCAGTATCGGTAGAGGGTCGGACGCCATGCTTTGAAGCATAGAGTTACCTCCCTGTATGATCTGAGTTCAAATCCCGCCGAGGTTAACTTTGCCTTACATCCTTACGGGGTCGATAAAATAAAGTACCAGTAATGCACTGGGTAATTGCTGGCCTTGTGCCAAAAGCAGAAACATTTATGTCCTTTAACTTGTATCAAAATTTCATACATCAATCTGTACAATTCAGGAAGTTAATAAAAACTAAAACCCCTGTGTGACTTTTGGGCCACCCTGTATATATATGCATATACATACACATACATATATACATACACATAAATATATATATATGTATGTATATATATATATATATTTATAAGACGTACTTACCTTAGAGCGAGTATATTCATAGCCGTCAGGATTAAGAATTGGTATAAAAAACCAGTCAAAGTTACTCATCATGTTTTTATTATCTTTGCTGTTTTTCGGATTAATTGCCAACTGTAATAAAGAAAATAGTAAGAAGGGAACAGGTGCAATATGTGGGGTAATGTTAGGGAGTTGTGGGGTCAACTAGAGCAGGCATGTCAAACTGAGGGTACCCCGAGGGCCACGAGGGTCACATATGTGTTCTCTGAGGGCCACACACGACAACTAATTGCGCACGTTACAACTAATATTTTTTATTCTATATTACGCTCGTGCTGCAAAAACCTTTGTGCGGGCCGCAGATGTGCCTGTAAAGGGCCGCAGATGTGCTTGTAAAGGGCCGCAGATGTGCTTGTAAAGGGCCGCAGATGTGCTTGTAATGGGCCGCAGGTGTGCTTGTAAAGGGCCGCATGTTTGATATGCCTGAACTAAAGCATAGTGTTTCGTACCTCATTATACATAGGAGCTGCCCTGTGTCAATTCAGGAAACACGCAGTTCTCAAACTGTTAGTAGGTACTGTAAGTAATATAATGTAAGTAGCGACATTGCCGTCGACTCGACCAGTGAGTTGTATCTTTACACTTTAGAGTTAACTTTAATTCTTACAGCGAAACATAACTATCTGAAACAGACCAGCTTCCTATTGTAAACCCTTAACGCAATGTAGATCACATAAACGTTTGCACTCTAAATAATTGGGGTTTCGGGGAAAATAGTTTGTATGAAAAATTGTCTCTCAGTTCTAGATGGGTTGTCTCTTAGAATTTATCATGCTACCTTCAGACCTTTTAAGGTCATAAGAAGGATTTATTGTTTTTTTTTTTAATGAACTCCTTTATTCTATTAACGTATGAAAGAAAGAAAATAAATAAATCTGTACAACATGTAAATACTTTTATAAAGTATCTCATATATATATATGTGTATGTGTATATATATATATATATATATATATATATATATATATATATATATATATATAAAATATATATATATATATATATATATATACACACACACGTATATATATATATATATATATATATATATATATATATATATATATATATGTATATATATATATATATATACATACATACATATATATATATATATATATACAAATATATATATACATATATATACATATATACACACACACACACACACACACACACACATATATATATATATATATATGATTGCTGGTTAAGACATGTGACGCCACTTCATTTCTTCAGTATTTTCTTCAAATCCCATTCCACACACACAAAGCAACTCTATGTTTCGCCTCTTTCAATTCTAAACCTTCGGGGTATTTTTGCAGCAAGAATATCTTTAAAAAAAATAATAATAATTTTTTCTTTTTTTTTTTGTCAAACCGTGAGAAACGAACTTGTATATACGATTGTCAGGAATGTCTATAAAACGTGGTACTTGACAGTTCTAACAAGATATATCAGTCATGATGTTTGATTCTAATGAAAACGGAAATAATATAAAAGTTTAGAATGTACTGTTCTTTTATTCCCCAATGGTATTAGTTTGTTGTTTAGTTAAGCAACTAATACTATAAAGTATCAATTGAGAATTTAGGAAAACTGGGCCAAGCTCTTGCTTAGCTAAGGACTTACTACTTATGATGGATCTTGGCTGAAAATACAAAAAAATGAAGATTTCTGATATAGTTGTGAAACCCTAGAATCATTAGGTACAGCTATCTATGTCATATATCTTACCTTAACCCTTTAGTAATTAAACCGGCCGTATCCGGCCAGAATTCGCTCACCTCTTTCTTTTCAAACCGGCTATAACCAGCCGCTCATACTGATGTTAAGATATTGTTTTCAAAATAAATAATATCAAAATCTCATAGATTCAATGTTATGCAAGATAATTATGTGAAATAAAGCCTTTAACGTGAAAATACAATAGTAAATATAGAATAGTTGTTTCGACTTTTTGGCACAAGGCCAGCAGTTACCTAGTACATTACTGGTACTTTATTTTATCGTATTGACTGCCTGGTCAACATCTCTGTTTGGTCAATATCTTCCCCTGGTCAATATCTTCACCTAGTCAACAGTTCCTACGTGGTCAATATCTTCCCCTGGTCAATATCTTCCCTTAGTCAACTTCTCCAACTGGTCAATAGTTCCTAATTGGTCACGACCACACACTGGACAATGGTATTACTTACCTGATAAAGAAAATGCAGGATAACCGAAATGGAGACCCATTCTCGACCATGCATACCAGCGTCTATAAGAATTCCCTTCTGGTTGCGGCGTTTTGGTGACGACAGCTGAAATAGAATAAATACAGATTTCAGTGAACTATATTAACACATACATATATTAACATGAATTATATGTGTGTGTTGGGGCTATACAGTGTGAGACTGGTAGTTGTTAATGTTTATATATTGATCAAAGTAATGTTATACACAGATCTTCTTCATATTTAGCTCCAATTACGATCAAAGGCGTGCGGCTGATTGGTTAGAGAACTGGATTCGCAATCGTGAGGTTGTTAGTTCGATTCCCGGACCGGGCGATGCGTTATGTCCTTGAGCAAGACATTTTATTTCACGTTGCTCCTTCTATCTGGAATTACAACCGATAGATAGTATTAGCAATTGGAAAGACCAACGGAAACATTGTTTCCTCGGTCCGATTTCAAGAAAGTCGATCGACAACAAAAAATGATCAAAATGACTCCAAAATGACTCCAATCTCGCCCGACTCTCAGGTATTGCATATCAACACATACATTATGCAATGTAACCCTTCTATTTCAAGACGGTAGAGTGTAATTAAGTTAATAATAGTTAATAATTAATTTAATAATAGTGTTAACTAATTAGTGATAGCACAACTTACACGTAGCATCTTGATGTCCCTTCCCTCGGATGAACGACCAATGTTGAACAGATGACAGAAGTACTTAGACTGAGAACACACAGAATCCAGGAAAGCGTAGATCTGAAAAACGAACAAAAACATAAAACATTAAATAATAATAGTTTCTGAATTAGGGGACAAGGCCAACAATTTTTCTTTTTCGCTTTTCCCCCTTTTTCTTGTCATATTATAAATGTATTTTGAAAGAAAAGCCTGTGAACTAGCAGTTTATCTTCAGTGATGGATTTACTGTGTTTTGTCCCATATTAGGCAAGACGTGGGTGAAATATGACAGCGGACATCAGATGGGAAGTTGACATATTCTTTAACTTAGTCATCACAATTCCCATAACCACTTCTTTTTAGAACATCCGGTTTGAGTTCAATATCTTTTATATGGCACAAACAACTATCACCACCACCACTACCACCACCACCACCACCACCACCATCACCACTACATTACTACCACCACCCTCACCACCACCACCATCATCATTATCATCACCACTGCCATCACCACCACTACCATCAACATCATCATCATCATCATCATCATCATCATCATCATCATCATCATCATCATCATCATCATCATAAGATGCTCATAGTAGCAGCTTTATCAATCATACGCCCTAAATATTAGCTTTATGAACCGGAAAAGGACCCCGTTACCCAGTATCATATATTTGATAGTGCATTGGTAGAGATAGAAGAAGCAAACGAGATCATGACGTAGCCAAGGTCTCCAAGAGAAATTTTGCAAAGCGGTACAAGATCCCTTTGGGGCCCGAAGCAGGTAAAGATTTTTCTCAAAATGGATGTTGTATGGTTGTTGTGGGGTCTTCTTAGCTCTTCGACCCCGGAACAAGTACCGGCTGGACCCCACCCCCCTCTCATAGGCCCTGAACGTACCTGTAGAGTAGAATGGTAGCTATGGAGTTTGAAACGATTGGCTCCGCGTTTTTCTCTCGTATGTTCCTCTTCAACATCTTCTTTGATTAAACTGGAAGAGAGACACATCAGGAGATGAAGAGAGACATATCAAGAGATGAAGAGAGACATATCAAGAGATGAAGAGAGACATATCAAGAGATGAAGAGAGACATATCAAGAGATGAAGAGAGACATATCAAGAGATGGAAGAGAGACACATCAGGAGATGAAGAGAGACATATCAAGAGATGAAGAGAGACATATCAAGAGATGAAGAGAGACAAAGCAAGAGATGAAGAGAGACATATCAAGAGATGAAGAGAGACATATCAAGAGATGAAGAGAGACATATCAAGAGATGAAGAGAGACATATCAAGAGATGAAGAGAGACAAAGCAAGAGATGAAGAGAGACATATCAAGAGATGGAGAGAGACATATCAAGAGATGGAGAGAGACATAGCAAGAGAGACATATGCCACATTGTTTTATATGTAGAGAGCCGTAACTCCTCATTTATCAACCGTTTTAATAATATTTCATGTCATGGCTTTTAGATATCGGCATCTGAAAAAATAGTTCTATTTTGGTTTACCGACATATATATATATATATATGTTTATATGTACCTGCGTATATATGTGTGTGTGTGTGTGTGTGTGTGTGTGTGTGTGTGTGTGTGTGTGTGTGTGTGTGTGTGTGTGTGTGTGTGTGTGTGTGTGTGTGTGTGTGTGTGTGTGTGTGTGTGTGTGTGTGTGTGATGGGTAATTCTGAAGGAAATGCAAAGGAAAAAATAGTGCTCTATATATAGAAAAGAGCTATTTTATTGGAAATGGAACAACACAAAATATAACTACTCCATTACCAAAGGTTTCTGGATCCCAGACAATAATAATATACATCTGGATCGGTCGTCAGATAGAGCGATCCAGACGTATATTATTATTGTCTGTGATCCAGAAACCTTTGGTAATGGAGTAGTTATATTTTGTGTTGTTCACTTTCTAATTATATATATATATATATATATATATATATATATATATATATATATATATACAGTGGCGGACTGGGTCTAAAAATATTGGTTGCCAGATGAAGGAGGCCCACCTACATATAGAATGCTATCATTTAATTTTTATAATGAATAAATATTTTCGAAAAATACATAAGTGGAAACAAAGCAGTGCAATCAAATTTTTGTGGGAAAATATCTCACCTTCTCCAATAAAAATATTATGTATTTTGCGAAATCCGGAGACTTTCAATAATGACCAGAAGTCGACCCTAAATATTACTAATAGCTCCTAGGAAAGCCATGAACAACACCACATCTTTTTAACTTTGATTTTGAAAGTAGGTTTATAATTATGAATTTTCATTATACTTTCGTAGCTGTCTCGGTGGCCGAGTTGGGGTAATCATAGTCGGCGGTGACCCTTGTCTGAAGTTCGATCCCGGTAGACCTTTTCAGTTTTTTTCTAATGGTTGTAAAATAAAAACTGAAAAAATTTACATGCACCTCTTGACCAGGATTGAACCCAAGGTCAGGCTCTCCACCGTCTCTAGTAACTACCACCAGGCCACAGAGACAACTACGAAAGTTTTATGAAAATTCATACTTATAAACCTACTTTCAAAATTTTCAAAAGTCATCCCTTTTAAGCACAGTTTAAAATTTAAAGAAAATAAACCATATAAAGCTTCCTTACTTTTCTATGTCATCAATAAGGACATCAAACGGTGTATTGGTTTCATCCAATGTGATTTTCACAATCCGTTTTTGTTCTGGACTTACTCGTATATGAAGGCTGTCATCAAATTCTGTGGGGAACTTCCAGAAATCCAACTAATAAAATTAATTAGAAATTTTTATTACGTTTTCATAACCACAAAACACCCTTGAACATTTTACAATAAATCTATAATTCTCAGATATTTCTCAAGACACATATATTTCTTGCATAATGACATTTACAACTTGCATAATAACAAAATTAGGTTATGTATATTTCAATGGTAAATCTCACAGAGAGGGGGGGGGGGGGGGGGGCAATTCCTTCGTTGCTTTTAAATAACGCCTAAAACACACCAAGTTTCATGCATGTTTGGTGCGTGTTTTATGTATTTAGTCACATATTTTCGTGCTAAATCATAAGAAAACATTCTCTTGTATACACCCTGAAGACTTTCCTAGATCCCGCTGAGACTTGACAAGTAAGGCTCTGTAACTCACCTTATGTTCTCGACCCAGTCGGATCAAATAGTCGAAAGTACTGGCATTTTTAGGATGGATCCGCAACACTTGGTGCCTGGAATAATAATACAAATGATAATGTTGATAATGATGATGATGATGATGATGATGATGATGATGGAGATGATGATGATGATGGCGATGATGATGGTGATGATGGTGATGATGGAGATGATGATGATGATTATGATGATGATGATGATGGTGGTGGTGGTGGTGGTGGTGGTGGTGATGATGATGATGATGATGATGATGAAACAATGGTTTCTGATTTAGACACAGGGCCAACAATGTTCGGGTGGAAGAGGCAAGTAGATTAAATCAACTCCAGTGCATTACTGGTACTTTATTTTATCGACTCCGTAAGGATGAAGGGTAAAGCTTAACCTCGGCAGGATTTGAACTCAGAACGTAAAGGACCACCACCCCTACTCACCACCATCGGCACGGAGTTGGCTACCCGCAGCAGTGGAGACCTCTGGTGTCCTTGGCCCTAGGACCACCTCCCTACTCACCACCATCGGCACAGAGTTGGCTACCCGCAGGTGTGGAGACCTCTGGTGTCCTTGGCCCTAGGACCACCTCCCTACTCACCACCATCGGTACAGAGTTGGCTACCCGCAGCAGTGGAGACCTCTGGTGTCCTTGGCCCTAGGACCACCTCCCTACTCACCACCATTGGTACAGAGTTGGCTACCCGTAACAGTGGAGACCTCTGGTGTCCTTGGCCCTAGGACCACCTCCCTACTCACCACCATCGGTACAGAGTTGGCTACCCGCAGCAGTGGAGACCTCTGGTGTCCTTGGCCCTAGGACCACCTCCCTACTCACCACCATTGGTACAGAGTTGGCTACCCGTAACAGTGGAGACCTCTGGTGTCCTTGGCCCTAGGACCACCTCCCTAATCACCACCATTGGTACAGAGTTGGCTACCCGTAACAGTGGAGACCTCTGGTGTCCTTGGCCCTAGGACCACCTCCCTACTCACCACCATCGGCACAGAGTTGTCTCCCCGTAACAGTGGAGACCTCTGGTGTCCTTGGCCCTAGGACCACCTCCCTACTCACCACCATCGGTACAGAGTTGGCTACCCGTAACAGTGGAGACCTCTGGTGTCCTTGGCCCTAGGACCACCTCCCTACTCACCACCATCGGTACAGAGTTGGCTACCCGTAACAGTGGAGACCTCTGGTGTCCTTGGCCCTAGGACCACCTCCCTACTCACCACCATCGGTACAGAGTTGGCTACCCGTAACAGTGGAGACCTCTGGTGTCCTTGGCCCTAGGACCACCTCCCTACTCACCACCATCGGCACAGAGTTGTCTCCCCGTAACAGTGGAGACCTCTGGTGTCCTTGGCCCTAGGACCACCTCCCTACTCACCACCATCGGCACAGAGTTGTCTCCCCGCAGGTGTGAGCCTCGCGAGCTGGAATGGCTCTTCCAGCGCCACTCCCTCACCATCCTCTGGGGAAACGCTTTCTCTATTCCGTCCGCCAGGGTCGCGGGACGGCCAGAGCATGGGCCCTCATTTGTTTACAATAGAGAGAGACGGAGGCAGTAACAGTGGGATTTTGGTTCATTAGTGTTAGGGGCTGGTGTATATATGTGCATATAACAGAGAATGAGTATTTCCCACTATCCTTGAACCCTTCAATATATATTATATTTCATACATGAACCAATTAAACTCAACCAATTCATTTCTTGCTTGTAAAATAACAAACGACTTCCGACAGACTAAGTCTTGGCGTGTTTCAAGATAAAAGTTACATTTTACAGATCTGACATAGACAAGACCTGCAGTGTTGTTCAGAAACCGAAGTTATATTAAACAGATGAGAGCTGTAAAATTTCATAGATTATTATTTTATAAACATTGCATATATACATATATTGCTTCATCTTCTGTTGACTTTCTTCAGCCAAAAACTGCAACAACTGACCTACCTAAATATAAACCATAACCACATAATAATTGTTTCTGATTTAGCCACAAGGACATCAAATTTGGAGGAAGGGATAAGTCGATTAAATCGACCCTATTGCATTACTGGTACTTTATTTTACCGACCCCGTAAGGATGAAAGGCAAAGCTAACCTCGGCGGTATTTGAACTCAGCCGTTTACATTCTGGGTTTAAATCCCGCCGAGGTGCACCGTCTGGTGATAGAAACATTCATCATTTCCAGAAAGTTCATGAAAGATATATTAATATTTATAGACATATATATATATATATATATATATATATATATATATATATATATATATATATATATATATATATATATATATATATATATATATATAGAGAGAGAGAGAGAGAGAGAGAGAGAGAGAGAGAGAGAGAGAGAGAGAGAGAGAGATGTTTCTTTATTAGCCACAGGGGCACAAAAGAAGGGGACAAATACTAAGGTAGATAGATAGATATTTATATAGATACATCTATATTTATAGAGACATATTTATATTTAGAGAGAGATTTATATTTAGAGAGAGAGACTTACATTTATATATATATATATATATATATATATATATATATATATATATATATATATATATATATATATATATATATTTATAGAGATATATAGAGAGGGAGATTTATATTTATAAGGGTATTTAGACAAGTTAAATATTTGTACTAGTTTTTCTTATCTTAAAGTGGGTATAAAGTTTTTCGGTTGACTCTGTATTTTGGGTTCTAAAAACTTTAATTTGGTGAAAACAGGGCCAATACGGCTCCCTTGATTTAAAAGCTTACCTACACCTGCACTAGACATATACACCACAGCAGATTACACGACAGTCAGACATACAAATAGCCAGGAATAGATGGAAAAAAAGATAAAATACGACACACGAAAATGAAAGAGAAAATTAGAAAAAAAACATACTACAGAAATGCAAGGTTAATATTTTAAAAATGAACTTAAAGCTAGAAATATGATATATGTACAAGCCATCCCAGTATTAACAGCTTTAATATAATAAACTAGAAGTTAAGCAGAACTAGAAAGCTACTGAAAGTGCACCGAAGCCACCATCCCAAAGCAGATGTACCAAGGATATATTGATACTTACCCTGCAAACAAGGAAGTTAAGGTCTGATACAAATAGAAAATTACTATAAAAATAACAAAAATCTAACTAAAAACATACTTTGAAATAAACAGATGAAAACTGGTAAATGTAATAAAGGAAAACAAAAGAAAACATCACTTTATATACAAGGAAATGATAAAAAGGAAACTAGAAGTTGACTACACCGAAACTACAGATTTATATAGGAACAACAGACGAGAAACAGACGGCATGACTATCTTCCTGTTCCGTGGTGGTAAACCCCTCATCTGGGAGGCCACATGTAGCGATACATTCTCCAGCAGCAACCTGGTGCAGTCTGCGACTAATCCAGGCTCTGCTGCACTTCAGGCCGAGGAAGGTAAACTCTCCAAATATCAGTCGCTCTCTGACAGGTTTGCAGTAGAGACGTCTGGTTCTAGCAGTGACAAAGAGAAGGGTTATTGCCCTTTGTCAAGATAGTGTATCTCTCTCCTGTCGCTCACCAGAACTCTTGAGAATATATAGTATTCTCTAAAATACACATCGGTTGATTAGCCTAATTTGCATACCGAGCGATTTTACGGCACTATTTTCTTACTCTGCCAACAAGTTTTATATGGAACTATTTTCTTACTCTGCCAACAAGTTTTATAAGGAACTATTTTCTTACTCCACTACCAACTTTATATGGAACTATTTTCTTACTCTGCCACCAAGTTTAATACGGCACTATTTTCTTACTCCGCCACCAAGTTTTATAAAGCACTATTTTCTTACTCCGCCATTAAGTTCTATAAGGAACTATTTTCTTACTCCGCCATTAAGTTCTATAAGGAACTATTTTCATGCCTCGGGAGTTTTGAGTCTGTAATTAAATTTCCAAGACATCAGATTTGTATTTCATCAGCCAACATTTCAAGTGTGTGCCAGTCTCAGGTTACTGCCTATAGATGCCACAGATAAGTGGGTGCCAGTCTCAGGTAGATGCTATAGATGCCACAGATAAGTGTGGTGTATTGAAACACTGAAATTCTACTTAGAGTGTCGATAGATCCACCTACTTCCGTTTCCAAAATTTTAAATAAAAATTTCTTACATATACTTTCGTAGAATATCTCAAAGCTATTTATTTCCTATGTAAACTAAGGTTCACCTTGAATATATTTCACCCTCTAGGACATCGATCACCAACTGGTGATCTGCAGATCGCTGGTGGTCCGAGAGGACATTTTGGTGGTCCGCAGAAATATTTTGGACATTATTTGCAATTTTTATGTTTTATTAATAATAAAACAAAAATAATTGTTTCTACTTTTGGTTCTTATGATATAAAAACTTCTTTCAAGAATCTTAATGAGTTAAATGAATCACGTAAATTAGGTGCGGTCCGATGCCCTGGAAGTGGTACGATTTCTTTAAATAGAACAGTCACGGTGTGACGGCTGTTATTTCAAACTCAGTGTAATGTTGTTTCGATAACATTCAGTAAAACAGAGTTGAAGCAGTGTTTCTATGATTCATCTTGCTCTATGGAATATTTAGATACCACAAGAATAAGACATCAAAAGGAAGGAATGGCAGTTTCACATGACAAACTGTATTTGGTCTCTTTAACTCTCTCTTTCTATACTTATATAAGAGAATTGGCAGAGTCATTAGAACGTCTTATATAAGAGAATTGGCAGAGT
>OZ024758.1:2009790-2012290 GCA_964016885.1 Eledone cirrhosa
GATAGAATGGTAGAGTTGTTAGAACGTCAGATAGAATGGTAGAGTGGTTAGAACGTCAGATAGAATGGTAGAGTGGTTAGAACGTCAGATAGAATGGTAGAGTTGTTAGAACGTCAGATAGAATGGTAGAGTGGTTAGAACGTCAGATAGAATGGTAGAGTGGTTAGAACGTCAGATAGAATGGTAGAGTGGTTAGAACGTCAGATAGAATACTTTATGGTATTCCTTCCGACTCTCTGATCTCGAAGTTCAAATCCCGCCGAGGTCAACTTTGACTTTTATCCTTTCGAGGTCGAGAAAAAAAAGTACCAGTGAAGTACTGGGGTCGATTCTTCCTCAATATCTTTTTTCTCCTTTCCTTTCTCTCATTCTCTATCCCTCTCTGGAAGAAGTTATGCAATACACACACACACACACACACACACATATATATATATATATATATATATATAGATATATATATATATATATATATATATATATATATATATATATATATATATATATATATACATTGCATAACTGCACCTATGATTGCGTAGGATTCTGATGAAGTCACATGCATAACCATGTAACAGAAATATATATCATGCATTAAAGTAATTATGGTGAAATAATCCCACCTTAACAACTCTTGAGAGAGAGAGAGAGAGAGAGAGAGAGAGAGAGAGAGAGAGAGAGAGAGAGAGAGAGAAGAACGGATATATATTAGTCAAATGTGTATACTAATAAAATAGTGCATATAGAAACAGTTTATCTTATGTCACACCCAAATTTTAATGTCAAATAAATAAATGCCAGATATTGCAAAGTTCCAACCATTTCTGTTAGCTACAGGTTAGGTTTGTTTATATTTACTTCTATAATTTCTCTGTGAATCTGACGCCATATTTATGACGATCACTTCTTCCTTGATAACTTTACTCAGCAACCCAATATTTTGTTTATAACCACCACTATTCGGCATCTATTCCCATCTTCTCGCCCTTGATTTTCTGTTTATAATTACCAGTTATTGACAGAATTGTCAGAGTCGTTAGAACCTCGAATAGAATATTTTATGGTATTGGTTCTGACTATCTGCTCTCTGAGTTCAAATCCCGTCGAGGTCAACTTTGCCTTTCATCCTTTCGAGGGCGATAAAAAAATTACCAGTCTAGTACTGGGGTCGATTCTTCCACTATATCTCTTTCTCATTTCCTCTCTCTCACTTTCTATCTTTCTCTGGAAGAAGTCTTCTGTACTCAGGTCTGGAGAGGGATGGGGTCTGCCAGGCTTAAAATGCCCAAGAGACGCTGTATGTCAATACGGTAGCCCTACGACTCCATCAGGAGTTACAGGACCATACATACATTCATTGGGTCCCCTTTCATTACCATCTCCTAACCCCTAATCTTCTATTTATAACTACCAGTATTAGGTCTCCATTAAGTCCCATCTTCTAACCCTTAATCATTTATTGTAATCGCTCATAACAATTGGTAGACTTTACTCATTTCAAAAGAACCCAAAGCTTTCCCAATTTCAAGCAATAGTATTATGTTGCCAAACCTCGGCAATTTTATTATATTGCCAGAGGGAACTACAACGATATTTAGGGCTCGCCCCTTCTCTCTGGAGTAAGATTTTACAAAATGAAACTTCTTCAGCGATAGTCGGACAGAATAGACAAGATGTTTCCCCGGGGGAAGGTGAGGGGGATGCGTTGGAAGAGCCATTCCAGTTGGAGAGGCTCACACTTGCGGGTAGACAACTCCGTGCCGACGGTGGTAAGTAGGGAGGTGGCTCTAGGGCAAAGGACACCAGAAGTCTCCACTGCTACAGGAGATAAATAAACAACAGATATCAATGTATCTAATATGAAAAACATCACATGATGGTGGCTCAGCCCCACCCTAGGGACCATTCTGTAGACGCCTGTTAAGACGATATTACTGGGAGGACAATCTATGACACGTATATAACTTCAACCCCTCACCCCAACATCTAAAACATCTTATCAAATTGAAGATTAAATGTAGATTAAAGTGGATTAAAGTAAAGCAAGATAACATGTGTTTCGCCAACTTTCAACCTCTTCTAACATTAATTTAATACTTATATTTCTTTCTCAAACTATTCTTTCCTCCTCTAATTCTAATTTATTTTCAGAAGTATACCAGTGTGTGTTTTTCCCCTTTTTAAATTAATTTTGAAACTGCGTGAAATTGCATTCGACATTCTGCATAAGTATTCTTTGTATGTATATATATATATATATATATATATATATATATATATATATATATATATATATATATATATATATGTGTGTGTGTGTGTGTGTGTGTGTGCCTGCATTTATATAATATATGCATTATGTCAAGCAGTCTTTATTCACTTACAATGTTTCATCCTCACCTTTTGGCAGGAATCCTCAGAGCCTAATAAATACAGTGTTGAGTATAAGCACCACAATAACCTAGTCACACGAACAATCAGAATAAAGAAAGGGAGATTG
>OZ024758.1:2019790-2081608 GCA_964016885.1 Eledone cirrhosa
AAGGCTTGCTTGGCGCCGCGTTATATCTTAAGAAAAAGGAATCTTGTATAATGTGTAATGTTTGCCTTTTTCAAGGACATTCTCGTGACATGCGAGAGTTGCGTCAATTGGGAATTCCAAACAAATTATAATATCGATCTTCTATTTATATCATTGATTATTTCTTTTTTCTTATAAAATATTATACAACGCAGTTGTTTAACCTGTTAGAAATATCAACCATAATCCCTCAAATCTCACCTTAACCCTTTAGCATTTAAACCGGTCATATCCGGCTAGAATTCTATCACATCTTTCTGTTCAAACCGGTTGTAACTAGCTGCTTATACTGACGTTAAGGTATTGTTCGCAAAATAAATATCATCAAAATCTCATAGATTCGATATTATGTGAGATAAATGTGTAAGATAAAGCCTTTACCACAAAAATACCATAGTATATATATATATATATAGAGAGAGAGTAATGTAAATGCTAAAGGGTTAAAAAGGGAAGGTCAAATGCAGTCCTTGATATCCAAAAATTCGGTCTAGGAGTGGCAGGAACATATTTACTCGATCAGGTCTGAATCGTCCTAATCAACAGTAACAACTGCTAACAAGTTAGTAAATAAATAAAGGACTGGCGATGTAGTTGCAAGCTTTTCTGTCTTGAATCCAGATCTGTCTAATGTTAAATGTGTGATCTTTCCATGGGTTGATATAATTGTTTCTACTTTGGGCACAAGGCCCGCAATTACCCCACTGCATTACTGGTACTTTATTTTATCGACCTCGTAAGGATGAAAGGCAAAGTTAACCTCGGCGGGATTTGAACTCAGGCCATAAAGGGCCGTAACTCTCTGCCGTGGGGCAGGGTGTCCGATTCTCTACCGATACTGCCAATCCACCGCATCAGAAAAAAATATGATGGTGACAGCTGGGGAAACGTTTGATCTTTGGCCTGCTTAATCAGAACTGACATTGAGCTAAATAGCAACAACAGCCTCTCCTATTACTTTGAGAATGTTTTCAAAAATAATAAACCTCTGGTACTGGGATGACTTTCTGATCACCATCAGAAACAGTTTTATGTCTCTTCAGCAATTATATAAGGAAATAATTAGCAAAGATTATAATTAATTCTGTGACACCCAAAGTTAGTATTTACCTTAAAGTACATAAACCATGTGTTTTTTTTCAACACGAAAAGCTCAAAGGATGTTAAAACATAATAGATAAAATCAAATCTAAGAAGAGAAAAAAGTGTGTGGTGGGAAAAATAGAAAGCACATCTGTTCATGTAGCGTTTGTTAGAAGTTTACTGGCGGAAAGAGTAAAAAGTGAAAAGACTGCGATAAGTTATATTAAAATAGATAAGAAAAACTTCTACAGAGAGAAAGATATATTCCCTGAAGATGTTGAGGGTTTTCTTTCTAGATGTAAAGGCTGGGGGGTGATACAAGGGTGTAGTTAAGATATTGATCAGATTGAGAATACATGCTTACACATACACACCAAAAATGTTTATATATGCATTTATATATTAATTTTGGACGAGTGTGTAGATATACTTAATCATATATGAATGCTATATATATATATATATATATATATATGAATGTTATATATATATATATATATATATATATATATATATATATATATATATATATATATATATATAATGTATAAAAATCAATACAATATAATTACCTCATTACCAGAGGTTTCCCGAATGAGGCGAATACGAAAGAAACGTCTTCATTCGTTCGTCAGCACAGATACATTTGCCCTAACATATATATTTACGCACACTTTTTCACTATACGTATACATTTGTACATACACATATATGTACATCTATGAGCGTATATACTTACATATACACACACCTAACTATATTTCTTGAAAGATTTTTATATATTTCATATGGCTATTGTAATTCATTTGTCTATATTTATATAATTTCTTTTGCTTTTCTTGATGAGACTTTCCAAGTATTTAACCATGTTTTTTATTGCCTCGTCTGACGAACGAATGAAGACGTTTCTTTCGTATTCGTCTCATTCGGGAAACCTCTGGTAATGAGGTAATTATATTGTATTGATTTTTATACATTAAATTTTGCTGTGGTACTTACATAGAGCACTCTTCACTTCTATGACCTTTTCTGTTTTCAACGGAAATTTCAATACATATATATATATATATATATATATATATATATATATATATATATATATATAGGAAAAGAGCCACGACCCCGACGGCTGAGCTCGGATCTAGCTGTCGAAACGGCCGGAGCTCAGCCGTCGGGATCCTGACTCTTTTCCTATTACTCACTCTACTACCCTAAGTATCGAATACTCTGGTACGTCATGGTCCACCAGACCTCTTGCCATCTCCTCCCTTTCCTGTTTTTTCTTCTTTCTTTCTCTCTTTTTTTTTCTCTATATTTCCCTATTCTTTCTTTTCTTGTGTTTCCCCTTCTTTTTATTTTTTTCTTACTAAATAAGGTTTTTTTTTTGGCGGGGGGGGGGGGGGCTTTTGAATACATTTATTTTTTTGGCGGGGGGGGGGGGGTGCTTTTGAATACATTTATTTTTCAAGTTTTGGAAAAAACAAACAAAAAAAAATACGTACAAATAAATTCTTGAAAACCATTCCATGTAATTTCTGTTGAATCCTTTAAATGAAAGCGTTCTCTGAGACAAACGCGTTTCTATCTGACAACATTTTAAGTTGAAATCATTCCATATCAAAATAACATGAACATATTTTCCCAAGTTAAACCAGCCTTAGTACAGTTTACTCTGAAAGAGTCCAGTATCCATTTCTGTACATTCAAATTTAAAATTTCAATGAATTTCTTTTCCATATCTAATTTAAGCTGATTGCCAACCCAATCTATTCAACCTGGTCAGTAGTTATATTATCTTTAATTGTTTCTACTTTTGGCACAAGGCCAGCAATTACTCAGTACATTACTGATACTTTATTTTATCGATCCCGTAAGGATGAAAGGCAAAGTTATCTTTAATATCTTTAATTGAAGACAATTCTGAACATTGATGTCACCCACTCACAATATTACTGCTGAAGAGATGAAGCTTATCACTGAACACTGAAATCATATTTTTTCTAGTATATAAATATTGCATTAACTCTTTGAAGTTATGGATCTATCTAATTAAACCCCTTTAAGCCGCCTTCCAAATAAAATCCATTTTTTTCTATTTCATATGTCTTTATAGAAGATTCCATATTTTTACGATGCCATCCAATACTGCAATGGTAGAGATATGTTACAGTTGTCAAGAGAAATTCTGTTGTTCGTCATCGTGTCCTTACGATAGATTACCTGCCTTGCTTAGCTGTCAGCATCTTATCTGTTATAGTTGCCTCCAACGAATTTGGGTAAATCTTGATATTGACAACAACAACAAGATATTATGTCCTGTATGTGATATACTTACATTTCTCTCACCGTCCACACATCATATTTCATACTACTTCAACAAATTCTGTGGCGACTGTGATATCAAAAATGGACAACTTATAAATAAATTTAGTGAGAAACATACCCAACAAACATTGCCCATCATTCGACATGATAAAAGCATTTGTTTGGAAGGTAATTCAACTTCTCAGAAGAGAGATAGCTATGAGAGTACAAATAATGTGAGAACTATACAAGCTGCTATTGGAGATATAAATATTTCTGAAACGTCTTCACAAAGTGTTAAATCAAGCTCAACTAATCAGAAAACCAATAGTAAAGGCAAACAGATCGTAGAGAAAAGTCGAAGCAATTTAAATTCTAATAAAAAACGGAAGGAACCACGAAAAAGAATTACACAACAAAAGAATTCTCAAGTTGAACATTCCCAAAAGAAAAACGACAACAATTCTGCGACGAACACAAAAAATTCCACAAGGGACGAAATGAGTAAGAAACATATAAAAACGAATTGTAATACTTCACCTGATAGCAAGGAAACGAAGAACCAGAACCAAGCTACCAAAACCATTTCAGCAGATAAAGAAATATTGCCCTCCATTTATGAAAAGTGTTTAGCGAAAGCATACGAGGAATATGATACAAAATATAGTCGAATTTATGCAAGACTTTCTTCTTCCAGCGACAGCAGTCTTGAAGAAGACGAGATTAATAGTGTTGCTAGTTTGAAGTTAAATAAACTCGACACCAAAACAGATTCAGATCAGGTAAAATCTTCGATTCTAAACTGTTGCGAGGTTAAGAATAACAGAATGTCAAACAGTGAAGAGAAGGTAATCAAAGCAGATAAATCGTTAAACAAAGATAGTAGACAAAGTACATTATTAGCTAGAGAATGTCTTGAAATTCCGGTCTTGTTAAATGTTGACAATGTTGTAGAGACACGAACAAGTAGTTCGACAGAAAGTTTACCGAACATTTCATTGTCGAGTTGCAGTAAATATGATATTGATGGGAAACCAAACCAAAATAAATCAAATGTAAGAAGTGTAAAGAAAAACTGTAAGTATTACCGAAATAATGGAGTCAGAAAGAACGATGGCAGTTTAAGTGATGATTCCTGTAACATTAACGGGAAAAATATTCGCTCACGAAACAGAAAAACCAGCAATAAAATACGCTTCACAATAAAACCCCAGGAAGATGATTCCGATATTGAGCGAATTCCGCCATTACGCAAAAGGGGATTTCTATACCAAAGGGAATGTTTTAAAGTATTGGATTGTATATATAATAATGAAATAAGTGAGCTGTTTCGACACGAGATAAAATCTAAAGATGTCAGCGATTATTACAAAGTTGTCAAACGTGGAATGTGTTTAGATATAATCGCCTACAAACTACGTAACAATATTTACACCAAAGTTAAAGAATTTTCTTCCGATGTGTATCGAATATTTGACAATTGTCGTTTATATAATCATTTTGGATCCGAAGCCTATCAGTCTGCTAACATCGTACAAAATGTATTCAATCAAAAGATGAAAGAATGTTTCTCCAATCAACAGGTTACATTCGACAAATTGTAGTAACTTCCACTCAGCTTCTTATCTGAGTTAACAAATATTGGTCTCTGATTTAAGCCCAAGGCCAACAATTTTGGGGGAGGGGAAAGTCAATTGAATCGACCTCAGTGGTAATTTCTTTTTTTTAACAACCCCGTAAGGATGAAAAGCAAAGCTAACCTCGGCAGGATTTGAACTCAGATCGTAAAGCATGTTGTCCGACGCTCTACCGATTCTGCCAACCCACCGCCCTTTGAGTTAACAAATAATAGTGTATGTATACAAGGACACGTGACTACTGATGGAGTCTTGGAGGCACCGGTCTGTCTTGTACACTTTAAACCTGACGGAACCCAGTCGTTCTTCAGGTCTGAACACTAAAATCAATAAACTCAAATCAATAAACTAAAATCAATAAAGTCAAATCAATAAACTGAAGTAAAAAAAAACTTCTTATCGAATCGCTACACCACAGCCGTCCAGTGTTGCACAGAGAGCTTTGCTGGGGGTGTTAAGGTTTCAAGGTCGTTAAGTGTTCATAAATCTTCAAGATTGGGACAAACTAGAAGGTGCTTTTAAGCTTAACAGAGGTGTATATGAAGACATATATAAATATATATGATACGTTTATACACAATAAGTATATCCACAACGTTGTCTTATGTCACGAAACCTCATATTGTAGCAGGGCTGTCTATATCTTACCTTTGAGAGAAGTATTTATCCACAACGTTATCTTATGTCACGAAACCTCATATTGTAGCAAGGCTGTCTATATCTTACCTTTGAGAGAAGAATTTATGGAACACTACATAAACAATTCAGTCAATAATTTCCGACAGTTCAGATGTCACTCTAGATGTTTCCACGTTGTGGTGCCACTCAAGATGTGTCATTCTAGATGTGCCACGTTGTGGTGCCACTCAAGATGTGTCACTCTAGATGTTGCCATGTCGTGGTGTCACTCAAGATGTGCCACACTAGATGTGCCACAGCTACAGCCAGTCATTGGGAAGCCACTCTAGATGTGTCACACTAGATGTTCCACACTAGATGTGCCACTCTAGATGTTCCACTCTAGATGTGCCACTAGATTTTTCCACGTTGCTGTGCCACTCTAGTTAATTCCCTTATGTTATCTTTACACCTAGATCTAGATCTTGTGGTTATTGATTTAAAGGGAAATAACTGTGCCAGGAATATATAAAAACAATCATCAGTAGTATTGAAGTAACTCAATGGATTTGGCGGCCATTTTAAATGAAAGTATGTGTGTATAAATTCAGTGAAAATTTCTCTGCAAGAGTGTATCCTTGTTAGATATTTTTTTCAGCTACTAAATATGTTTTAATTGTATGTAAGTTGCTGATTTATGGATTTGGTTTCATGGATAAGGTCAATGTCTTGAGAATTCCAACGAATATATGCTATCAGACATATTGTTTTACATGTATAACATTTTCTTACATACGTGTGAGTGTATATATGTATATATTACAATAACAACAACAATAACAACATCAACAATAACAACGAAATACTTCTGTTTCTCTGTGTGTATGAAATATTCTTTTATAATAAAAGAAATTAAGAACGTTATATATTATTAATTTCTTGATATTAATTTTAACATTCAACTTCATGCAAGAACGAAGAGGAGACACAGACTGGAAGCTTTTGTCTTCCCGCCTCCTTCCCCCAATGATTAAGTCTCTACAGTCCCTATCAAATATTCTTTTATTCCACATAACTTTGCCACTTTCAACTCTTTTCCACTCTCTCTTTCTTTCTTTCTTTCTTTCTTTCTTTCTCTCTCTCTCTCTCTCTCTCTCTCTCTCTCTCTCTCTCTCTCTCTCTCTCTCTCTCTCTCTCTCTCTCTCTCTTTATTTCTTTCCTTCTTTCTCTCTCTTTCTATCTCTCTCTCTCTTTATATATATATACATATATAGTTATATTTGGGGAGGGTCATATTGTTATATATATATATATATATATATATATATATATATATATAAAGAATTAGTATATCTACCAACATATATATACAGATGCATACCTATGCTAGCAAATATATAGGTTTTGTCTTAGTAACTTTGTGGTTCAATGCAAGGGGATTCAGAACAATTATATGAAAGACGTAAAATAAGAAAATTATAAAAATTAACTTACTTACTAAAATGTGTGGTTCAATGCAAGGGGATGCAGAACAATAATATGAGAGACGTAAAATAAGAAAATTATAAAAATTAACTTACTTACTAAAATTTGTAGTTCAATCCAAGGGGATGCAGAACAATAATATGAGAGACGTAAAATAAGGAAATTATAAAAATTAACTTACTTACTAAAATTTGTGGTTCAATGCAAGGGGATGCAGAACAATAATATGAGAGACGTAAAATAAGAAAATTATAAAAATTAACTTACTTACTAAAATTTGTAGTTCAATCCAAGTGAAATTTTAGTAAGTAAGTTAATTTTTAGAATTTTCTTATTTTACGTCTCTCATATATATATATATATATATATATATATATATATATATATATATATATATATATATATATATATATATATATATATATTTATATATATATATATTTATATATATATATATATAGTTTCGTTGACAAATATATCAATATGCCCAGACATGCAGATATATTGCCCTTGGTATGACAGTGTGGTTTTAGCTCAATGTAGGATAACTAGTATACTACAGAGCCGTTATAGTTATAGGAATAACTAAAGAGTGCTTAGAAATACATTGCTTTATTAGCTAACAGTGTTTCATCCATACACCATGGCAGGAATCATCAGAGCCTATAAACAAGAGTATATTAGTATTTGCATGCTCCATCGAGTGACGCAGCTCACACTGATATATATCACCTAGGCTTCGGCGTAGTCGCTGCAGACCTCTCCCTGCTTTCCCTTAGTTTCGTTATTTAAGTGTTTACTCATTCTTTTCGTTGTTTTTTGGGGTGGGGGGGGGGGGGGGGGTTTCAAACGTTGAAGAATTGTAAATTTCTTTCTTTCATTTTAAATTTAATTAATTATTTCACAATTATATATATATATATATATATATATAATATTTCTGATTTAGATACAAGGCGATTAAATAGACCCCAGTACATTGCTGTTACTTTATTTTATAGATCCCGAAAGGATGAAAGGTAAAGCTAACCTTGACGGGATTTGAATTCAGGATGTAAAGGGCTGTAACTCTATGCCGCTAAACATGTTTCCGACGCTCTACTAATCTGAACGTAATGGGCCGTAACTCTATGCCGCTAAACATGTTTCCAACGCTCTACTAATCTGAACGTAATGGGCCGTAACTCTATGCCGCTAAACATGTTGTCCGACGCTCTACTGATTCTGACAATGCCCCACCCTACTTAATAATATAAAAAAATAACAACAGAACATTAGTCCCACAAGTAACTACATCCAATTCAACTGATTGTCCCCCATTAAAAGTGTATGAAGACATCATTAGTACCGTACCATATTCTCTCTAATAGAAGACATCGCACTTTCTCTCTTGAAAATAGAAAATAAGTTTAATTCGTCTTTTGTGTGTTTTCGTGAGAAATATATGAATTTCACATTAGAAACTTTGTCATTTGCATTCTTTATACATTGAGGAAATTCTTCTGGTGAATTCGTGTAAGCCGCTTTAAAGTTCAACATACCAATTCTAGCTGTTTCATGTTTGATGATAACGCTAATTTAATGTGTTGCTTCTAATTCTGATGTTTCTTAACAAGTGCTCTCTCTCTCAAAATAGTTCCAATATCAGGACTGTCATATTGTGCCTATCAAGGAACTCCGCAGGTTCTAGGTTACCCTCGCTATCAAAGACAAGTGCTCTCTCTCTCAAAATAGTTCCAATATCAGGACTGTCATATTGTGCCTATCAAGGAACTCCGCAGGTTCTAGGTTACCCTCGCTATCAAAGACAAGTGCTCTCTCTCTCAAAATAGTTCCAATATCAGGACTGTCATATTGTGCCTATCAAGGAACTCCGCAGAAGATCTAGGTTACCCTCGCTATCAAAGACACGTGCTCTCTCCTATTTTCCCATGCAGATATTGAACAGTTTCCGAAATTTGTTATAAAGGCACCGAACGAATACATCCGGCGTTCCAGACCTGCCAACCTCTAAAGACCGAAACGAGGAGTACCATGAAAGAAAATGTCCCAAAACGGGGAGAAAAGAGGCAAAATGGGGAGATTTTACATAATGAAAGCTATACCCATTTTTACAAGAGAAGTCATCTTTCACCCACCCCAAAGTGGGTGGGAGATCTCCCTTGTCAGACGGGGAGAGTTGACAGGTCTTGGCGTTCTAACGACTCCGCCAATGTGCCGCCTGAAGGGAAGTGATGCAGTGTATAAAATCAACCCTGGTATATTATTTACACTTATTTCATCAACTCCAGATGAGTATAAAAGAAGTACATTGACGCCATAAAGATATGAACTCAGACCTGATTGCTACAAACACTTATTTTATTGACCCTAGAAATATATGATTTCTGGTATAGGCACAAGGCCAGTAATTTATGGGGAGGGGAAAGTGGATTAAATCGACCCCAGTACGTTACTGATACTTTATTTTATCAACCCCGTAAAGATGAAAGGTAAAGTTAACCTCGGTGGGATTTGAACTCAGACCGTAAAGGACTGTAACTCTATGCTGCAAAGAATGGTGTCCGACTCTCTACAGATACTGTCAATCCAGCCCTGTCCTTAGAGATATATAAAACAAACAGAACATAATTAGGTACTATTTCTGCCACTCTGCCACTCTGCCATTCTGCCATTCTGCCATTCTGCCATTCTTCTAAACTTTTATCATTTCTGTTTTATTCTTTTATTCCATTAGTTGAAAATCGTGGTTTGTCGTATCGCACAAAATAATAAATTCTGAAAATTTTCCCTCAGGTCCTATTTATTGGGAAAAGTCATTGTTTTATAGACTTTACACTTTACAGCATTCCAAAACCACCTCCAGGCAGAAATGCCAATAACACTTTATTGATTGAAAACGCAGTTAGATAAATATATATAATATATATATAAGGTGTGATAATTTCCGTCTAACGAACAAATCTGACATGATATCATGACAGCTGCTGGCTGAGACTTTCTGCTTTATAATAGAAATTACAATAATGAATAATTATCAAAATCTATTCTGTCGTTTGGGGAGAATTTTCAATTTTATATTGTAAGAAATACTAATAAAACAAAACTTCATACTTTACTAAAGTCTAAAAGTCTGAAGCAGAGGTTCTCAAACTTTGAGGTCAATATTCTTGGAGGGCGGTGAATTGGCAATATCGGTAGAGGGTCGGACACCATGTTTTCCAGCATACTTTCGTCCCTTTATGGTCTGAGTTCAAATCCCGTCGAGGTTAACTTTGCCTTTCATCCTTACGGGGTCGATAAAATAAAGTACCAATAATGCACTGGGTAATTGCTGGCCTTGTACCAAAAGTAGAAACAATTATTCTTGGAGGCAATCATCAAGGAGAAAATGCATTTATTCCCAAGATTCCTCTTATCCCTTCCTCTACCGAGCTGCCATTCAAATTCTCAAGACTTCAGTTCCGTGTTAGAACCAGTTTTGCTATGACCATAAATAAAACTCAGGCTCAGAGTTTCAAAGTTGTAGAATTGAATACAAGAGAATCGCTTTTTACCCATGGACAGATAAATGAAGGTTGTTCACGAGTGGAAACACCTAGAAATCTTCATATACTGTGGAGGAACGGTAAAACGAAGAATTTGGAGTATCTGGAAGATTTTCTTTCTGTTTATCTTTTGTAACACACACACCACAGTCTCACCTCATACTGTAAACTAGACAAACCTCCAATACAGTCATTTTCTCTTCTACCTGTCTTCTCTTATCAACTGTTTACCCGGGCAGCTGGGTACATCGGCTAGTATATATATAGAGAGAGTATATATATATATATATATATATATAGAGAGAGAGAGAGAGAGAGAGAGAGAGAGAGAGAGAGAGAGGGGAAGAGATAGAGAAAGAAAGGGGGATAGAGAGAGGGGAGGGGGAGAAATGAGGTGCAACAGAAATGAAACATGAGAAAAAAAAACGAGGATATAGTTTATGGAACACCCAAATGATTTAGAAGTCGACCTTAAGTAGGAGCAATAATATTAAGAAAGGCATGAAGGACAACACATCATTTTGTTTTGAAAATTTTGAAAGTAGGTTTATAAGTATGAATTTTCATAAGATTTTCGTAGTTGTCTCCGTGGCCTAGCGTTAGGTTCTAGAGACGGTGGAGATCCTGGTCTTGGGTTCAATCCTGGTCAAGAAATACATGTACCCTTTTTTCAGTTTTTATTTTAAAACCAATAGAAAAAAACTGAAAAGTTTTTTTACTGGGAACCCTACTCCCGACCAGAATCGAACTTCAGACCAGGATCACCACCGTCTACGATTCCTCCAACTAGGCCACTGAGACAGCTACAAGAGTATAATGAAAATTGATAATTATAAACCTACTTTCAAAATCAAAGTTAAAAAGATGTGGTGTTGTTCATGGCTTTACTAGAGCTGTTAGTCCTATTTAGGGTCGACTTCTGGTCATTATTGAAAGTCTCTGGATTTCGCAAAATACATATTTTTTATTGGAGAAGGTAAGATATTTTCCCGCAAAATTTTGATTGCACTGTTTCCACTTATGTATTTTTCGAAAATGTTATTTATTCATTATAAAAATTAAATGATAGCATTCTATATGTAGGTGGGCCCCCTTCATCTCCTGTCAACCAATATTTTTAGACCCAGTCTGCCTCTGTATATATAATCTTTTCCTGAGTCCTGTATTTTCGTTGCTGTGGTAATGCGGCTGGACTGCCGATCGCTATATTTGATTTGCTAAACTGTCTAAACGTATTGTTATTACTCTGGGGTACTATTCCCATTCGAGTGCTAAAACTACATACCGAATTTGCATTCGTTTGCTTAGCCGCAAACTAAAGCTTCGTTAATGCTGTACAAGAATTTGTGTGTATATATATATATATATATATATATATATATATAAGCAGGAGGGATATTCAATTTATTGGTAATTCAACAAATATAAATGTTTATAACTGATTCAGACCAAATAGGGTTTTATAAATATAGTTTCCATTTATTTAATATCATTGTGTGTGTGTGTGTGTGTGTGTGTGTGTGTGTGTGTGTGTGTGTGTGTGTGTGTGTGTGTGTGTGTGTGTGTGTGTGTGTATATATGTGTGCGTATTGTATATTACAATATATACTATATATTTTCTTCTACTACTTTACCAACTTATTCCTAGGAAGGTCACGTGGTGGCAAATCCGCCAAACTTGCCTTCCAGCCGGTCCTGCCTGAAGCATTCTATTTATAATATAATATATATTCTATTTATAATATAATATATATTGTATTTATAATATAATATATATTATAAATGTTATTTAAATATATAGTGTATATTATAATAAATATTATATATACAATATATCTTATAAATAATGTATAAAATACACTATATATTATAATATATTATATAAACTATATTCTATATACTGGCAAATAAGTGTGTAAGAGGTGGTGCCAGGTGACAGAACGAAACCGCCAGGAACTGGTTTCTTGTGGCACGTGGAAGGTTTCTATAGCAACAGTTGTTCCCTCGGTCTTACCAAAGTAAGTGGAGAGGGGAAGGTAATATTTCTGTAACACCAACCACCTCTCTCACTCTCTTCTTCTTCTTCTTCTCTCGCTATAGAAGGGGGAAGGGGAAGGTAATGTTACTATAACCAATTTGATTAGTTTCTCTTTGAGGTGGAGATTCGACCGCGAGTTCGGTCAGTTTCAGCTTCTAGCCTAGCACCCCCACCTGAACCTTCTCAAATACCTCGGTGTATTACTGGTACTTTATATATGCATTTTGTAAGCATGTGTGTCTTACGCTCATGCGCAAACTAAACTTAATTCTAACAACCGATATTAAAAGAGAAACCTAATACCAGGAAGGAAATCTCCGATTTCTCCCAAATTCCCCTCTACAAACCCCCTTCAATAATGGACAATTAAACCGACAACTGTTGACACTAAAGAATCTTCCAGCACATCTCTCTTACCATCCTCCGGGAAAACGCCTTCTCCATTCTTTCTGCCGAAGCTGTGGGGAGGCCAGCACGCGGGACCCCATTTGCTCACCAAACAGAGAGATGGGGAGGGCGAGAGAGAGGGAGGCGATGTCAGTGAGAGTTCGGACCATATCCCTGTGGTTGTGTTCATTACCCTAGTGCATTACTGGTGCTTTATTTTGTTTAATGAATGCATGCATACATGATGGCTGCCCCCTCGTTATCGAGTATAGCCATTGTATGATATACCATTATTAATAATGTACTGGGTAATTGCTGGCCTTGTGCCTAAAGTAGAAACAATTAATTAATTCTATCGTGCAATGCCTGTCCATGAAGATATTTTTAAAAGTGAGGAAAGACTGTGCACTGAGCCAATCCCACTCTCTGAGCAACAATAGCTATAACCTGAAATTAAGAAAAGATCAACATCATCGGTAACTACTGAGCCGCAGGTTTTATATCGGAGTTATCCCAGTTTCCTTCTCCTAGAGGAATGCCCTGACAAAGGCTAGGGGTCCTTCACTCCCAGTGGTTTAACCCCGCGATCGGGTATCCAGATCCAGCCCGACTATTTCTATGTCCCCGCGTATATACATACGCATGCATGTGTATGTATATGTGTATATGCATACACACATATGTACATGTATGGACTAGTAGTCCAGAAATAGCCGTCGAAACGGCTTGAGCTCTGCCGTCGGGGTTAAACATTTTCCTATTACCCACTCTACTGCCCTAAGTATTGAGTACTCTGGTGCGTTATGGTCCATCTGGTTCCTTACCACACCTCCTTCGTTATATATATATATGTGTGTATATATATATATATATGTGTATATATATATATATATGTGTATATATATATATATATATGTGTATATATATATATATATGTATATATATATATATATATGTATATATATATATATATATATATATATGTATATATATATATATATATATATATATATGTGTATATATATATATATGTGTGTATATATATATATATGTGTGTATATATATATATATATATGTGTGTATATATATATATATATATATATATATATATATGTGTATTCTCGTGTTTAAAACAAAATGTCTGACTGCCATACAGAGCTGAGCTGTCTACAGTTTATCTTTTATATAAATAAAATTAAAAAAACCCGCCCCCAGGGGGAAACAGCATCCCACCCTGGGGCGGGTAGTGGGATGGGTAGTCGGTATCTTTTTTTTTTTTCGCTTTTGTTAAATTTTTCTTTTTGTTTTTAGTTTTTTTCTTTTTCCTTTTATTAATTATCTCATTAACTATTCTTGATTACTAACAGTAAGGACAACTCGATACTTCCCGGAGTCATGGCTTACTAGCTCTATACGGACGTTTTTAAATTGATTAAATAAATAGTTGTATCAACAATAAATAAAGTCGATATTTTTGTGTGGTTTCTGAAATGTCTAATTACGCCATAACTACAGCTGAAGCCCTGCAAACCATTTACGTCAATGGATGTATTTGAAACCAGGTCTGTCAATATAAACAAGTCTGGCCCTGCCTGGACTGATGTTTTCCTGTACAAGATTGGGAGGATCACGTCCTGCCTGAGTAAGGTGTCACTTGAGGGTGAGAGGCTGATAATGTCTCTCATGTACACACATATACAAATACGTATATACACACACACACGTGCACACACAGGTGCATATTACGTGCACACACACAGACGTGCATATACACACACGTACGTGCACATATACATGCACACACACACGTGAACACATACACACACGTGCACATATACACACACACACACACGTACATACTGCCTGAGGAAGGGGTCCCATGAGGTTGAGAAGCTGATGCAGCCTCTCACGTACACACACACATATATATAAATACGTACACACACACACGTGTACACATACGTGCATACACACACACGTGTCATGACAAAAAACATCCAATCCACACTGTAAATGAGGTTGGTGTTAGGGAGGGCATCCAGCTTTAGAAATCAAGCCAGAATCAGTTCTGAAGGAGCAAGACAAGGTCAGCTGACCTGGCATTGCCCACAACAGGACAACCCGTCTAACCCATGCTAGCGTGAAAGAATAGACGTAAAATGGTGATGATGATGATGCATATTACATTACAAAAAAGAATAATTAAACAGAAAAATACAAAAATAACCGCAATGTTTTATTTATGTAAAATATGAACAGGAACAGTTGTGCAGCAGGAATTTTAATGTTTTTATCAATCTATTCTTCAGTATCTCCATCTTGACCGTAATTACATACAGATATACATTTGATACGAGAACATCCACTGCAAGAAAAACAAAGAAAAACACAGTTTAAGACATTTTAATTACACAATCTGGCATTAGGAAGGGCATCCAGTTGTAGAGAGCAAGACATGGTCACATGACCTGGCCTTTCTTACAACAAGACCCATGCTAGTGTGGAAAAATGAACATTAAATGGTGTTGATATATATATATATATTATATATATATATTTGTTTTGCAAGGTTTTTAACAATATCATTGTCATCATCATTTTACGTCCGCTTTTCCCTGCTTGCAAGGGTGGGACGGGTCCTATTCAGCACAGCATCTCTCCACTTGTCACGGTCCTTCGTCACTTCCTCTGTGAGCTTCAGCGATCTAAGGTCCGCTCTCCCCACCTCTGCCCATGTTTTTCATGGTCTTCCTCTACTATGTCTTCCTTCCACTGGGATTTCTTGGCACTTCTTTACCCAGTGGTCATCCTCCATGCACATCACATGTCCATACCAACACAGTCATCTCTCCCACACACCACAACTTATCCCTCTTATACCCAGTTTCTCTCTCAACACATCACATGTCCATACCAACACAGTCATCTCTCCCACACACCACAACTTATCCCTCTTATACCCAGTTTCTCTCTCAACACATCACATGTCCATACCAACACAGTCATCTCTCCCACACACCACAACTTATCCCTCTTATACCCAGTTTCTCTCTCAACACATCACATGTCCATACCAACACAGTCATCTCTCCCACACACCACAACTTATCCCTCTTATACACAGTTCCTCTCTCAACACATCACATGTCCATACCAACACAGTCATCTCTCCCACACACCACAACTTATCCCTCTTATACACAGTTTCTCTCTCAACTCATCCATGCTTGGTCGTTCACGCACATTGACATTGCACATCCAACGGAGCATGCTTGCCTCATTTCTCTCCAGCCGTCGCATATCCTCTGCGGTTGCTGCCCATGTCTCACTACCATGCAGCAACGTGCATCTCACACAGGCATCATATAACCGGCCTTTCGTACGCAGGGAGAAACCCTTCTTTGTCAACAGAGGAAGCAGCTCCCTAAACTTCTTCCAAATATATATATATATAACAAAGAAGGTGTGGTAAGAAACCAGGTGGACCATAACACACCAGAGTACTCGATACTTAGGGTAGTAGAGTGGGTAATAGGAAAAGAGTCAGGACCCCGACGGCTGAGCTCCAGCTGTTTTGACAGCTGGATCCGAACAGATCTAGCTGTTGAAACGGCCAGAGCTCAGCCGTCGGGGTCCTGACTCTTTTCCTATATATATATATATATATATATGTATATATACATGTATATATACCTGTATATATATATTTATGTGTATGTATATATATATATATATACATGTGTGTATATATATATATATATATATACAAACACACACATGTATATATAATCAATAAATAAACAGTGAACTAATAAACCATACTCACTTGTCATTTTTTTCCACTCTGTAAAATTTCTCAACATCCAAACGTCCAAGAATCTCACCAAAGTTCTCATCATGTGTGATAATTATCAATTGGAAATTTTGTTGTTCATGTCGGCTTTTGATGATACTAGAATATACAAAAACATAGAATAGAATTTTAGAATATTGGTAGAGCTGGTGCCACAATAAAATACAGAGCCTACACTGTAAAGTGGTAGTGCTGGTGTCAAAATGAAATACATTCAGTCTACACTGTAAAATGGAACGCAGCAAGTGGAGAGATGCTGTGCTGAAAAGAACCCATCCAACCCATGCAAGCATGGAAAAACGGATGTAAAAATAATGATGATGATGATGATGATGATGTGGCTTAACAGGTCAGGTAACTAAAGTGACCAAATTTTGCTCTTATGCTCCATTTTTGACTTGGATTCTACAACTGAATGCCCTTCCTAACACCAACTATTTTGCAGCATGTACTGAGAGCATTTTATCATGACTCAGGCACTACCATCTCACACGGTGGACTGGGTACTCCTTATCGTGGCACCAGCACAACCACCTTACAGTGTAGGACGGGGTACTTTTTACCGTGATACCAGCACAATCCAAGTTAAAATGTAGACATATATGTATTTACAGATCAATTTTATTATGACTAACAAAAAGATTAATGACAAAAGTTAAACATACTCCACCAAAGCATTAGCCAAACTTTCTATGTTTTCTTGGTCCAAATTAGTTGTAGGTTCATCTAAAGCCAGAATTCCACAACTGAGACAGAATGTTTCAGCTAGCGCCAACCGAATTATTATTGAAGCAAGGACCTGGAAATTATAGAAAACAGGGATTCATGAGAATTTTGTTAGATATAATTATACTTTGGAAGGGTCATGTTGACAATAAAAACACATGCACCTGTTGGTTTTCTCTTCTATTATTTTTATTGCTCTACTGGATTTTACACACACATATATATATTATTACTGGAACTCTATAAGAATCCAGCTTCTATAATTTTCAGCAAAAACAGAGTGCATTGCTCTGATGATTGCCAACTAGCGTGAAACAGACTGTTAGCTTCTCTCCCTTCTTTCGGCGAAAAGAAGTGACATAATCGTTACTTTAAAACCGATAGCGTATGGTCTTCTAAATGTTTTTAATTAAACATACATTCATGTATACATCGCTATTTCAGAGCACTAATCCTAATATATATATATAATCCTTATGGAGCCCTCTTC
This sequence comes from Eledone cirrhosa, assembly GCA_964016885.1. Taxonomy (NCBI): domain Eukaryota; kingdom Metazoa; phylum Mollusca; class Cephalopoda; order Octopoda; family Eledonidae; genus Eledone; species Eledone cirrhosa. Next base: position 2,037,999 of record OZ024758.1, read on the forward strand.
GGATCTTAGTCTTCACATTTTTTATTACTATATATATTTATTGTTATACTTTGGTTTTCCCTTCAATTTATTACAAATTTCCAGTTGGTTGGCCGGTTGTTTATTTGTTGTCAAAGCTCTTTCATCACACATTCTGTGACCTCCTCAGTAACTAATTTGTTATTTCATGTTTCTTCTTTGTGTTGTCCTACACCATCTTGTTTTTGTGTGTTGTCAACACAAAAAAATAAGATGGTGTAGGACAGAACAAAGGAGAGACACAAAATAACAAATTCTTAATCACTGAGGAGGTTACAAAAAGTGTGATGAAAGAGCTTTGACAACAAATAAACAACCAATATATAGACAGTATTATGCCAAAATCAGAAACTGACCTTTTGACCTGCACTGCATCTCCCTCTCATGTCAATAACTGCATCACCTTTAATCATGACCACATGGTAATTATAACTACGTCTAATCTTCACAACTCCACTTTCATCTTCACTAGATTGGATCTCAATGGTTTCAATATCTGAAATTAATTATAAAGTCATTAGTTGAGGTGGTAAATTAGCAGCGTCATTAGAGAGTTAGAATGTTTTGTGGTTTTTGTTCCAGCTGTTTGTGTTCTGAGTTCAATTCCTGCTGTACAAACTACTTCTGTTGTGACCCATCCAATTGTTGCTCGGGAAAACCAATGATGATGATGATGATGATGATTCTGTTTTTGTTTGATTGCAGTCGTGAGGTTTGCTGAGTAATGAAAAGTCACTTTTTTCTTTTCCTTTTTAACCCTTTAGCATTTACATTACTATATCTACTATTGTAAAGGCGCATGGCTTAGTGGTTAGAGAATTGGGCTTGCAATCGAAAGGTTGTGAGTTCAATTCACAAACTGGGAGATGTGTTGTTTCCTTGAACAAGACACTTTATTTCACGTTGCTCCAGTTTACTCAGCTGTAGAAATGAGATGATAGGACCGGGGTCCCTATTAAATCACCCAAGATACCTCTGAGATATACCTTGGAGGAGGCCAGCTAAACCTGGATAGGTGTGAGCTGTAACAACATATCTACTATTATATTTTCACAGTAAATACTTTATTTCACATAATTATCTCATATAATATCAAATCTATGAAATTTTGATATTATCAATTTTGAGAATGGTTGGTTATAGCCAGTTTGAAGAGAAAGAGATGAGAAAATTCTGGCCGGATATGGCCAGTTTGAATACTAAAGGGTTAAAACCTTTTAACTAAAGACTCAGCAACTACTAAATATTCTCATTTAATTGTAAATTGTCAATAAAATTCAAAAGTAATTTCAAGTGAGGACAGGAAGAACATAAAATATATAAAAATGTAGAAATACTGCAGGACTACTGTTTCAAATATTAGAGAACATTCAGTTTATTTTACCGTGTCCTTTATAAGTATTTCTCCAAAGGTCTCGAATGATCTTGTTTATTTCCTTCATTTTCAATTTGTGGTAATTCATGATGGCACTAAATTAAAGACAAAACATTATTAATATTAAATGTAAAAAACAAAGTTGTCTCTAATCGAGACGAAGTGAGAGTTTATTTGAATACATATAAAAATGAGAAAACACATCTCTAGAACAGCCATTAAAACAGCTAAATGTTGTCAAAGACAGCAAATGGGCAAAAATGCCTCAAATTCACAACCTTTCAATTGCAAGTCCAATGCTTGAATCACTAAGCCCGGCACCTTCACTAATGAAATATACCACCTATGTAATTTCAGGCAGTTTGGTATCAAAAATATAGAAATATAAGATGAAATTAACAATCTGTGTTATATTCAACATTTCAGTAAAAACTTATCACAGAGAAATACAACAAAACATGGTCGTTACTTACGATTCAAGAGCAACATCATACTTCTCTAAGTCTTGCTTGGCCATTTCTGTGGTCTGAAAACATACGATATAGCAATGAGAGGTAGAATAACAAACCTATATCACCATCATCATCACCACTATCACTACCACTATCACCATAACCATCATAACCATCATCATCATTTTTACATGCTTTAACTCTGCAATGGACTGGCAAAATACTTCATTTCACGTTGCTCCAGTATACTCAGCTGAAAAAAATGAGTACCAGCAATATGCTGGGTGTTTAACCCTGCGATGGACTGGTGTCCTGTCCAGGGGGGAATCTTGTACAGTCATTCACTTCAAACCATGAAACCAGGATAAGAACTGGCCTAAAGAGTTTTCTTTCTTAAGACAGACTTTAACCCTGTGATGGACTGGCGTCCTGTCAGCTAATTCTACCTCCAGTCATACACTAACAGGAAGGGAATCCAGCCATAGAAACCAAGCCCAAATCAGTTCTGTGTGAGTGAAATACGGTCCTCCGACCTGATCTCTCACAAAGGGACAGCCTGCCTAACCCATGCTGGTGTGGAAGATAGACGTTAAACAATGATGATGATGATTAATGATGATCAAACACTAATCAACATCATCATTTAACGTCCATCTTCCACGCTAGCATGGGTTAGATGGGAATTGTCCCACTTGAAGCAAGACTGATCGGGTGACCGTATCTGGCAGGTTTTCTATGGCTGGATGCCCTTCCTAACACCAACTACATTTACAGTGTGGACTGGGAGCCTTTTTACCGTGTCTCCTACACAACCACATTACAGTGTGGACTGGGTGTTTTTTTTTGTCGTTACACCTACACGACCACTTTAGTTTGAACTGGATGTTGTGGTACCAACATAATTTTACAGAGAAAGGGTGAGGGGAGTGGGAGGGTGGAGTAGGGTGTATATTTGGTTAAGAGGGGCCTACTGACTATAGGTTACCTTTATATGTAGGGAAGGTGGGTCTTCTGTATTACTAGTAAAATATAAAACAGACATAGACAGAAGAAACAACTTACTCGTAAACTAATCACTGTTTGTTGATATCTTTGAAAAGCATGTTTATGTGAGTCAGTCACAAGTTCCTCATTGATTGATGCAATCTGTGCTTTGAAACCATCTTGTCGTCCAAGAGTAATGGCTTTCTGTAGAGGAAAACAAGGAGAAGATATGGTATATAACAATTATGATGGATAATACTGAGGGCAACCTTGCCCAGACTTGTGGTTTTTGTCGTGACTCCAGCACTACCACCTTATAGAGTGGACTGGATTTTATCAGGACTACCACTTTACAGGGCGGACTGGGTGCTTTTTTGTCATGGCACCAGGACTGTCACTTTACAGGGTGCATTCTGTAAACATTAGTAATCTACAACAAACACATCACATTACATCTAACCCTAACTCTGCCTCAAATAAACAAAACAACAACTGACCTCCCTATCAAGTTTTTCCTGTTTAGTTGTCAACGTTCGCAGTTGTTCAGTTAAACTGTGGTCACCAAAGTCACCGAGCTTCTTCTTAATATTTTCTATCTCCTCTTCCTGCTTCTCAATTTCACTCTCTTTGCTGCGTAACAGAACAGTATCATCAAGTTCCCTCTTCCTCACCTGATACAAGTAAAAACAATTTAAAATTTGGTTAGAAGCAAGTTAAAAATAAATAATAGCTCATTAGAAATATGTAGCAAATGTTAGTATGTAAAACAGATGTAGTTGGTGTTAGGAAGGGCATCCAGCTGTAAAAAACTAAGGTAAAATCAGTTCTGTATGAGCAAGGTGTAGTCATATGACCTAACATTGCCCACAACAGGACAATTCGTCTAACCCATGCTAGCATGGAAAAATGGATGTAAAACAGTGATGATGATGATTTATTATAAAAAATAGGATGGTCATGGCTAGAAACGCCAGTCTAATCAGGGTTGAAATAGCAGGAGTCACGTTATTAGTAAATAATTTCTAAAATAAATACCTCTTCCTTGGACAGTTCTTTCCTAATATTAGACATTTTGTCTTGTAATTTCTTTCTTTCTGAGACAATGAGCTCAATTTCCTTCTTCAGAGTCTCATTTCTGTTCTTCTTTTCTTCAAGAAACGCAGCCTTACCAACTTTTTCATATCTAAATACAAACAACAAAATAAGATGTTTTACCCTTTAACATTTACATTACTCTATACTAACAGAAAACCACCCCAGGGTGGTTTTCTGCTAGCATGTGTAGTGTGTATATTGATATTATACGCAATATAAACGTTATCATATAACAATGCAAATATATGAATGTTTATATAAGCGATGTGATATTGCGTCCGTTATATCGTAACAGGAAGTATTGACATTTGACAATTGTAAAAGAAGTGAATCTTAAAATAAGCAATCATTATATATAAGAATATTTATGTTTAATCAACAACTACAAAATTTAGTAGATAAATTATGTAATATTCATTCATTATTTATTCAAAGTAATCCAACTTATTTTACTAACGGGATAAAAAAATATATTCAGGACACAGTCCCACACTCCTCCCTCTATTGTATTAGGATTTACTATTATATTTTCATAGTAAAGGCTTTACCTCACATAATATCAAATCTGTGAAATGTTGATATTATTTATTTTGAGAAGAATACCTTAACATAAGTATGAGTAGCTGGTTACAGCTGGTTTGAACAGAAAAAGGTGAGCGAATTCTGGCCGGATATGGCCAGTTTAAATGCAAAAGGGTTAATGATAACTATATGGACTAAACAGTCTTAATATTTTACAGAAGGACTAATGTGATGTAGGGATATTCATGCCTTTCAGGCAGACTAACAGAAAAGATAGACTTTATTCAGACACTCTTCACTTTCCTGACATTTGTACATTATTCTATGTACTATACATGCACCTTTGATGAGATGTAGTGCACCTGAGCACTGTACACAATAATTTTCATTGTTATTATTTTAAACTTACTTGTCAATAGCTGACATATAGCTGTTTAACTGACTCACACCCTTCTGTTGGATCTCCTCATACTAAAAGAATCAAGAAAAATAAAACATAAATCTGAGTGCTTTGAAATTTGAAAATGTGAGACTCCTAACTGCAGAAAATAACAGTAACAACAGTTGTTTGCTATAAATAATAGCTGAGAGAATCAGGTAAAATACCCCTAGAACAGACATTGTAGATAAGACCACACCACTATCAGACTTTTACACAGCAACTAAAATACAAATCCTTAGCAAAAGAGTCGGGTGACGACACGACATGTTACGGCACAACACAACATGCCAAGACACAGCACGGCACAACACAACATGTCACCAAATAACACAGCACGGCACAACACAACATGCCAAGACACAGCACGGCACAACACAACATGTCACCAAATAACACAGCATGGCACGACACAACACGTCACCAAATAACACAGCACGGTACAGCATGACACAACACAACACATGACACGGCATGACACAGCACATTACAACACGTCACAACTTTTATTTACTATAAACAATTGACATGAAATGTTGATCTTTTAAAAGTTATTTGCCAGAAATTATTCCTCTTAAATTAAGTCTCAGATGACTCACCTCTTTTCTTCTTCTCTCAAATGCCTCTTCCTTCTTTGTCGTCACAGAACACTTTTCATCAACCAAATCGCCTATATTAGCCTTTCGTTAAAAATAAACAGAAATTATATCGATTTTTGATTAAGTCAGAAATCAACACATTTTGGAAAAGGAGGGTGGTATTTGGTATTTGATTAATATACTAGTAGGTCACAGAAGTCAAGGAACTGATGATGATGATGATACTAATGGAACCTGTGTAAATTTCACATTTAAAAATATTTTTGTGCCTATTTTGATGCTTAAATTCATAGACCTTTATATCATTGTTCCCAATATGGTAAAAGTTCTGAACATGTCTTTGATTTTGTTCTCTATTTATGGTTGTTTGAAGCGAAATACAAACATAACAATAACAATAATTTCTAGTTTAGGCACAAGGCCAACAATTTTGGGAGAGGGGAAAGTTGATAACATTGACCCCAGTGTATTACTGGTACTTTATTTTATCGACCCCGTAAGGATGAAAGGCAAAGTTTACCTTGGTGGGATTTAAACTCAAAACGTAAAGGGTCGTAACTCTGTGCTACACAGCTTGTTGTCCGTTGCTCTATCGATTCTGCCAATTCACTACCATAATAATAATAATGGTTTCTGATTTAGGCATACTGCCAACCATTTTTCTGCCTTAACCCTTTAACATTTAAAGCAGTTGTATCTGGCCAGAATTCTCTCACCTCTTTCTGTTCAAACCGGCCATAACTGGCTGCTCATACTTATGTTAAGGTCTTGTTCTCAAAATAAATATCAAAATCTCATTGATTCAATGTTATGTGAGATATTATATGAGGTAAAGCCTTTACTGTGAAAATACAATAGTATATATAGAGTAATGTAAATGTTATGTGAGATATTATGTGAGGTAAAGCCTTTACTGTGAAAATACAATAGTATATATAGAGTAATGTAAATGTTATGTGAGATATTATGTGAGGTAAAGCCTTTACTGTGAAAATACAATAGTATATATAGAGTCATGTAAAAATAATTGAAGAGGTAATTGAGTAAAAACATTTACCTGTAAAGGTTTCAATTGTTCTTTGAATTTCTGAAAGATTTAAAAACAAAAATATGAAATCAGTTCTGATTTTGCCAATGTTTAACTCTTTAGCATTTAAACTGGCCATATCCGGCCAGAATTCTCTCACCTCTTATGTTGGTATAGACATATGATGTGTATGAAAGATGACAGCTGCATAAAAAGGTGCAGAGCGCTAAAAGTCGATGGAGTGGAGAGACCCAAGAAGACCTGGAATGAGGTGGTAAAAGCTGATCTTACCCAATTACACCTCTCAAAGGCGATGAGACAGGACCAAGACGACCTCTGGTGTTACGCAGTAATACAGATGACCCAACTTCCCATGAGTACAAGCTGAAGCATATAGACAGTATACCCCCAACTCCTCCCACTGTTGGTATCGCAACAAAAAAGCACCTAGTCCACACTGTAAAGTAGTCGTGTAGGCACCACAATAAAAAAGTACCCAGTAATCACTGCAAATGAGGTTGACGTTAGGAAGGGCATCCAGCTGTAGAAACCAAGCCGTAACCAAGCTGTATGAGCAAGACATGGTTACCCGACCTGGCATTGCTCACAACAGGACAACTCGTCTAACCCATGCTAGCGTGAAAGATGGACGTTAAACGATGATGATAACATCTATCATTGTCTGAATGAAATAATTAATAATTTTTGTAAATCCCTCCGACTATGGAAACAGATTTCGGAACCAAAATGTCTGAGGATAAACTTAGCCAAAATTGAAGTGCTAGTAAGTAGGAAAGAAGACCCTGATTCCCTCGGGGAACTGGTCCTTCTCCATATGTAGAAAAGGAGAAGGCAGAAACCCCATATGAAAATCTTGGGTAGACAAGAGATGTAGAGGTCTAACAGGTAGACTAACAGGAAGGAAAGACCTTGTATGTAGAAGATGCACAGGAGTACATGAGGGGAAGAGTGTTAATGATATAAACCTTTTCCGATCACAAGAAGGATCCGTAGAAGTGGTTGATAGTTTCTGCTATTTAGGTGACTTAATTAGCAGTGAAAGAGGGTGCTCTGAAAGCATAATAGCTAAAATAAAGATAGGCTGGAAAAGGTTTAGAGAGCTACTCCCATTGTTGACAATAAAAGGTTTCTCCCTACATACCAAAAGACGGCAATATGATGCCTGTGTGAAGTGCAATCCTGCATAGTAGTGAAACATGGGCTACGCTTCTATACAGCATACAGCAATGCCTGCACTGCTATACAGAAACACATGTGTCTTGTCTATTGAGATCTTTTCAGAAAAGTTACCTACCTTCATAGCAGCCTTATGATCCACGTTGTCACTACGCAAAGCAGAATTGCTTTTCTCAAGCTCTATCTTCTCCTGAAGGTTCTTTTCTATCTGTAATTTCTCTGAATTTAATGAGAAAACTTGACTGTGAAGCTTGTTCACTTTCTCAGAGTGATCACTAAGTTTCTGTCGTTGAACCTCAAGCTCATGATTAGTGGAACGCCTGTTTAAAACAAAAAGAAACTATCAACAACCTGTAATGATTTAGCAGAAAATGTCAATAAACTAGTTGGTTACTTCAAATGTTTAACTCTTAAGCATCTACATTACTCTATATATACTATTGTATTTTCACAGTAAAGGCTTTACCTCACATAATATCTCACATAACATTTACATTACTCTATATTTACTATTGTATTTTCACAGTAAAGGCTTTACCTCACATAACATTTACATTACTCTATATATAGTATTGTATTTTCACAGTAAAGGCTTTACCTCACATAATATCTCACATAATATTGAATCTACGAGATTTTAATGTTATTTATTTTGAGAAAAATACCTTAATGTAGGTATGAGCGGCAGGTTATGGTTGGTTTGAACAGAAAGAGGTGAGAGAATTCTGGCTGAAAATAACTTACAACTTTGACTGTACAGTTTCTTTTTCATTAGTCACATCTTCAAGACTGCGATCACCAACAGAATCTTTAGAACAATAGAATTGGAACAACTATCAGCGAAGTTATATTAAAAAGAAAAAGATTAGTTTATCATCATCATCATCGTTTAACATCTATTTTCCATGACATCCAAACCGATGCCAGCATGGACATAGAAATAGTGATGGTGGTGGTGGTGATGATGGTGATTATGATGATGACATGATGATGATGATGATGATGATGATGAATGCAACATTAACACCAACTGACTGATGCATTCTAGGTGCAGTAAAATAAACATCAGGTTTATATGTAGAGACATACTAAAGAGGGCATATATAGCTAAGTTGCTCTGAAAGTACACAATAAGCCAAGTAGATGCAGAGAACAATACAATTGCAGCTTACCGACTCCTACATTAGATAGCAAGGATTTCTGGATTTTGATCTTCTTGTCAATTTCTTTCACTTCAGCGAGATAACGATCTAACAATAGGATATCAGGCAACATACTTTTAGCAATGGATTCATCACTCATTAGGTCCTGCTGTTCTTCCTCTGCCTACAAAAAACAAGCATTTATTCATGAGCAAATGTGTCCAATCTATATATAAATTTCTGCGATTCTATCACAACACGTAAAGAGAGAGGAGTAGTTTCACTACCTCATACTACTCCTCTCTCTTTACATCTGCTCCCTGCGTGAATGTATGTGATGTGTAAAAGGAAGGAAGGGGATGGTGAAAAGACTACACTGTGTGAGTGTATGTGTATGTGTGTGTGTGTAAATGTATGTGTGTGTGGTGTGACAGTGTCTTAGAGGAGGTCTTGAAAAGGGTTATGGGATTTGCTTTCTTCCTGACTAAATGATAAAAGAAATTGACTGCACAAACCTCTTGAATACCTTGGTTCAGTTTCATTGTGGCACTGTTGACATTGTCTAACTCCCTTTTAATGACCGGTATTTCATTTGTAGATAGAATATTCAGCTAGAAATTGAGGAAAGAAAACAGAAATTGGAGTGAGCAATATAATATGCCAGCATGGAAAAATCAACATAAAAATGATGATGATGATGATGATGATGATGATGGTGATTATTATTATCATCATTATTATTTGAAATATTGTGGACTGGAAACTTTTTACCGTGTTACCCATACGACCACATTACAGCGTGGACTGTGTGTTTTTTTGTCGTGACACCTACACGACCTCATTAGTTTGGACTGGATGTTGTGGTACCAACATAACTTTACAGAGAAAGGGTGGTGTTGGTGGGGCTGGGAGGATGGAGTGGAGTAGTGAGTTGGGGTGTGTTTGGTTTGGAGGGGCCTACTGACTGTATGTTAACTTTGTACATAGGGAAATAACTTACCTCTTTTTTAATTGGTATCAACTGCTGTAGATTATCATATTCAATCTGGTGTTGATTAAGATCCCTCTCACTTTTCTGTAGCTTCGAAGGGACCATCCGTAATTTATTCTCAAGCTAAAAGATATTAAAAAAGTAAGCATTATCATAGTACCAGTAATGCACTGGAATAATTGCTGGCCTTGTGCCAATAGTAGAAACAATTATCATAGTTGATCATCACAGTAATGTTTACTCACAGGACATGGCTGGAACAAATCTTCAACATACAATTCATCTCTAATGTCTTTAACATCTCATCAAGCAATATTCTTTCAAATTTTCTCATCTCCTCTAAAACTACCCTCCAGTGTTTATAAATAAAACAAAAAGCTTTTCCACTCAGCATATATTAAACCATTCATATCTCCATACCATCTCTAAACTATTTATCTCTCCATACCATCTCTAAACTATTTATCTCTCCATACCATCTCTAAACTATTTATCTCTCCATACCATCTCTAAACTATTTATCTCTCCATACCATCTCTAAACTATTTATCTCTCCATACCATCTCTAAACTATTTATCTCTCCATACCATCTCTAAACCATTCATATCTCCATACCATCTCTAAACTATTTATCTCTCCATACCATCTCTAAACCATTCATATCTCCATACCATCTCTAAACCATTTATCTCTCCATACCGTCCCTAAACCATTCATATCTCCATACCATCTCTAAACCATTTATCTCTCCATACCGTCCCTAAACCATTCATATCTCCATTCCATCTCAAGCAGAGAAGGGGGGAGGGAGTGTGTGGGTGTGTGCCAGAGAGAAGTAGAAGACATCGCCCCCATCTAATAAGAATGAAAAATCAAAAGGAAGATGTCAAAGAAGTGAAATAACATCAACAGTAATAATAATAATAATTGTTTCTACTTTAGGCACAAGGCCTGCAATTTGAAGGGGAGGGCAAAGTCGATTAAATCGACCCTAATGAATTACTGGTACTTTATTTTATCGAACCCATAATGATGAAAGGCAAAGCTAACCTCAGCGTGATTTTAACTCAGAACGTAAAGGACCATAACTTTATGCCGCAAAGCATGTTGTAATGAATAGAATAAACATACCTCTAATATTAAATCCCAACTTTCTTGCTCTTGTTCAAAGCCTCGATGACATAAGGGACAGCAAGGATTATCTTTTTTCAAGTCAACAACAAATTTCTTAAAGAAATGTTCTGACCCCATCAAAGATCCCCGAAGTCTACAGAAAAGAGAGATAAAAAGATGTAGCTGATTCATTACATACACAACAAACCACATTAATAAGACAATATCAAAAAGTATAAAACAGTAATATGACTGCATCACATTAAAAGGATGTAGCTGATTCATTACATACAGCTGGATACCCTTCATAACATTGACATGGTTTCTACAACTGGATGCCCTTCCTAACACCAATCTCACATTGACGAGATTTCTACAACTGGATGCCCTTCCTAACACCAGAGGATAACAATACAATTCAATAAAACAATATATTAATTTAACACTTGTTACAGTTAGAAAACAGCCTTAACGTTTCAGATGATAGTCATCATCATCACCGTTTTACGTCCGTTCTTCCACGCTAGCATGGGTTAGACGGGTTGTCCTGTTGTGGGCAGTGTCTGGTCGGCTGACCATGCCTTGCTCATACAGGAACTGATCTGGCTTGATTTCTACAGCTGGATGCCCTTCCTAACACCAACCTCATTTACAGTGAGTGCTGGGTGCTTTTTCGTGGCGCCTACACGTCCACTTTACAGTGTGGGCTGGGTGCTTTTTTGCCGTGGCACCTCCACGACCACCTTGCGGTGGGGGGGGGGGGGGGGGGGGGGCATTTTGTTTATATGCTTCAGCATGTACCCATGGGAGGTCGGGTACCCTGTATTACTGCGTGACGCCAGAAGTCACGGTCGTAGAGAGTTGATTAATAAATTGTTTGTAGTAAACTATAACAAAAATAAAAAAGTATCGTACTCTTGAAATTGATTGAGCTTTTGCTGTGTGTTCTGTAAACAGTCATCAAAAGTGTCCTCTCCACAAACATCTTGCAACTTTTCTTCCAACTCTGCAGAAATAAACCCCAAAGGAAAACATTAGAGAAACGTGTGACTCGAAATGTTATTAGATGTAGGCCTGCCTATACTGTTAAAAAGTCTACTTCACATGTAGTTTTGGGTTCTATGTCGACCCATGCTAGCGTGGAAGATGGATGTTAAGCAATGATGATGATGATGTGTGGAACTTCAGGTGTTTTCAGGGCCTCCAAGAGAAATTTTGCAAGGTGGTACAAGACCCCTTAGGGGCCCGAAGCAGGCAAAGATTTTTCTCAAAATAGATGTTCCATGGTTACTGTGGGGCCTTCTTAGCTCTTGGGCCTCCGGAACAAAGTACCAACTGGACTTCACCCCCTGTCATAGGCCTTGGACTTATCTGTAGAGTAGACTGGTAGCTATGGAGTTTGGATGTTGTTTGGTTGCTGTGGGGGGGGGCCTTCTTTTTCCCTACTTTTCCTTCCATTACATTTATAGTTCTTTCCAATACTGCTTTCTTTTTTTGTATGTTTAAACAATTTATAATTAAGATAAACATTAAATTATTTTTACTTACTTTTTGCTTTATTCTCTTTTTCTCTCAGATTTTCCCTGAATAAAATAGAAATGTAATTTTTATAAGATTTCTATAATTTATGCTGAAAAAAGTTTAGAAAATACAAAAAAAAAATGGTACAAAAGTGGAAATGTCCAGAGTTGACTACTAATGTGTAACCTGAAATTATAGCAAATAACAGAAAAACTACTGATACTAAAGGCTGGGAGTTTGGTCATTACTGGTGCCGCTAATAGCAGGAACCACTTTTTATGATTGACTAGTTTTTGAAAGGTTTTGAATCTGTGCAGATATCTAAGACTAAGGAGAGAGAGAGAGAATGATAAAACTGTCACTAATAAATAGAAATTCAACAACATGTACTCAATGAAAACAAAATAAAAACTTACAAAAGCATTCTCTTCTGAGTTTCTTTACTGGACAACTCTCGTTTTAATCCATCGACTTTTTCTGTGGATTTTTGAACAACAATTGACTGCTTGCTACAGAAAATTTTTAAAATATCAATGTTTATTAACAAAATTCAGTATATACTTATAATTACTGTCAAATTAATTAGGATTTAAAAAAATATATAATGTGGTTGGCATTAGGAAGGGCATCCAGCCGTAGAAAACCAGCCAGAAACACCCCTATTTGAGCGAGACACTGTCACCCGACACAACTTATCTCAAAATAGGACCCATCTAACCCAAGATAGATGTTAATCGATGATGATGATGATATACATTAACCCTTTAGCTATTTACATTACTCTATATATATTATTGTATTTTCATAGTAAACGCTTTATTTCATACAATTATCTCACATATCAAATTCACACTTTTTTCCACGCTTGCATGGGTCAAACAGGTCGTCCACATTGAGAGACAAGTCTGGTCAGAATTAGACACGCGGGACCTTGCTCCGACGGGACTAAATTTGGCCAGGTTTTTTTTTACAGACATGGGCAGCAACTGCAGAGGATATGCAATGGCTGGAGAGAAATAAACATACTGCATTGGATGTGCAATGTCAATATGTGTGAACGACCAAGCATAGGTGAGTTGAGAGAGAAACTGTGTATATGAGGGATAAGCTGTGGTGTGCGGGAGAGAAGACTGTGTTGGTATCGACATGTGATGCGCATGGAAGATGACCACTGGGTAAAGAAGTGCTAAGAAATCCCAGTGGAAGGAAGACACAATAGAGGAAGACCACGAAAAACATGGGCGGAGGTGGTGAGAGTTGATCACTGAAGCTCACGGAGGAAGTGACGAAGAACCGTGACAAGTGGAGAGATGCTGTGCTGAATAGGACCTGTCTCACCCTTGCAAGCAGGGAAAAGCGGACGTAAAATGATGATGATGCCCTTCCTAACACCAACCACATTGTATCATAAAAATAACTTTCTCAAACGTTCACCCTTGGTTTGCAAGTCAAAGGTGACACATGAATAGTGTGGGGAGTGAGAACCATAAAAATAACTTTCTCCACAATGGTTCAATAAGATATAGAAGAGATTTTTACCTTGTGTATTCATTCAAAGTTTCACGAAGATTATGTTGAGGCATACTTCCCAGAAGATGAATAATGGTATTTTCATGACGTGATTTACTAAAAACAAATATAAAGTATGCAATATGTAATATTTGGCTTTTAACTAGAGGTAGGTAGCTGCACTGCTTAGAGATAAATCTATACTAATTAAAAAACCAAATTAGAATTTAGTTTCTCGCCCTAACATAGCGGATACATAAATGCATTTGTGAGTTTTATATCAAATAATATTTGGTTTGTTTGGAAGCAAACAGCCTTGTTACGCTGTTTTTTAGATGACCATTACCATCCTTAGGCTAATCAGCCGATGTACACTTTATATCAGCCATGGGCAACCTACAGCCCGCGATGCTTTCTGAATGGCTTGCCTAAGTCACCTAAGTGACAGTAAAGGCTTTACTTCACATAATATCTCACATAACATTTACATTACTCTATATATACTATTGTATTTTCACAGTAAAGTCTTTACCTCACATAATATCAAATCTATGAGATTTTTATATTATCTATTTTGAGAACAATACCTTAACATAAGTATGAGCAGCCAGTTATGGTTGGTTTGAACAGAAAGAGGTGAGAGAATTCAGGCCAGATACGGCTGGTTTAAATGCTAAAGAGTTAATTAACTCAGTTATGAGAGTAAAGTAACAATCCTACTAAAAATGATTTCCTGTACCTTTTTTGAATTAGGTCTTCTTTGGTTGTTTTATCTTTGTTTAACGAAGTAAGCTGTGCCTTGACATCGGAGTGTTCATTTAGCTTTTTTACAAGACCACTGAAACAAGACACTGAAAGTATTAGAATTTAACATAGTTGTTTCTACTTTTGGCACAAGGCTAGCAATTACCCCAGTGTATTACTGGTGGTGTTGTGTGGTTTGTTGTACACCACAACACTTCACACATCTCCACACAACACACCACACACCACCACACAACACACCACACAACACTTCACACATCTCCACACAACACACCACACACCACCACACAACACTTCACACATCTCCACAACCACAACACTCCACACACCACACAACACTTCACACATCTCCACACAACCACACACCACAACACTCCATACACCACCACAACACTCCACACACCACACCACACCACACCACACTACAACAGAATACAATAGTTACTCAAGTTCATCAAATTGTTCCTCCAAAGTCGTCTTCTTCTGAGATAAACTCTGAATTCCTTTCTTTAGTTCCTCCATATTGGTTGACTCTTCCGCCTTCTTCAGGGATTTCTCCTTCAGTTACAAAACAACACAATTTCAACATTGCAATTGATATTAAACTAATACATTTTATAATAAAACACAGACATACTCACACATAGACACACACTTGACACAGACATACTCACACACACTTGACACAGACATACTCACACACACTTGACACAGACATACTCACACATAGACACACACTTGACAGACATACTCACACACACTTGACACAGACATACACACACTTGACACAGACATACTCACACACACAGACAGACATACTCACACACAAACTTGATGCAGACATACTCACATACACACTCACACTCACATTTGACAGACACACACACACACACACGACAGACACACACGCACAAGACACACTAACACACACAGATATACCCCCCCCCCCCCTACAGTGTCACAGACATACAGACACACACTATGATGATGATGGTGGTGATGATGATGTTTATGTCTATGACAATGATGATGGTGATAGTGATGTTGATGATGGTGGTGAAGGTGATGGCAGCAATGATGATGATGATGATGATGGTGGTGAAAGAAAAACAAAAGTAATAACAGCATCTTACAACAGACTCCAAACTATCAGAGATTTCATTAAGATAACTATCAGAAGTTTCCATCTGTCGCAGCTTTCGGTCTTGCTTTTCAATCACTGCAGTATTTTTTATCTGGAAACAAAACATGTATATTTATCAGAACCCATCTGTTATCTAGATATATAAACTTGTAGTTCCTGTCTGTCTGTTTGTTTGTTTGTTCACGAACTCCTCCTATGGTTTTGAAGAAAGACCCCCATAACCATATATATTCTGAAACTACATTGCCCAGGGTACTTGGATAAGTATATTTCATTATAATCAAAGGGTTCTCCAGGGGCACAAAGCCCCGCTGAAAATGTTTTCCCTTCAATTTATATGAAATTTAAACCATAGGTAAATGACAAGATATGATGCCTATTCACAAAATTTCAGCAAATTTCAATAATATTAAAACACCCTAATGGGGGTTAAACTCCCTATAGTGAAAATTTTGGAAGCCCAGAGTATTGGAACCTCTATTATCACGGGGTTTTTCTATTAATTAAACGTAAATCAACAAAAAAAGCACCTTGTTTACCCTGAAGTTCTTCATTAGGGCAAAGTATGAAATATATTTTCATGTATTTATTATATTAAAAAATAAATAATTAAACTTTGAAAATAATGCTTTACACAAAAATGAAATGATCAAGTTTTGAATTAATATTTTGAAAAAAAATGATTTACAAGAAACAAAATAAGAATAAGATTTAATAATATAATTTTGATTTGATATATTACAAAAAATAATGTTTTCCAATTTTTCATGCATTACATTTTACATTGAGTAATATTGAAATGCAGAGTTTTTCTCCATAAATTATATTACTGATTTAAAATCAATCATTTTTTTACAAAAAAATGTGTGAAACACAGCAAGGCGCGGGTAATTTGGCTAGTATAGATATAAATTTCTGGGATCCTGTCACAGCACATAGAGAGTAGTTTGACTACCTCATACTAATCCTCTCTTTATGTGTGAATGTATGTGGGTGTAAAAAGAAGGAAGGAGATTTATCTATATATAAATTTCTGTCTGAGACATTCTTACCATATGCCCATAGTATCGGAGCTGTGATCTCTCAAATCGAAGAAGTAGTGACTCTGACCTCTGTGCTACAGATCCGTCCAGCGATTCTTTCCTGATATATTCTAACCACATGCCCACCATAGTATCAGAGCTGTGGTCTCTCAATTCGGAGAAGTAGCAACTCTACCTGGAGTGACACTCTGATCTCCAAGCTGCGAACTTTATCAATCTGGCAGAAGTGTTAGAGTAATGTTACTCTAAAGACCGCTTGTATTTGCTTGAACTCAGCATGATAATAAAAGAATAACTTTTAGGGAGCTGCTTCCTCTGCTGACAAAGAAGGGTTTCTCCCTGCGTACGAAAGGCCAGTTATATGATGCCTGTGTGAGATGCACGTTGCTGCATGGTAGTGAGACATGGGCAGCAACTACAGAGGATATGCGACGGCTGGAGAGAAATGAAGCAAGCATGCTCCGTTGGATGTGCAATGTCAATGTGCGTGAACGACCAAGCATGGATGAGTTGAGAGAGAAACTGTGTTTAAGAGGGATAAACTGTAGTGTGCGGGAGAGAAGACTGTGTTGGTATGGACATGTGATGCGCATGGAAGATGACCGCTGGGTAAAGAAGTGCTAAGAAATCCCAGTGGAAGGAAGACGCAGTAGAGGAAGACCACGAAAAACATGGGCGGAGGTGGTGAGAGCAGACCTAAGATTGCTGAAGCTCACGGAGGAAGTGATGAAGGACCGTGACAAGTGGAGAGATGCTGTGCTGAATAGGACCTGTCCCACCCTTGCAAGCAGGGAAAAGCGGATGTAAAATGATGATGATGAACTAAGTAAATGTATTCCTTACTAGTATGCTGTCCTCCATCTTGATATTCTGTTCAAGTTGAGTCTTCCTTTCTTTAACATCATCAATTTCTTGTTGTATACGTTGTTCCTTCTCTTCAAATCTTTTCTATTTGAAGAATTAATATAATAAAAAAAAAAAGATTAACCCTTTCATGATTGCATTTCTAATAAAATACACTCTATTTTAATTAAATTAATTAACCCTTTAGCTTTTAAACCTGCTGTACCTGGCCAGAATTCTCTCACCTCTTTCTGTTCAAACTCGCCATAACTGGCCACTCATACTGATGTTAAGGTATTGTTCTCAAAATAAATAACATCAAAATCTTGTAGATTTGATATTATGTGAGGTAAAACCTTTACCAATAAAAATACAATAGTATATATAGAGTAATGTAAATGCTAAAGGGTTAAACCAGCCGTATCTGGCCAGAATTCTCTCACCCCTTCTTATTCAAACCGTCTATAACTGGCCACTCAT
The DNA here is from genome assembly GCA_964016885.1 of Eledone cirrhosa. Classification (NCBI taxonomy): domain Eukaryota; kingdom Metazoa; phylum Mollusca; class Cephalopoda; order Octopoda; family Eledonidae; genus Eledone; species Eledone cirrhosa. The sequence goes on from OZ024758.1 coordinate 2,056,259, forward strand.
ACTTATGTTAAGGTATTGTTCTCAAAATAAATAACATCAAAATCTTGTAGATTCGATATTATGTGAGGTAAAGCCTTTACTGTGAAAATACAATAGTAAATATAGAGTAATGTAAATGTTAAAGGGTTAACATACGCACCTTTTCTACAGTAGCCTCAGACATCATATGCTGGTAGGTTTCTTTTAATTTATCCATGAATCGTTTTGTGGTTTTGTTGTCAATGGAATTCGTGTTATCAAAATCTGAAAGAATATTAATTTCACTCAAGAATTAAACAACAATCACCATCATTTGGCATGTTTTGTTCCCTGCTAGTAAAGGTTGGTTGGGTCGTTACAGATGGGTCATAACAAATGGGTTGTCACAGATTGAGTTATTACAGATGGGTCATTACAGATAATCCGTCACAGATGGGTCATCAGAGATTGAGTTATCACAGATTCAATATTATGTGAGATATTATGTGAGGTAAAGCCTCTACCGTGAAAATATAATAGTAAATATAGAGTAAACATCATCATCATCATTTTACGCCTGCTTTTCCCAGCTTGCAAGGGCGGGACGGATCGTCTTCAGCACAGCATCTCTCCATTCGTCACGGTCCTTTGTCATCTCCTCTGTGAGTTTCAGTGATCTGAGATCAGTTCTCACCACCTCCGCCCATGATTTTCTTGGTCTTCCTTCCACTGGGATGTAATGTAAATGCTAAAGGGTTAAGAAGCTTGTTTTGCTCTGGTAATACCACAAAATAAATACATGTTTTGCATTCTGTCATACAACATCAACAAATGTCTAACTCCCTCCACAACTAATAACATGGAAAATCAATAAGAACCAACATTATGCAAAGTCATCTCTTTATAAATGCGAAACAATTATCAAAGAAATAATCCTCACCATCAATATTATATTTTGTAGCCAGTTTTATAACCAATTTTGCACGTTTTTCTATGTTTTCTGCATTGTCCTAGAATATCAAGAGCGATAAATAAAAAATTTACCACATATATTTGTATATAAGCTGAGAAATATGTGAAAATACAATAGTATATAATAGTATAAGAGTAATGTAAATGTTATGTGAGATATTATGTTATTATAAATGTTATGTGAGGTAAAGCCTTTACTGTGAAAACACAATAGTATATATAGAGTAATGTAAATGGTAAAGGGTTAAATGAATGATCTTGTAATAGAGGAAAAAATGTAACCAACAGCTACATTAAAACTTACATCAGCTTCTTGGTTCAGTTTGCCAATCTCTACCAACAAACTAGATTTTTCTTCTTCATAACCTTCGATTTTATATGCAAGTTTCTTCAACTTCTTATCCAACTGAAATATATAAAAATATATATATATATTTTTTAATGAAAGTCATTCCTAATGGTGTTAACAAGAAGTCAAACAGTTAAGCAACAGCTAACCTTTATATTATGGAACTCAGCACCATAATATACAGGTTCTTACATTAGGACAAGATGACAAAGGTGTAAAGGTACAGATGATTGACCCTGGTACATGTTGGTAGTGGTATATTTGACCCTGGAAAGATGAAGGGTAATGTCAAAAGGATTTGAATTGAAATCATAACATGAAACAGGGACATTAGTTGCTGCAAAGTTAACCTCTAAGCAGTTGAGTATTTGGCAATTCTGAAGGAAAAATAAGCTTACAAAGCTGTAACATACTTATACATACATATATATATACATATATATCAACATCATCCACACTAGCATAAGATGATGATGCCTGCAACTCAATTCCGAGTAATGCCATCGCTTGATACTTAAGCATGAACATCACAGACCTGGCTTTTTAGTCCTGCTAGGGACTTGCCTGTGGCCAGCAATACCCTGCATCGCAATGTCACATATCAAGTGGTGCCTGTGCTTGAAGCTTTTTTAAGTGACGAAAGGCTTTGCACGGAGCCAATCCCACTCTCTGAACATCGAATGCATTTGCCCAAAAGGAAGCTTGGGGGTGTTGCCGGTTTAGTTGCCGATGACCCGACCATGTTGTACTGGGTTACATGTTACCAATAGCACTGAAGAGCAGCCTGATATGTACTGAAGAGCAGCCTGATATGTACTGAAGAGCAGCCTGATATGTACTGAAGAGCAGCCTGATATGTACTGAAGAGCAACCTGATATGTACTGAAGAGCAGCCTGATATGTACTGAAGAGCAACCTGATATGTACTGAAGAGCAACCTGATATGTACTGAAGAGCAGCCTGATATGTACTGAAGAGCAGCCTGATATGTACTGAAGAGCAGCCTGATATGTACTGAAGAGCAGCCTGATATGTACTGAAGAGCAGCCTGATATGTACTGAAGAGCAACCTGATATGTACTGAAGAGCAACCTGATATGTACTGAAGAGCAGCCTGATATGTACTGAAGAGCAGCCTGATATGTACTGAAGAGCAACCTGATATGTACCTGATGCTGCCAATCCACCGCCCTTTGCTCAATAATGAAATAATGCTGGTTGAAAAACCACAGAAATGGTTACCTTAGAAAGAGATTCTTCTTTCTCCTTCAAGTTTTCATTATATGTATTCAGCATTGTCTTTAACTCTGCGGTGCTTCCTACAAGAAGAGAACCAAATTTATTATACTAGAGCAGAAACAATTATTTGTTTATAAATTCTTATATATAATTTATAGTTGACTGGTTAGTTTAACTTAGCAAAGTCTCTGATTGTTTACCTAAAGTACTCTACTGATGTAATGAGGCAGCATTGATGCCATGTTTACTCAGCTGTAGAAATGAGTTGCGATCCTGCCAAATCAATGGGTGGCAGTAGTTCCAGCTGCACCAAAGACTGGTGTAGTGGTTCTGAGAACAATGTGGCTTTAGAGATGATCAATGCAAATTGACAATGGAAAGGTGCTCCCGCTCGAGTTAGAAGAGAACTATTGACCTTCAGGAGAAGCAGTGACCCCTGATTGTATTCAGCAACTGAAACAAGTACACCAAATCCAATGCTCCTAGGGGTGGCCCTGGTTCTTCTTATTTGTGAGTGTAAACTCGGCCAGATTAGATTTGATGCCATGTTAAACTCTACTCAACCCACTCTGTAAAATGGTAGTGCTGGTGCCACAATGAAAAGCACGCAGACCAAACTAACACGATAAAAAATTACCCAATCCCCATTGTATGGTGGTAGTGCTGGAGATATGATAAAATGCACCCAGTCCACCCTGTATGGTGGTAGTGCTGGAGTCACGATAAAATGTTCCCAGTTCATGCTGTAAAGTTATTGGCATTAGGAAGGGCATCCAGCTGTAAAAACCACATGTATATATTTATTAGACAGGTGACCCAGGAATTCTGAGCCAATCTATCTTTTATTTATTGTTCTGCCATACACTCATAATATTATAGTTATTGTCCTTCTTCCCTGGAGATGGTGGCTATGACTGAAATCTCCTCAATCAGAGCTGACTAGGAATTAACAAAACATATAACACAAATTTACCTTCAAATTCAGTTTCAATTTTTTTTCGGAGTTCCTCAATACTTCTCTGTAAATCCTTCTTTCGACTTGAAACAACCGCTAGAATTATAACCAGAATCAAAGATCAGCTGTTTTCAACACTAGGATTTTTTTCAACAAGTATGATTGTGTATGTGCATATCCATACATTTATATAATAATAATGAAATTATTGGGTACAGTGCTCAGGTGCACTACAACTCATCAAAGGTGCATGTATAGTACATAGAATAATATACAAATTTCAGGGAAGTGAATAGTGTATGAGTCATGATATACATATGTGCATGTGTATGGAGGGGGAATATTAGGTGTAGTGTTGGCAAATCTCAGGAACCATGGAGGTTTTAAAGGATGCAGTGTCTCGACAGATAACAACTGATGCAGGTAGTTTGTTCCATGCTTCAGCAACTCTGAGCGTGAAAAAATGTTTCTGAAAGTCATGGGAGCTGTGTTGTTTTCTGACTTGTATGAGTATATAAATATAAATATATATGTGCAAACACAGGCACACTTACAAAATTACACACTCACCTTTCAGAAGGTTTGGTCAGAAGCAACTATCTCTAATTAATCCAGATGGATACCCAAGCGAGACCAGCTGAGCTCATGGATGTTATCCAACCATCTTGCTCAGGTTACACCCCTGGTTCTCTTGCCAGTTTGTTTTGCTTGTAATATCTGTAATATCTTTCCTGAGACATTCTAACATATCCACAGTACCAGAACTATGAACCTCATAACTCAGAGAAGTCACTTGGAGTGACTCTCTCATCTCTGAGCTACACATTCTATTGAGTACCATTACTCTTCGGAGGAACCACATTTCAGCCATTTGTATTCGCGATTGTATTCTTTCGGTTATTAAGATTCATGACCATAGGTAAGGGTTGGTATGAATACTTAATTGAAGATAACAAGTTTGACTTTTACACCAACCTCCCTTCTTCTGATTACCGAATGCTGAAGCTGGAGCATTACTGCACCAGCTCCTGCAATTGTTACACTTAATTCAGGCTCTTGCCTTCCATTATGGACAGCCCCAAGACACTTGGAAGAAGTCAAGAATAATGAACGGACAGGACTAAATTATCAAGAATACATTTAAGAACTTACCAATATCCCTCTTTAGATTGTTCATTTCTTCGGAGCGCTCATTAATGTCATCGATCTTTTTCTGAAAATATTATACAAACTCCATCAATAACTTATGTAAGATCAATATCCAATAAAAAAAATTTCTTTTTTTTAAATATTTACTGAAGGTCAGTACTTAGAAGTGTTATTATTGGATTAAATCAGAGGTTCTCAATGTGGGTGCTACCCCAGGGGGTGCTGGGGTCTAAGGAGACAGTAGAGATGATATATTAAATATCAAATGATATATATTATATATAAATATAGTAAAATTAAAAAATGATATATTTATTTATACATAGTATATATTATATTTATTATATATAAATTAATGATTTTACTTATTATACATTTACAATTTGTGTGTAAGTAGGTCTCTCTGGAAATAGGGTTGGGGGAGCTGAGCGTATTACGTGGCTGTGAAAGTGGCAGTGGCCCCAAAAAGTCTGAGAACCTCTGGATTAAATAGACAAGAAATAAATCTTCCACTGGATAATACCATAGACTATCACAGCCAGCTTTCTTACATGATCTAGTTCCAGTTCCCTATCATCATCATTTTACGTCCGCTTTTCCCTGCTTGCAAGGGTGGGACGGGTCCTATTCAGCACAGCATCTCTCCATTTGTCACAGTCCTTCGTCATCTCTACCGTGAGCTTCAGCGATCTGAGATCTGCTCTCACCACCTCTACCCATGTTTTTCGTGGTCTTCGTTCTACTGGGATTTCTTAGCACTTCTTTACCCGGCAGTCATCCTCCATGCTCATCACATGTCCATACCATCTCAGTCTTCTCTCCCGCACACCACAACTAAGAAAATTCAGGCACAATTTCTTTTTCACTTGGTCAAGAACAAGAGCAGATACAATCCTTCTGATGGGTTTCCATACTGTTCCTGTTAACCCATCACTAGTAGGTTTCCATACTATTCCTGTTAACCCATTACTGGTGGGAGGGATGGAGGAAAGTACCCTTAAACAAAAGACCTGGCATGAATGTTTGCAACAGAGTATCCTCTGCCAGGTACCTAAAAGCCAGGTTAAACTAAACAATAAATTACGTTTACCATTTAAGTGGCATACAGTGGCAGAACAATTACAAGGGATCCTATCCAATTCACTAATGATTATACCAATATACCAATTCACCACCTGAATCAAGTGTACCCAAATACATAGAAAATCACTTACAGAGAATTTGAATTCAAGACAAAATGTTTATGACTATTTCAATTCCACTGTAAAAAGTTTCAAAATACATGGCTTTTTTTTTTCATTTCTCATTTTTATTTTCCTGGCTTTGTTAGAAAAGGGCAGCATCTGTAACATTTTTTTAAGAACATTCAAGAGAACTTAAGAGAAACCCCACCTCATGAGTTAATCTCTGACTTGAGACTTGGACCAAATCCTTGCCAAAGGGTTAACTTCATATAGGCTCCCAAGAACCAGGAAGTGGTGTTAAACTAAGTCTACCACCCAACAGCAGATAGAATCTCTCACGGGCTTCCATACAGTTCTTGCAACTGGCCTAAGATTATGGTAGGAGAGATTTACTTGTTTTTTACAAAGGAATCGAACTAAGAACCATTTGATTGTGAAATAAACCTCATAACCATACACTCATACCAAACTTAAAACTTATCACTCTGCTCAGAAACTGTCAAACAGTAAAATTCTTTCTAAAAGACACTTACTTTAATTGGAGTTAACTCTTTCATCATTTTCTCCACTGATTCCTTGGAAGCTTTATATTTCTCTTCCAGTTCTGTTTTGTCCTTTTCTAGCTGTAAAACACAATAACTCACCAATCAATCAATAGATCTGATTACAATTAATTAAACATAACACAAACACAAAGTTATAATACTTAATATGTATGTATGGTTCTGTAACTCTTGATAGAGTTGTAGGGGTGTCATACTGACGTACGGCGTTTCTTGGCCAATTTTCAGCCTGGCGGAACCCATCCCTCTCCAGGCCTGAGTACAGCAGATTTCTTCCAGAACTCTCCCCCTCCCTCTCTGCCAATTCACCAGACACAGAACATATAACTCTCCTCCCTCCCTCTCTGCCATTTCACCAGACACAGAACATATAACTCTCTCTCTCAAGATACAATTTTAAAAAATGGAAGGATTAAACTTACTTTTGTAACCTGTTCTTTGTTTTGTTTCAGAAAAATCAATTCTGTTTTCAGTATCTTTATGGAACTGTCCTAAACAATTAAACAGTTTTCAATTAATATCTTTAATAGATATCACAAAATTAGATTATATATAATAGACACTAGCTGGCCTCATGCCATCGAAAATGATGGCTAATTGTAATATCTATACATAATATAAAAAAGAGATGTTGGATGGTTGGTTCCTTCACGCTCAATCACACTAGTGATACAAACATACAAGCATAGAAAGAGTCGGGGCCCGATGGCTGAGCTCTTGCCGTTTTGACAGCTAGTTCCACTCTACTATCCCAAGTACCGAGTACTCTGTTGAATAATGAATGGTCTTATTAGTTTAATCCTGATATATATATAGGCCCCTCCAAACCAAACATATACCCCAACCCACTACCCCTACTCCATCCTCCCACTCCCCTTTCTCTATAAAGTTTTGTTGGTATCACAATATCCAGTCCAAACTAATGAGGTTGTGTAGGTGTCACGACAAAAAACACAGTCCACGCTGTAATGTGGTCATGTAGGTAACACAGTAAAAAGCTCCCAGTCCACACTGTAAATGTGATTGGTGTTAGGAAGGGCATCCAGCTGTAGAAAACCCGCCAGATAGTCCTATACGATCGAGACATGGTCACCCGACCAATCTTGCTTCAAGTGGGACAACTCCCGTCTAACCCATGCTAGTGTGGAAGATAGACGTTAAACGATGATGATGATGATAGAGATAATTGTTTCTACTTTTGGCACAAGGCCAGCAATTACCCAGTACATTACTGGTACTTTATTTTATCGACCCCGTAAGGATGAAAGGCAAAGTTAACCTCAGCGGGATTTGAACTCAGACCGTAAAGAGACGTAACTATGCTGGAAAGCATGGAGTCCAACCCCCTACCGATACTGCCAAGGAATGCGACAAGTGGAGAGAAGCTGTGCTGAGAAGGACCCGTCCAACCCATGAAAACATGGAAAAGGGGACATAAAAATGACAATAATGATAATTTACAGTAATTTACAATAACTTCTATTTTCTTACTTGTTCTTTCCTATATTCCCGAATTGATTTTAAAGCTTTCACATATCGAGTTGAAGCAAATATGGCATCAAATTTTTCCTTTAAGACTTTACCTTCACTCAGAGGCCTTCAAAATAACAATATGGAAACAAAGGAATTAAATTACATTATAAATATATGATTGTTTTACATCTATTTTTCCAAAATGGTGGTGGTGGTGGTGGTAGTAGTGTAGGTGGTGGTGGTGGTAGTGATGGTAGTAGTGTGGTGGTAGTGTGGTGGTGGTGGTAGTGATGGTAGTAGTGTGGTGGTGGTGGTGGTAGTAGTGTGGTGGTAGTGTGGTGGTGGTGGTAGTGATGGTAGTAGTGTGGTGGTGGTAGTAGTGAAGCAGTGGTGGTAGTGGTATAGTGGTGGTAGTGTAGTAGTGGTGGAAATGGTAGTAGTATAATTGGTGGGGATGTTTCATTCTATGTGTATGTAAGTGTTAGTATGTATCTGTGTGTGTGTGTTAATATGTATCTGTGTATGGTATATGTATGTGCGCAAGTATATACATATGTATATATTATTGTCATGATACATACATGTATATATGTGTCTATTATGCTATACCACAAAACATCCAGTCCACTCTGTAAAGTGGTAGTGTAGGTGTCATGACAAAAAGTACCCAGTCCACACTGTAGAGTGGTAATGTAGGTGTCACAACTAAAGGCACCCAGTCCACTCTGTCAATGTGGTTGGCGTTACGAAGAGCATCCAGCCGTAGGAAACCATCCAGAAACTCTCCTATATGAGTGAGACACGGTCACCCAACCCAACTTGCCTCTAAATGGGACAAACCCGTCAAACTCATGCTTGCTTGGAAGATAGATGTTAATCGAGGAGGATGATGTGATGATGGTGGTGTGTGTATGCATGTATGTGTTTGTATTTATCTATGTGTGCGTATGTATGTTTAATTACTTATACATACCAGTTAGCATCTTCTTGGTGACAGAAAATAACATTTTCTAAAACAGCTTTTGACACACCTAAAGACGTGATCATCTATAATACAAACAAGAACCAGATGTTGATATTGTCAAATAGTATCTGAGAAAACTAGATATTATATATTGACAGTGATATTGTCAAATAGTAGACTCTGCCAATTCGCTGCCTGTTTGTATATATGTATATATATATGAATAGATTATGAATAGATTTGAGGGAGATGTAGCTAGTATTTCTAGCAGATTAATCCTTTAGCATTTAAATTGGCCATATCCAGCCAGAATTCTCTTGCCTCTTTCTGTTCAAACCAGCCTTAATTGGGCACTCATACTGATGTTAAGGTATTTGTTTCAAAATAAACAATATCAAAATCTCATAGATTCAATATTATGTGAGATAATTATGTAAGGTAAAGCCTTTACCACAAAAATACAATAGCATATATAGAGTAATGTAAATTCTAAAGGGTTAAGCAAACATATAGAAGCTCCCAAATTAGCTCAAAGATAAGATGTTTTTAGCTTGGGATCTGGGAAGATCTTCACTTTAATTGTAATACTCAACATTTCATAAGATGAATTTTACTAATACATCGAAACCGATAATACTTTATATACTTTAAATACAGTATAAAACTCTTTTTTAAAAAGAATTGTCCCTCTCATTTTTTCATTAATGCCACTTTGATGAATCAAAAAGGAAAAAAAAAAAGAAAAACAGACCATTAAATATATTTTCAGAACTATTTCCAATCTCTCTCTCTCTCTCTCTCTCTCTCCCTCTCTCTATATATATATATATATAAGCAAAGGGATAATTAATTTGTTGGTAATTCAACAAATATATTTATAACAGATTCGAAGCATTCGACAGGTTTTCTGAAGTTTCACCAGGAGAAACTTGAACCGTTAAGGTCTCATTCCTGGATATGTCAATATTTATAAAACAAACTTTGTATTTTATCTGATGAGAGCATACCAAAGTTTTGGTACGCTCGAACTGACAACCTCACGATTGCAAATCCAATTCTCTAACCAATCAGCCACGCGCCTACACATATATATATATATATTTTTTAAATTACTAAGAATGACCCTAAACAATTATAATCAATGATTCTATACTTCTCTATTGATATCGGCACATTTCTGAGTAATGCTTGACTCTCCACCTGGTGTGCGGCGTGATATAAGCCCATCTAGGGACCGAGTTTCAATCCTTTTGGCCTGTAAAAACAAAAGACAACATTTGAAGTGATGGGTCTTACCAATATCATTTAAACCAGAGATTCGCAAAGGTCCAGGGGTCACTAGAGCCTAAGGGGGTGGTGGGGACAGTAGAGATGATATAATTGTATATTAAATATCAAATGATACATATTCATCATCACCGTTTTACGTCCGTTCTTCCACGCTAGCATGGGTTAGACGGGTTGTCCTGTTGTGGGCAGTGTCTGGTCGGCTGACCATGCCTTGCTCATACAGGAACTGATCTGGCTTGATTTCTACAGCTGGATGCCCTTCCTAACACCAACCTCATTTACAGTGAGTGCTGGGTGCTTTTTCGTGGCGCCTACACGTCCACTTTACAGTGTGGGCCGGGTGCTTTTTTGCCGTGGCACCTCCACGACCACCTTGCGGTGGGGGTGGGGGGGGGGGATATTGTTTATATGCTTCAGCATGTACCCATGGGAGGTCGGGTACCCTGTATTACTGCGTGACGCCAGAAGTCACGGTCGTGTGTCATTGACTTTGAGAGGTGTAGTTGGGTAAGGTCGGCTTTTATCACCTCATCCCAAGTCATCTTGGGTCTCCCCACTCCGCGGTTTCCATCAACTTCTAGTGCTCTGCACCTTTTTATGCAGCTGTCATCCTTCATACGCATCACATGTCCATACCAGCGTAACCGCCTCTCCTGCACGCAGCATTTGATTCCTCTTATGCTCAGTCTCTCTCTCAATTCATTTATGCTTTGTCGTTCACGTATATTACTGTTACACATCCATCGGAGCATGCAGGCTTCGTTTCTCTCTAATCTACGTAGGTCTTCCACCTTCAGCGCCCAGGTCTCACTACCATGCAACATCGCTGTTCGGATACACGCATCATACAGTCTGCCTTTCATTCTGAGGGAGAAGCCTTTTGCAGCTAGCAGTGGTAGTAGTTCCCTAAACTTCTTCCATCCCGTTCTTACCCTAGTTATTGTACTTTCTGAGCACCCACCTCCGTTGCTAATTCGGTCACCTAGGTAGCAGAAGCTGTCTACTGTTTCTACAGGGCCCTCCCAGAGATTGGTGGTACTTGTATAAATATAGTAAAAATTGGTGGTACTTGTATAAATATAGTAAAAAAAATATATATGTATTTATTTGTGTAATTTATTGTGGCACCAGCACTACCACATTACAGTATGGACTGGGTGTATATTATGACACCACAGTATGGACTGGGTGTATATTATTACACCACAGTATGGACTGGGTGTATATTATGACACCACAGTATGGACTGGGTGTATATTATGACATCACAGTATGGACTGGGTGTATATTATGACACCACAGTATGGACTGGGTGTATGTTATTGTGGCACCAGCACTACATTACGTGGGTTGGGTGTATTTTATTGTGACACCATTACTACCACTACCACTTTACAGTATGGATCAGGTGTATGTTGTGGTACCACCACTACCACTTTACAGTATGGATCGGGTGTATGTTGTGGTACCACCACTACCACTTTAGTGTGGGCTGGGTGTATGTTGTGGTACCACCACTACCACTTTAGAGTGGGCTGGGTGTATGTTATTGTGACACCAGCACTAATTATGTAAAATTATGAATCTCAATAGACAAAGCAAATTATATATGTTGTTGAAAGGATCAACCCATTAGTCTGACAGATCAATGTATTGATTTCATATGATTAGTGATACACACCTTTTGTGTTCCAGTCATAGATCGGGACACAATGACCTCTGTCTTAACAATATCTTTGAAATTTAACTTGATTTGGGCTTTAACTTCTTTCTCATGGGCAATCTAAAAAAAACACAAAAAACAACACACAAATCAATTAAATACAAACACTAGAAATATAATGTTTAATTATGTGACAAACAATAATAATGTTTTCTTTATTAACCACAAGGGTTGACATAAAGTATAACATTAAGGACAGCAAAGGACAATACAGGACGGTACAAATGGGCATTTCTGCATGTAAAGAAAAAAAACAAAGGAAATGACAAAAAAAAGAAACAAAGCAAAATTCCCCAATAGATGGGAGACTTCCGAGGGACATTCGTGGAGAAAGCCCATTAAAAAAGCCACGGTGACCCTGACCACCAGGGCAAGCCTCCAATTTACAAGCGCATACTCAGAGACGGCCCATTCACTCGGGCCATGCTTGCTTCTCTCTCACCCATCTTTTAAGAAATTGCTGGGAAGAGAGCACTTCCCTCTTCACCCTGATTTTCCTTTTCAAATGAAATTTGAAAAAGTGAAGGCAAAACTAAACTCAGCGGGATTTGAACTCAGAACATAAAAGGTCATAATTCTATGCCATAAAGCATGGTCTCTGATGCTCTACCAATTCTGCCAATCCTTAACATCAGTATGAGTGGCGACTTATGACCGGATTGAACAGAAAGAAGTGAGATAAATCTGGTTTAAATACTAAAGTATTTAGTGATGTTTAGATTTAGATTATTCAGCAAATGGAGTAATGCTGTGCTGCAAAGGACCCGTCCAACCCATGCAAGCATGGAAAACAGGTGTAAACATGATGATGAGATGATGATGAAAAAGGTTAAGATGTCTGAGGTGTAATGTATTAACGATTTAATTACCTTTGGATCATGGACAAAAGCACCGTTAACTTTAGCTCCAGGTGGTAAATCACCTGTAGTAATATACTTCAAACATTCAATTATGGTCTGAAAAATAAAACATCAAATAGATTTATATAATAAAATGGAATATAATTTATTTATGGAATTTCGATGGTTGATGAACAAATGTTTTTCAAATGTCAAACATTTAAAGGGGCCTCATAACTTAACTAGCACAGGGCCTCATTTGTCCTAAATCCGGCACTACTGAGATGGTCGTGGGAGCAAAATCTTCAAACACGCCTACCAATGGGTCTTATTCGTGGTAGGGTCGGGGGAGCAGAGTCCTCAAGCACGCTTTCCAGCTGGTCTTATTCCTGGAAGGGTCGGGGGAGCAGTGTTCCCAAGCACGCCTACCAGGGAGTCCTTGATTTCTAATTTAGGCACAATGCCAGCAAATTCGGAGGAAGGGGAAATTCATTAAATCAACCCTAGTACTTGACTGGTACTTTATTTTATTGACCCCGGAAGTATGAAAGGTAAAGTTGACTTCAGCTGTATTTGAACTCAGGGCGTAAACAACTAAAACGATTACTGATATAGCTATTTATCCGCTGCTCTACCAATCACCACGCTCGCCACCCACCCCTTAAAATACATAAATATTGAAAAATTGTAAAATAGTGTTTTAAAGATGTTAGATTATTTTATTAAGTTTTAAATGTATGCACAAATAACATTACAAATTGCTCACAATTCTTTTAGAATGAAAATATAAACACATAAGAAATATAGTTAACTATTAGGAATAGGGTACGTAGCCGGTCCCGGCAAAATAGACAAACATTTCAAAGTGTCTTAATTCGGGCCGCAACTCATTATGTCTGACACTCTTACCGGCTAAATAGCCTGAGAGTCTATTTTACCGGGACCGGCTACATAGCCTCTGCCTAACTATTAAGTACTCACAGTTTTGCCAGTACCGTTCTGTCCTAATATCAGAGTCAAAGGACAGAAGAAGGTGATAACCTGTCTATCACTGTCATCAGGACCAAAACTACGTATCCCTTGGATACTCATCTTTTTTATTGTCGACATTGTTACTCGGATGTGTTCTGAAAATAAATGAAATATCTGTTAATACTATATAGGAAGAAAACCCAACTAAAAGCGCGCCATTTGGAAAGTCAACCACTTGTGATATTTTAAAATTAATATATAAAGATTAAGAACAAAGTGAAACTATTCTAACCTACCTTTCAGATATGTTATATGCTCTATGTCACTATAGAAGAGGAAAACACAGAAACTTAACACGAGAAACTGTCGTTTCTATCCGTGTTCCAGCAACAAAAAGTCAACAATATTCAAATAAATCGATAAAAGTTAGCTAAGTTCTTTTTTTTTTTTTTACTTAGCATTAACTAGTAAATGAATGGCAAAGATATTATTATGCCTGACAAAGTACTTTGGTAGTCACAACGATGTTAAAGATATGTTTGACAGCTATGGAGATTTATTTTAATTTTTCCCACGTGAAAAAAACATTTTCGTAAATACCAGAACCTTTTTCAAGGGAAATAACTCTGCCGTCCTAATGACAGTAATTAGATTCTCTCACGCACCTTTCATACAATATTAATGTTTGTAAACTATACAAGTATATATATACATATATATAGTTTGTAAACTATACATGAAGTATATATACAATACAACTGTATAATATACTCGTTTATTATTATGTTTTATTTTTTTACTTTATAAAAACCAGTATTCAGTAAGTGGTTAACCATATTCAGACTGGTTAGTACTTAGATGTGACACCGGTTGGAATGTATAGTAAAATGTCTCATACGTTATTGATTTCAAATACTGTGGTTAATTGCATTAATTTCAATACTTAACTCTTTTGACTTCAAATAGCTACCAAATTATTTTGGTTTAAGTTAACTGTAGCCCTTCGCCGCAAAATGGAGCTACCGTTAGATGTATTCTTTGTCGAAGAGCCCTGCTTTCAATGTTTAGACTTAACTTTGCCTGTGCGAGTACGTTTCATTTCCTGTTAGAACCAAAGCTTGTTTCTGTAAACAAAATTATTAAAACAACGAAATATTTCTTTCTTTCCTGATAGCTTACCGTGCTGTTATATGGGGAATATGTAGCTAACGCTGTTTCTTGTTGATTATGTCCAGGTCAGACTATGTTGTTTTTTTAATTCCGGTACAATTGGGCGAAGTCCGAGTCCATCAATTGACGGTCATCAACCTTAAGTATGGAATGATATCAAAAACATAATTAAAAAATCGGCACTGTCATGGTATTAGCTGTCAGAAGTGAAAGTAGAAGGTGACGTCATTCGTCAACCTTCTCAATGATTTATTTACGTATCACCACGCGTTTATTTACGTTTATGATTTCGAGAGAAACGATAATATACAATCTTATTTAACATGTGCATTAAAAACTACACTAGCTGTTACAATTGTAATTAACGTGTAAGAACTTAAATGAAAATATAGGTGGCCCTTAAAAGGGCCGGTGTTGAACTTAAATTTGTTTTCTAATTTGATAACCATGACTTGTTTGAACACCGGCCCTTTTAAGGGCCACCTATATTTTCATTTAAGTTAACTCCACTTTCATCGATATGCTTTATTGTTATCTAAGCTTTTACTTACACGTTAATTACAATTGTAACAGCTAGTGTAGTTTTTAATGCACATGTTAAATAAGATTGTATATTATCGTTTCTCTTGAAAATTACGTGGTTATTTGGTACCCATATTTTTTTTTTAATAAGTGTATCTCATCATAAACATAAATAAACGCGTGGTGATACGGAAATAAACGATTGAGAAGGTTGACGAATACTTCACTTCTGACAGCTAATACCATGTCAGTGCCAAAAAATCTAATTATATACTTTCGTTTTCGAACGTGTACTTAAGCTTTTTCAATATAAACGCACACACATTATTCATTATATAAATTGTACTTCCATATTTAATAACAGTCAATCTGTAGGACAAGGGTTCACTAGTTATGCGTAAATTCCAATACTAAATCAAGTAGATCTATGATCCGACATTCCAGTCATGAACATCTGGTCTTTTATTCCGGAATATCGTTCAGTAGGACTACATTATTCAGTATGACCTTCTTTTTAAAACGTTTTCATTTTAGGGGGCTTTGGTTGTTGTTTCTAGCATGCCTAAAGACAACATAAAATTCCTTTGTTGGCTCGTGACAAGGCCCCTAATTAATTTATAATGGTATCCGATGCCAAGTTTAGTTTTCTTTTAATGTAATTTCCAATTGTCCAACCCAGAAAACAATTAAGTGAAAGAATTGCCAATTGTGAAAAAGAAATTATAGTCTACTGAATTAACAAATTCAAAATAATCACCAATTAATATGAATGCGTAGAATAAAATAAAAAGAATGCGGTATCTTTCAGGTTCTACCGAGATTTGAACTCGGATCGCTGGATTCAGAGTCCAGAGTGCTAACCATTACACCATAGAACCTTCCCCGGTACCCACCTGGAAATTATTGCTATATAAACGAAAGCCCGAAAATTTTATGCTTTTTTTTTATATATTTTATTTTTAGGTGCATTTTTTATTGTGAAATTTTAGGAATCATTTTTTCCTCGAAAGACGCAATATCATTGAGATATGAGGCGCTCTGTAGCGACATTTTGTTTCAGTCTGTCTTGGGTGCTGGCGTTTTGTTGTATCGTTTATCGAGCAGTGGTAGAGCCAGTTTTGTATGATCTTCCTCTTCGCTACTCGAATTTCTTTTACGACTGATAGAAACATTTACTTACTTATAAATAAATATATCAATAAAGATATTTTCGCAAGTAAATACTGTATGCCGAAATTCGGCCGTGGTCGAATTCACATTTCATTATTCTGAGATTAAAAACAATTTCCAGTGATATATTTTATCAAATTCAATGAGTGACACACATATATAAATACCTTCACAAAAATAGCCAGGTGCTTTTAAAAAGGAAAACGAAATTGTGTTAACATATTTAACTCCGTTATTGCAATATATCTATACATAAATAATTATAATTAAGGAACTGTTAAATTGAATTGCCTTTTACTATAAGCTTCGTCATTTTCAACGATTATTATCCTAGTATATATATATATATATGATGATTTCTAAAGAATGAAACAGTTCTAGTCCTGTAGAATCTCATCTATATTAAAACTTTTATACTCTGCTATGTATTGAGTACCTTTACTTACTGTGGTTACCTCCGATTCAACCCGGAATAACTTTATATATATGTATATATATATAATGTTGTTTATTACATAACTAATAAGCTCTGTAGAGGTTATATTTAATTTGTTGGGATTCAACAAGCTTAAACATTTTTATAACTGATATAAAGCACTCAACAAATTAGTGGAGTAAATACACAATATATTAATAAATGGAAACTATATTTATAAAACCATATTCATTTTATTATACATAGTTCAAGGGCCACCAAGGCAAATTATGGTGCGCTTTCATCAGATAAAATACAGATTTGTTTTATAAATATTGACATACCTATATATATATATATATATATATATATATATATATATATATACCTACACACACACATACATATGCAAATACATAAAACTTGTATCCTGAACTAATATTTTCATAAAAGAGCGACGAAGCATTAAAATAAATTCGAACGTAACACAGTGAGATAAGAATTAAAGATAAAACTCGATGATTCACTAAAGTCAATAAAAATATATGATGTACAACAACTGTTGAGGAACAAAATTGAGAAATATAAAACAGGTATACTATATAAATATTATTTAAAAGTAAAAAGACTTGTCAGAAGTGGGATTCGAACCCACGCCCACATTCGTGGACCAGAATACTCAATGTTCTGGTGAAGGATATTATCCTTGAGTCTGGCGCCTTAGACCACTCGGCCATCCTGACAGCTGCTGGAGCGCATTGTAAAATGAATATAAATACCATAACAGATATTTTTTGGTCGTATCTTCGTGTATTAATGATTATATAAATGTTTTATATATTCCAATATCGATTAAGATAACAAATACTATCGCTTATTATTTATAGACTCCATTTGTTTTCGATTCGTAGCTATTTCCATAGCGATTAAAAATGTCTAAAATATTCTTTTATATATATTCATATATTCTTTGCCGGCTTATGTATTATTATTTTTAGGTGAACGGAAATATATTTAATTTGCCATTATTCAAAACAAGTTCACAGTATAAGAAAACCATCTTTAAATAAGTAAGAAGTAAAATAATTCTTTTTATTTGAAATTATTACTACGTTTTTCTTTTCTCACTCATTTTTATATTTATTGTACATTTGTTTTGTTAATTTTGGTATGTACCTATCGTTGTATTTGAAGTCGGTTATTAACAGACATAATTTATATACCATATATATATATATAATAAGCACAGCTATATACACTTTGATTACCTGTACAGGCAAAATTTATTAGAATGCTGTTAAAGTGTGTATATATTTTTTGGGGGACACCCTGTATATACATATATGGCACTACAACGCTATTAGCTTCGTCAACATCGTTTATTTCCGTATTACTACCACGCGTAAGTGGAGTTTTCACGCGTTTTTTTTTTAGAGAGAGAGAGGGAAGAGGAGAGATAGGGAAAAGAGAGAGAGGGGGAAGACTTAAAAGGGCCAAATTAAAAAGCAAATAGAAAACAAGTCATGGTTATAAAGCATATCGATGTAAGTGGAGTTACTTAAATGATAATATAGGTGGCCCTTAAAAGGGCCAAATTAGAAAACAAATTTAAGTTAATTAGAAAACAAGTCATTCATAAATTTAAGTTTTATAATCAAATTTTTTTCACCAACAAATATGACAGCTAATAGCGTTGTAGTGCCCGCAATTCTGTATCTTTACGTATATTACGCATAGATACGAGGGTTGACAAAGATACTCTCATGGAATGTAACCAAATGAGGTTTATTTTTCAACATAGTCTCCCTTGCGTTCCACACACTTCTTCCATCGGTGTTGCAGTACTGAGATCAATGTTTTCTTCGGTAGTGGCAGTTGTAGGACGTCCAGACATTGGGTCATCTTCAAGAATCCCCTATCCTTTCCTAAATTCGGCTGCCCACTTTTGCACAAAGGAAAATTGTGGTACAATATTGTAAGGTCTGCTTATAGCATTATCCATCTTTCAAAAATGAAGGTCCACATTTCGTCGACTTCAATACATTTTATTACATTTTATTGTATTGTAAACATTAACTTTTATGGAAATTTTATTACAAAATTTCGATTTTTTGGAATTTATTTAACAAACATGGAAAAATAAGAAAAAGAATAAAATAAAAAATAATTTGATTGCCTTTAATAAAGAAGATAAATAGAGTGGAACTGATTTCCAGGTCATACTAATGAAACAAGGTTTTTTTTCCATTACTGATATTATCTGTCTGCCGCAAGTCCTGGTAGGAGATGCTACACAAACTAAAGTATTTTACTGAAGGACGCAACATGCTGCACGATCGAAGAAACGAGCCCATGACTTTATAATGCTTAGTCCAGTACCGTAACCCCTAAGGCATGTGTCTTCACAGAGGAAAGGTAAATCATATTATAACAGATTAGATGGGTACTATGTTAGATATTACTGTGTCATATTATACCAAAGAAGAAGTGTGCTGTATAATAAACATTGATATCAGGTTGATTCAATAACTACCCGGTCCCAAATATGAACCCATGAACTTATGGTCGTCAGTCAAACACTTTAACCATTGTATGTATACACGTATGGATGTATGTATGTATGTATGTATACATGTATGTGTGTATACATGTATGTATGTATGCATGTATGTATACATGTAAGTATGTATGCTTGTATGAGAACAACTGGAAGGACTTCAGGAGCTCGGTCTATGAGGCTTCAGCAGAGGTCCTTGGCTTTGTCACAAGAAAACAAGGACTGGTTTGATGAGAATGACCAGGAGGTCAAGGCTCTGCTAGACAGAAAACAAAAGGCACTTGGTGCAGTTCTTAAAGGTGGTAGCTCTGTTGGTGACAATTATGAGCGTTACAGACAGGTAAAGAAGGAAGTGCAGGTGAAACTCAGGGCTATGCAAAATACCTGGTGGAGCAACAAAGCAGATGAAGTTCAAGTGGCATCTGACGGCAACAATGTAAAAATGCCGCACTTTCTACTTACAGAGGTGTATGGCCCTTTCAGCTCTCCAGTAGCCCCTTTGAGATTGAAAGATGGCAAGCAATTACTGCGCGACCCAAAAGACACTCGACAGATAGAGAGATCACTTTGATGAGCTCTTAAACCGGCCATCCCAGGTTGATGATGATTTTATTTGTTCCATTCCTATTGAACCAGTGAAGCATATGAGATGGCTAATGTATCTTCTCTTGCAGAGGAGACTTCTGTTGTGCATAAGCTGAACTGTGGTAAGTCTCCTGGTATGGATGGTCTGAGTGGAGCGGTTTTGAAGTGTGGTGGTGAAAACTTCACGCAGCGCCTGACTGACCTCATGAAAATGGTGTGGGGAGATGAGAATGTCCCACAAGAAGGATGCGCTCATGGTGATTCTCCATAAAGGAAAGGACGGCAAGGACAAATGTGGCAATTATCGTGGCATATCACTTCTTTCAGTAGTTGGTAAAGTCGTGTCGAATATTGATGGATAGATTGATCCCAAGAGTTTCTCTGAATGTGTTGCCTGAGTCGCAGTGTGGGTTCAGAAACGAAAGAGGAACAGTAGATATGATCGTTTCTGCTCGGCAGCTGCAAGAAAAGTGTATCGAACAATGTATGGACCTTTACCAGGTCTTTGTTGACTTGTCAAAGGCCTTTGACACTGTTAATCGAACTGCGTTGTGGGAAAAAAATCCAAGGTAGGGTAAAAGATTCTGCATCTTTTCCATGATGACATGAAGGTTTTGGTCAGTATTGGTGGTAGCATCTCTGAACCAATATCAGTTGAAAATGGAGTGAAGCAGGGGGACATTCCGGCTCCAACTCTGTTTTCCTTATATTTTACGATAGTATTTCTCATGGCATTCAAATATTGTTCTCATGGGGTTTACATCAGGTATCGCACTTCAGGAAGGTTGTTCAACACCAGGCGCTTTGGTACAAGCACAAAGGTATTAACATCTATAATCCGAGAGTTTTTGTATGCAGACGACTGCGATCTTTTTGCACACTCACAAAGTGACATGCAGCATATTATGAACTCTTTTTCTGCAGCTTGCAGCACTTTGGGCGTCACAATAAGCTTGGAAAAAACTGTTGTGATGTATCAGCCAGTACTTGGAAACGAGTACACTGCACCAAGTGTGTACGTGTACGGAAAGAGGCTAAAAGTTGCTGACAAGTTTGTTTACCTTGGTAGTACGTTGAACACTTCATGCACACATGATAATGAAATATCCTTAAGAATCAAGAAAGCTAGTGATGCTTTTGGATGGCTGCATCAACGTTTATGGTCCAGACGAGGTATCACTATCGAAACCAAGGTGAAAGTGTATCTGACTTGTGTCGTCTCCTCTTTACTTTATGTTTGTGAAACGTGGGTCACATACAGAAAGCACCTCAAGGATCTGGAGAGATTTCACCAACAATCTCTTCATAAGTTACTTGGGGTGTGGTGGAAAATGTTCGCCAGTGATTTGGAAGTTCTAGAATGGAGCAGGTGAGTGACTATAGAGAGCATAATCTTTCGCTATTAGTTGAGGTGGTGCAGTCACATGGTCCGGATGTCTGATGGATGACTTATTTCTAGCAGATTCAACAACTACATAGTGGTACTGTCGTTGGTTCGTAGATATACAGGTAATCTTGCCGATTAAGAATATATTTTAAGTATGGTCATTTGGTACCCGGTAAGGATAATTAGACTGATATCAAGGTAGAGATGATCTTCTGAGTATCGAGTATCGATGGGCATCAATACGAGAATCGGGGTAAAATAACTCGTCCTCTTGAATTACTGAAACGAAATTTCTAACGTGGATATTTCCAATTTAACTAAATATTTTTCCGTAATACACATGCTTTTAAAATATTTTTACAAATATATGAAGTGCTACGTACACTTTTCAATTAATGAAATTGGTTTATTTTTCGTAGTACACGTGCTTTTAACACAATATAAATGTTATATAGGAAGTGTTAAGTATATTTTGTTTGTACGGATGAAAATTTTACTACAAATGGAAACATACATTTATAGATAAAAAAAATTGGACGGGGGGAGCTAAAAAAAAAATTCAGTTTGTATTTATAGTCTCGGGTCTAAAATGATAGCCACTGCCTTAATTAAATTTTGCTAATCTCCGGCGAAATTTTATTTCAAGTGGTAGAATTCCTGCGACAATTATTTTTTTTTAGACATTAAAAAACATTATATATGACAAAAATTTGTTTACATTACTAGACATCCCATACGTTATAAAATAAATAGGATGGTTTGAGGATCTCGATATGTAAACTTAACGACTAATTTTTTTTTTTTTTTAAATTAACGGGGACAACCTAGAAAAATTATCGACTCCCCTCCTATTATTTGGGACCAGAGAGTAATTGAATTATCATCCTTGCAAACAAAAATATATTTATCGTTTCATGTATATGTAAAAAAATTCCATTTTAAAAGCACATGCAGTACAAAAACAGGAACATCCAGTTAAATTATTCGTTCCGGTAATTAAGTTATAATAATTGTTTCTACCTTTGGCACAAGGCCAGCAAAGTGCATTACTGGTACTTAATTTAAGTTATAATAATGATTTCTACTACAGGCACAAGGCCAGTAATTTGGGGAGGGGGAAGTCGATTAAATCGACGTCAGTGCATTACTGGTACTTTTTTTTATCGACCCCCATAATTAGTATTATTATAGTATCCATATCTTTGGTTTCATTTTTAATTACGCACGTAATCGGCAAGCTTGCTCTATATACACGCATATATTTCTTTATATATATATAATATATATATTTATTAAAATAACAGATTAAAGTTTTTCTTTAGGGTTCTTATATATTTGATATTTTTCCTTATCGAGCGCTCTTTGGATTTTAGTCTTCACATTTTTATTATTATTATTATATATATATATAATAATATTTATACTTGTATATATTTATAAATATGACAGGGTAGCATTAAGCACTACCCAATTACCAGTAAGAGAAAAAGCTCAATGTAAATTATCCGATGTATAACAGAGCAGAGATACTATATATATAGAGAGAGAGATATGTGTGTACTACGTAGTTCCATTAGAATCTTATTTGACAATCCATATAATTTTTTGTGAATTTAGTTATGAAATCTTAATAAATGTGTTTCTTTGAAATAAGTTACGAAACTAAAGTGAAAGATATTTGCTAACACCTCCTCCTCCAATATTTACTTCTACTCTTACTCCTCCTCCAATAATCTCGTCTACTCCTACTCCTCCTCCAATACTCACTTCTACTCCTACTCCTCCTCCAATACTCACTTCTACTCTTACTCCTCCTTCAATAGTCAGTTCTACTTTCACTCCTCCTCCAATATTTACTTCTACTCTCACTCCTCCTTCAATACTCACTTCTACTTTCACCTCTCCTCTAATAATCAGTTTTACTCTCACCCCTCCTCCTCCAATAATCAGTTTCGCTCTCATTCCACCTCCTCTAATAATCAGTTTTACCCTCATTCCTCTTCCTCCAATCCTCACTTCTACTCTCCCTTCAACAACTCCCGCCTAAAGTCTTCTAGTTGCCATGCTGCCACCATTCTCTCCATTCTTCAGTCACTGCCACTCATTATTAGCCGTGGAGCGGCTCTTATTCCTCTGCTAGCTGCATGCTAAACTAATCCTCCGATTCATCTCATTCTTATCGGGTAGGTTGTTTAGTAACTCCTTCTGCATAAGATTTTTATTGTTCTTATTTCACTATGGTTAACCGTTAGTTGTAATTAATTCCATTTACGTTAATTTATATGACATATATATGTATATAATAATGAACATATATATATATGATAATCAACAATATAAAATAAATATTTACAGATGAGAGATAATAAATTTGGCAGTATTTTATGTTTAGGTGTCTTAAATAAATATCCTCTTTCGTTTAACTAACAGATCCTGGGAAAAGTCTATACACAAAGAGTTGAATCGTTTTTTAGTCAGGTACAAAAGTTGGAAATAATAAATGGGACATTGCAAATACTATTTCTAAGTTAAGGGAGATATTTCTACAGATGGTTTAAGGGCACCTTTACATCAGCAGGTGTTGTAGAGAACAATATATGTAATAGCAATTCAATAATTGGTTTTTGTCGTCGATCTTATTCTTGCTGCAGTCATATACTTCCTTTTATTGTGGTCCTTTAGAAATTTAACCCCGAAATAAAGGGAGAATTGAAAGGGGATATATTTAGGACTCTTAACAAGAATCGCCATAAATTTCCTAATTAATTATAAAATCTCTTTCAGGAATTTTACTAATTTACTCATGTGAATCTTAAACCGACTCCATCACAACCTTTACAGACTTAAATCGAAATAATAAAATCTCATTGTTATTAAATTAAAAAGACATTTTGGTCTATTTGCTTCATATGAATTGTAGACTTATGTTAATTGTCAACTTACGTTCCTATTTGTTCATTTACTATAATCTATCTGCTCCATAATTTTTACCATCTACTGTCACTGTTTTCCAATCATTGCCTCTATCGATTCGTATCGATCTTTATCAATCATTCTACAGACCTTTCTTCTCGTCATTATCACTATTATTATAATAGGAGCGACGATCACTTTAACACATGATCGTTAATAACAGCGACCATATAAAGACCCCCCCCCCCGCTCCTTTAACATAAGCAGTGCTTTCCGTTAGAAGGTATACAATTAAGAAGTATCTTCATCTTAGATGAAAGTTAATCGATATTGCTTCCATACCATTATTAGTTATTGATAATATTTCCATTATCTTTATATTTTTAAAAGGTTTTTCGTACCTTTATTATATGTCTGATGTAGAGGAAATATATTAGTGTCCTTGTCTGGTTACCTTAATTCAACGATTATTTTACCTTTAATTAATTATTTTTATGACTACTTGAAAATTCGTTTAATATGTTAGCTTTTTGAAATATAAAGATTATTATATTTGCTTTCATTATATATATATATATGTATATGTACGAATATATATGTGTATAAATATATATATAAATATATATATAATGAAAGAATAAGAAAGAAAAAAAACAAGAATTCAAGCTATAAATTGGTAAGTAACTTTCTAGAATGTAGTTAGCTTTATTAAATAGCAAAATAACAAAGACAATCTGAAATAAAAACCTTTTTATCGAAATAGTGAAATAATTCATTGATCTTGCTCAACATTAGCTTTGTTAATTATAAATATATTGATAGAATTAGCCATGCTATATTTATTTAAGGCAGTGTAAATCTTTGTTGTATGTATATCTTTTACGAAAATTAAAAATTAAATGAGATTGAAATGAGAATTAGAAATCATCTGCTGTGTTGTAACAATACGAATGGTTTAGAATTTTGCTAGTTTGATGTGTTAGGCATTATATGATCTCTCT
>OZ024758.1:2081808-2181808 GCA_964016885.1 Eledone cirrhosa
TTCCTCTTTGGTTCGATGTTGATATCTCGGGTACCATTAATGGCAATGTTTCGCTATAGGTATATATATATATATATATATATATATATATATATATATATATATATATTAACATACGTTAAAATGGGACTGAGTTAAGTGAAAGGAAAAACTCAATAGAATTAAAAGTGCAATTCTTTATCGGAATTTTGAGCAAAATTATTTATTTTCTCCGACCGTTTCCTCTTAAACCAATTTATTGGCAGCACTTCACTGCAAACTGTCAGCAAGCAGGTTGATATCGAAAAAGAATCAAATTGGTTACCCCAGAAATTGACTTCAGTGCATTACTGGTACTTTATTTTATCGACCCCTGTAATAAAGGATTAGGGTTGATTTAATCAACTCCTCCTATAAAATATGACTTTGTGCTTAGTCAAAAGACCATCATTATTATTTGATATAAGGGCGGTGGATTGGCAGTATCGGTAGAGGGTAGGACGCCATGCTTTCCAGCATAGAGTTACGTCCCCTTTACAGTCTGAGTTCAAATCCCGCCGACGTTAGCTTTGCCTTTCATCCTTACGGGGTCGATAAAATAAAGTACCAGTAATGTACTGATTTAATTGCTGGCCTTGTGCCTAAAGTAGAAACTATTATTTGATATAGGTGATACACTACTCCAGGTATTGTGGACTAACATTTAAAATGCTATCACTTATCTATTTTTCAGGCAGTCCGATCTCTTTATCACCTGAGAATATTTAAAAAGTTTAAATTCTAGCTGTTACTTCAATTCTACAAAATGAAAGCAAATATCTAGATTAAAAAATGAAGCAGTAATGTTTGTTTACCGCTATATGATACAAATACCTCATTTCTTTTCATATTTAAACTTATTGGAAGTATTTCTCAATGTAAGTTATACCTTTGGGCCTTCATATCATCACCGTTTAACGTCCACCTTCCAAGCTAGCATGGGTTAGACAAGTTGGGTCAGGTGACCGTATCCTGCTCATACAGAACCGTTTCTGGCTAGATTTCTACAGCTGGATGCCCTTCATTTATGTTATTTACTTATAGTTTACAATGTTCTATGTGAAAAGCAAAAACAAACCAAAAAGATTTTATATCAAGAAAAAACTCAGTCCATAATCCAACAAGTTTGGATTAATTTTTGGACATGGAACACTTTTAATTTCCATTTTTGTTTGTTGCACTGAGGTAGTCGTCTGGTTTAACAAGACTTAGATTTGGAATTGGTACTGGTTGATTACAGATTGGATTTTATTTTACCGAAGTGAAACATACTTTAAGGGGTACATATACGAGAGAAGTTTGTGATATTGGAACCCATAACCTTTGTTAAGGATTCATTCAATCTTAGGCTCTCCAAAAATATGGTAAACTACTTAATAAATTTCTATTACAAAATTCTGATCAAATTTAATGAATTCTCACCATTCTCAGCAATAAGAGAAATATTTCACAATCTAATGAAGTGAAAGTTGAATGAAAATATACAGGTGAGGTAATAACTTTGCTGAAATACTCAAGTTATTCTCCTCTCATATATGTACTCTTTATATTTACTCTTTTCACTTCGTTTAAAATGCAAACATCTTCAGTCCTAAGTTAACCAACAATAAATTTAGATTTCATTTTATATTTCTGGTAGTTCCAATGCATTTCTTAAAATGGTATTTTGCATGATTAATTAACCTGGTAATTACAGCCTGTACAGTAAAATATTTCTTTTAATATTTCTTGCATCTCATTATCTATTGAGAATCACTAACTGTTTTAATATGCAAATTAACAATTCTCAAAAGTAAATTGTATGAATTAAAATAGATTTTATACTAAATTATGGAACTCAAGATGAATTGCTACAATAGCTTGTCTTTTTGGGGTTATCTCCCTTTTTATAAGTGAGACGACTCTTTATATTTTAGAATTTGTTTGCAATAATTCTACACTGAATGCTCTTTGAACATGATTTAAAGCAATTTAGATGTACTGTGTAATAATTTTATAGTAGTTTTAAAGTCTAGAGGTGTTGAGATATTTTATTTAAACCCACAAATTTAAAGCAATTTAGATGTACTGTGTAATAATTTTATAGTAGTTTTAAAGTCTAGAGGTGTTGAGATATTATATTTAAATCCACAAATTTAAAGCAATTTAGATGTACTGTGTAATAATTTTATAGTAGTTTTAAAGTCTAGAGGTGTTGAGATATTTTATTTAAATCCACAAAAATTTCACTATATTATCTGAGTGTTATATTCATAGTAGTTAGTACTTAAATCTCCAATGCTGTTTTATACTTCAGATTTTCATGAGCAAGAAGATATTGGGGAAAAAAATTGGATATTTTCATATGAATTAGTATATAAGTATTTTACAAGTTAATACCATTTCTTTTTAACTATTTAACTGTGAGATGGAGGCAGGGTAGATACCAAACATCAACCTCAAACTCTCTTATTTGAATTTACAGAAATATAATCTATTGTCTTATTTCTAAAATGAAAATAAATGTCTGAGGATTTATTTTAAGTTATTTTCAATGGAAAAGTTTGTAAGTCTTCTTTTAAAGTAGGAAGTTTAATCTATCATTTAATGCATCTAGTAATAGTTTCTTCGTATTATTTGGTTTCACTTTTCATAGAAAGCTATTTCTTCATAAAGCAACGTTTGTTTGATAGTAAATTGTGAGTTAATATTTCTTTAATCTTTGTGACATTGGTTTACCTTCAATCACTTGAGTGATATCTAATATAACTTTGATAGGTTTTGGCCAGTATTGGCTCAGGCCATGTCTAATGTAATAGCACCACCTGGCATATATAGCTTATATTAGTTAGTTTTTTTCTTGGTTTTCTATGATTTACAACTAGTATTATCTTCATAGGTTAGTTTCTAATTACTGGTACAATGATAAGGATTTTTTAATCAGATATAGGTAAATATTCATATCAGTGACTGGCTAAGATGTAGGGTTTATGTAAGTCCACTGTATTCTGTTCCTTGGGCCTTGTTGTATTTACCTCTGTAAAGCCAGTTGAAAATGTGTCATTCATTCTTCATAGTTGAGTCTTTTTTAAAAATTATATATAAATTTATTTATGGAATATATCATGTAAATACAGTTTAATAGAGAAAATTTAGATTGAGAAGAAAAATGAAATGTAAAATAGGAAAATATAAAATCAATTTGTAGAAATATCTAAATTTACAGAAACTCTGTTGCTAGAGGGGAATCTGAAGAAACAACAGTAACCATTGGTAGATATTTAAAAAGAAAATAGAATATGACTGGTATTTGCTATTATGAAGTATGTATCTAAAGGCTTGTTTTCTTTTATATCACTAAATAAAAACTCAATACTTTTGATTTCTAGAAATTTAATTATTAATCACTGAAATATTTCAAGATAATGTTTAGAATCACTGAAAGCATGATAATTATTTTTCTCAACTTTCAATTGTCATTTGATTGAAATTTGGTCTGGAGTCAAAATTTCTTTTTAATAAATTATTAAATAAGATAATTAAGAATGCTGATAGTTTGAAAATATAATGCTGGTCTATTTGCTTCTTTCTTAATTAAAAAAAAAAAACAAAGGAATATTTAAAAAAATTATTTTGCAAGTTTCTAAATTGATTTCACTATTTCTAAAATATATTGATGTTATGTATTCTACTCAATATATATTCAGAAGGAATTTTTATCCTTGAAGTTTCACCTGGATGAAGATGCACAAATTATGTTTTTTTTTATAGTTTCTTGGTGAAAATAGTTGAGAGCAGCATGTGCAAACTTGTTTACCTTTGTATGGTTAAATTGGAACCTTTATCAATGAAAAAGAGCCTCATTTTAATTTTTATTCACTGAATTTCTTATATATATATATACATACAAAATGTAAATATCTCAAAAAATTTTGCATTCCAGTTTCTATTATTTGCACATGTTGATATAAATGCATGCAAACACCATTTTATTAAACTAGCATTTGAGAACAAGATAAGCTATGCCAAATCATGTTTGATTTTAATGATTTGTGATATTTGCCTTCTTACAGAAGTCTCACCCTATTAGCTATAGTCTCTGTTGATTCCACTAACTGTAATAATGTAACTCTTAATTCATTGATGATCATGTAGCTCCATGCTTATTCATTGATTGTCATTGTTATTCAGGGTTGTACTTCGGCATCTGACGACCAAGGTACTCTATGCTTGAAGTGCATAGCGAAGTATGCTAGTAAGACTGATGACTTTTTTGTCTCTGCTCTCAGACTTACTGGCGTGCGTATCGCCATTCACTGTTGTCATCTGGTCCGGCAGAGGCGAGGGCTGTCACACATTGCATTCTCCTCTTGACCATGGTCGAGCCGGGTAGATTTTGTTATAACCCACCCCTTGACTTTCTGGTCATGTAGGAGGTCGCAACACCTCAATTCTTGGACCCGGTGGCATAACTGACTACTTGTTGTGACCTTGTGTTTGTGTCTACTGCTAACATTTACTGCTGGGTCTCTGCCATGGTTTAGTCAACATCTACATTGTGTATGATCATCAGAATCAGCATTTTTCATGGAATACTTCAAGTATTTTGATGCACTGCTTGTGATCCTGTACTGGAGTAAGTATAAATGCTTTGTGAGTCAATGTTTAGTTAGAGCAGATGTTATGGGGTCTATCATGTTTATGTAATGTTAAAATATTATTTTTGACCCCACTGTATCTGTAAAAACCTTTTGCAAATTTATTTTTATTTAATCATTTTTACTTTAGTTTTTTTTTTTTTTTTTTTCATTTAAATCATTTTAATGTTTTATTTTAATTTTTTTTTTTTATTTAGTTTGAGTTGGTGTTTTTCTATTGATATTTAATACACTTCTTTGAGAAACTTAAATTTTCTAATGAATAATACGTGAAATATAATTTTATATACCTGTTAATTATGAGAAAACCACCATAAGTATGTTAATTAAACTAGTTAGGGGATTGAAATTGTTACCTGTTGAAATGAACTAATTTAATGTGGAAAGTGATATAAGGCTAAACAATGTAAAATATGAACTAACAGAAAAGTAAGTTACCTGGTAATCTTTTTTTTTTGTTGTTGTTTTTGTTGCTGTTTCTTTTGTCCTGATATTTTGGGACTTAAATTTCTTTATTTAATATAAATTTAATACCAAAGAGAAGAAACCAGTTTTCTCTGAAAGTCCATTATACTCTGATGAAAGGAATTTTAAGCCCTACAATATTAACAGAAAAAAAAGAACTGCAACAAAAAAAAAAACCCAAGATTTACCTCACATAATATCTCACATATTTACATTACTCTATATATACTATTATATTTTCACAGTAAAGGCTTTACCTCACATAATATCTCACATAACATTTACATTACTCTATATATACTATTGTATTTTCATGGTAAAGGCTTTATTTCACATAATATTGAATCTATGAGATTTTGATATTATTTATTTTGGGAACATTACCTTAACATAAGTATGAAAAGCCAGTTTGAACTGAAAGAGGTAAGAGAATTCTGGTCAGATATGGCTGGTTTAAATGCTAAAGGGTTTAAAAGTTTTAGTGCAAAGAAAACTATAGTTATGGCAACGTTTTAATGAAATAAAAATATAGCTACTAGTGCTTTAGTTTGAAATAATATGGTTAAAGAATCAAATAATTGGAGGACTTTTGTAGTGAAATTGTAAACTTAAAATACTATAAAAGGTTTTAGTAATACCTATATAGGAGTTTATATAAATGTTCAACATGCCACATTTAAATACTTTGCTGGTGTTAAAGTATATTTGCTCTGTTTTCAGATTTTCTCTGCTCGTAAATATATTTTGAAAGAACCAAATCCTGTTTTGACTATAAACTTTGATTGGTATACTTTTAGAAATAATTCCAGGTTTTCTTTTCCTTGTCAATAATATATTATATATTGTGGACCACAAACAGTATTGACCTAGAAGTATACTATATATTGTGGACTACAAATATTTAGTATTTACCTAGAAATAGTCAATAATATATTGTAGACCACAAATACATTCTAAGTTCATATCTATACCGTCTTTCTTGCATGTCCTGACAGGGTCTCTAAAGTCCAAACTTACTTACTTTACTCCTACCCATTAAGCACCCCTACCTCCACCCATACTACTTCCTTCACCTGACCCCGAGGCTGTCCAGATATACTTACCATTCTCGTTACATCACATTGCTCATATTGTTGATTGTATTTACTTTATCATTTTACTTCTTCACACCTTTCTCACCTGACTTAGGCATCACGCTTCTGTTACAAAATAATTGTCACAACATAGCCAGAAATTGTTTCGTTGTCAGTAAATAGCCAGCTGCTTAAACACCTTATATATTTTTACAATTTTCTAGAAGCCAGTATATTAGTCCATCACTGCATTTGATCCACCAACACCTTTTATATATATATATATATATACATATATATATATATATATTACAGTTTTCTAGAAGCCAGTATAATCCATTACTACATTTGATTCACCATCAACCTATTACAAATCTTGCATCATTTTATGCATCTGTTAGCTGCACTCTGCAATTGAATTTAATTGTAAAAGAGCATAGTAGTAGTAGCCCTCACTTACTTTTTTATATTAACTGTCTTCAACTTTGACTCTTATGAGAAATAATTCTTTATTTGAAATTAATAGGCAATCCCTGAAATTCCTGGATTGATTCCTATAATGAATATTAAGTTAATGGTAGATCAAAGTAGATAAGACTTTAGATCAGGACTTCTCAAACTTTTTAGGCCACCAGCCCCCTCATGTTCACATAATACCCTCAGCAACCCCACCTCGATTTACAGAGTCCTACCTACACGCAAATTGTAAATAATATATAATTAATAAAATCATTAATTTATATATATAATATATATTATGTATAAATAAATATTATGTTTTTTTATTTTACTATATTAGATATTTAATATACTATTATATCATCTCTACTGGCCTCTTAGACCCCAGTGCCTCCCTGGACCTTCTCAATGTCCCCCAGGGGGCAGTAGCACCCACTTTGAGAACCTCTGCTTTAGATGAAGGTCTTCCAATATCAGTCACAGACATTGTTTCCTCTATATTAAGGTAGGGGCACTGCTTTGTCTCAATCTGCCCTTCCTGAAAAATACTAACACACACACACTTTCAAATTTTTTAAATTCTGTAACATTTAAATTAAAAAACTAGTGGAAAATGGAATTTTGAGAAACTATATTTATATTTTTAAATGTTGGTCAATCAGTGATAAACATTGATTGCCAGCTAAATTATTTATAGAAATATACTGAAGTGAGCTTCATACAACAAACATTTAAATATTTTTAGAGAAGTTAAAGCTTGAACAACATTCATTACCATCTCCAATTAAAGCGATAAAAATAAAATGGTAGCTTTTAATTAATTACTATAGTCCTTTTATTGATCTCTGTATGTTTTTATTTATTTTTTTTATTTATTTTTCATTTTCAAAATTTACAATTTTGTTTTTTTAATATCCATCCCATCATTGAAAAGACAGCTAAGTTTCTGGGGTGTAATAAGAATAAGTTTTAGGTGTGGTGAATTGTAGATTTGTTTCAGTTTTATAGTTTTCACGGTTAACTTTTACGACGCTGAATCTTTATGAATTGCCTCCCTCGACACTGCATTATCTATTGAGGGGAGATTACTCTATCAGCGACTTATGTCGTGAACAGCGCCCAGAAGGTTAAATTGTAAGTGTTGTTGGGATTAAGTTTGATGTGTCTTAACTCTTTAGCATTTACATTACTCTATATATACTATTGTATTTTCATGGTAAAGGCTTTACCTCACATAATATTGAATCTATGAGATTTTGATATTATTTGAGTGGCCAGTTACAGCTGGTTTAAATGCTAAAGGGTTGAGAGAAGAGTTATTTAAAACCTCAACTCTATATATTACTAGTGATTACAGTAAAATGCCGATATTACACTTGTTTGAAAGGGTCTATTACTGCAGATTTCAGGTTTTTATAAATAGTATCTTTTAGTAGCATCACCATTTTTATATAGTATTTCATCCATTTACATTCTGATCTAAGTTGTTGCGAGCTATAAAAAATAACATTTTGCTATAGTAATGTTTGTTTTCTGTCTCATAGAAAGCTGTTGTTATAAATATGGTTTCTTAATATCTATTATCAGTAAAGTTGAGAAAAGTGACTTTGTAGGAAAACAACACTAGTGTTTGCTATTAAAATGGAGAGAAATGTTCTTCTTTGCCCACATTCCTGAGAGGGTCGTAGGGGCAGAGTTCTCAAACACTTCTTCCAGCGGGTCCTGTCAGAAGCAGCCACCTCTAACTGATCCTGCTGGATCCCCAAAGAAACATGACCAGCCAAGCTCATGGATGTTATCCAACCATCTTGCTCTGGGTTTCCTGTCAGTTGGTTTTGCCCGTAAAATCTATCCAGTGATTCTTTCTTGAGACAATGATCTGATTCTTTTACTGGCCATTGAAGAATGCTACAGAAACTCTGCTGTAGATAATATGTAGTTATCCAACTGACTATATTTTTCACCACTAAGGAAAAGAAAAACTTCTAAACATTCTGTCTAGTAACTAATATGTCTTCCATTTATGTTACCCCTTTAGCATTTACATTACTCTATATTTTCTATTGTATTTTCGCAGTAAATGCTTTATTTCACATAATATTGAATCTATGAGATTGTCATATTATTTATTTTGAGAACAATAGCTTAATCCGTTAACATTTAAACCGGCCATAACCGGCCAGAATTTTCTCACCTTTTTCTGTCCAAACTGGCTATAACCGGCCGCTCATACTTATGTTTAGGTATTGTTCTCAAAATTAAAAAATATCAATCTCGTAGATTTAGTATTATGTGAGGTAAAGCCTTTATCGTGAAAATACAATTGTATATATATAAAGTAAATGCTAAAGAATTAACATCTATATGAGCAACCGGTTACAGCCAGTTTGAACAAAAAGAGGTGAGAGAATTCTTACCAGATATGGCCGGTTTAAATGTTAAAGTGTTAATGACAGTGAAGTGCTTGAAGATTTGGAATTACTTTCCTTCTGCAGACAAAGTATTACACGTCAGTTTATCATTAGTAATAGATATTATTGATGAAGGGTTGTGATTGAACAGAAAAATGATGGAAGTATGGAAAAGGTTCTTGATGCCAATATCTAATTCATGGATCAAATTTCAGAAGTGTATATTGATTCTGTAGTTGATGGGACAGTAATGCTAAAAAAGAATCTATTGCTAACGTAACCTGAGAAGGTGCGTGGCCTAGTTGTAAGAGTGTTGGACTTACGATTATAATGTGGGTTTGATTCCAGGGCTGGGTTGTGTTATTGAGTAAAACACTTCATTTCATGTTGCTCCAGTATACTCAGCTGAAAATGAGTACCAGTAATAGCTGGGGTTTTAACTCTGTGATGGACTGGTGTTCGGTCCAGGGTAAGTCTTGCACTCTCAGTTGCTTATCACCATGAAACCAGGATAAGCACTAGCCTAATGAGTATTCTTTTAGATATCATCAACTGCAGGTGTCTTTTAGATATGTGTTATTCTTGTATATTCTATAGATTCCACATAATGGTAAAAGTATAATAGCTTGATATGAAATCTAATTTTGTGGTGCAATTAAAGGTAACAGATAAATTTAGTGAATATATGAGTGAAGCTGAGTTACGTTTGGATTATCTTCCAGGTGAGAATATATTTAGTAACTATCGATATATTTAGTTATTACTATCGATTAGTCACTTCTATTGATATATTTAGTAACTACTATCGATATATTTAGTCACTATATTGATTTATCATGATCTTTCAACTTTCTGAACTGATTGTAAAAACAATGGACTGATTGTTTTAGTATTCAAGTATCTACTATAACGAGGAGATGTATTGTAAAAAAATACAAGGGTTTTTTATGGTTATGAAAACGGAAAAGGAAGGGGCAGACAAGGGCTCTGGGGTCACAGAAGAATGGGGAGGGCAAAGGAAGTAGGTGGTGCGCTCTAGGCCAAGGGTGTGGCAGTATTGGGGCTGAGCCCTGCAGACAAGACTGCAGTTGCTCTTGAATTATCTAGTAATCTGTTTTTTTAAGATTTACACCCTAGCATTATTAGAGTTGTAGCTTAATAGAGTGGAAATTAGTATTTAGCTTCATTTCACCAAATCTTGCTGTTACCCCTTCCTTGCATTTGAGGTTTCTACTTTTCCACATTCAATTTTACAGCATTTGAGGTGCTTCTAATACTACAGTGCTACTCTTTAATTTTTAGGCAGAATTTTATCTAAACTGTTTTCTTGCTGCAGACCAGTATCATATGAACTCAGAGGAAAAGCCAATTAGGATATTTGCGAAATGATACCAACATTGCATGTAGCTTTCTCCTAGTTACCAGGACAAAGTGTGGAATAATAATTTCGGCTACTTTTCATAGTTGCCATTTGTTAAAACCCCAGAGACTGGTGGCTTGGTTAAATTTAACAAATGCCAAGCAATGGCTTCTTAGGTTTTAACAGTACCTTACAACTGCAGAACTGAAAGTATAATAGACTGCGAGTCACCTGCTATGAAGTCTCTCTATTCCAAAAACTCCTGACCCTTGTTCCTGCTCAAGGTAAGTATTGAAGTGGTCCTCAAGGATGGATGGGTTGATTAACTGCTCCATCTTTCACAATATCTCTTTCTTACTCTGCTACTCATCAATTTCTTTCTTTTTGCCCGTATCTAACTAGTCACACCCTATTCCTTTCAAATGTATTCATGAAATAAGAAATGCTAATAGTTTCATCACCTCAGATCTTGTTAGAATTGGAAAAGTAGGAAACCCTGTCCTTTCTCCTCAGTTTTAAACATTTTTTCTTAGTATTTTAACGACCCCGCCATTTTTACCTCAAGGTAAAAAATAAAGCTAATATTTTTTTAGTACAGGATCACATGCAGCCTTGTTGTTGTTGTTATATCTTTTTATGGTTTGGCCTGTTTTTTCAGAATTACTTGTTTTTTTAAAAACTAATGCTTCCTACTTTTACTAGCATTTGCTGTTGTGTGCAGTTGTGTACATGTGTGTGTGTGTATGTATATATGCGTTTGTGTGTGTGTGTATATACACAAATGCATAGGTGATGGATTTTATTTTTTTTTTTTTTTTGTGTGTGTTAAAACACAAATTGTGAAATCAATAGATGAGCAAGAAGCCTTAAAGGTTTAGTTTAGAAACCAATAATCATTATTAGAAGAATGTCTTCAAAAGTGACTTTGGAAAAATGTTTAAGGTAATTCTCTCTCTCTCTCTCGTGTGTAAATGAGATTTTGTGCCAATGTGTACACATCGACACACACACACACACATGTATATTATAAACCATTCAAATTTTTTTTTTTAATATTTTCCATGAAAAATCTCAACCTGCTCCAGCTGTTGAAAGTACAAGAATTTAACCCCTATCTACAGTAGAAATATCACATCTTTATTTGTTTTGAGTGGTTTAACTTTTTTTGTTGCTTTGGAGGTTCCCATCATTTGTTTACCAATTATTGAATATTGGAATTCCAATATCCGATGTTCTCTTAATTTACGATGTTGGTGTCATTTACTCAAGTCTATGGTTAGATATGGTGTTACAACAACACTTGATTTTTGAATCTGTTTCTTTTTATATACTTACATATGTACATATATATGTATGTATATATATATATATGGGTATATATATATGTATATGGGTATATATATATATATATGTATATGGGTATATATATATGTATATGGGTATATATATATGTATATGGGTATATATATATGTATATGGGTAGATATATATGTATATGGGTATATGTGTATGTATATGTTCATATATGTGTATGTATATGTTCATATATATGTACATATATGTATATGTGTATATGTATATATGGGTGTATATATATGTATATATAGGTATATATATATTTATAATGGTTTGCTATTATAATTATACAATAACTTTTAAGGCTCTCACATGAATTTCTGCTCAAAACCACAAATATCTGCTGAATTTTCAACAGTTGTCAACTATTTTTTAAAAACATTTTTATATGCATTCAATAAAATGTTTGATTTTTATTATCCTTGTATAAATTTTTAAAAGAAATTTGCAGTTTTATTTACTGTAAGCAATTGTTCACTTGCTATCTGTAGGTAGTTTCATGTGTGGTAAGGCTAATGTAAGGGCATCTCTCTTTCCAGATGAGGATTAATTTCTTTGACTAGTTAGCAAGAGAGAGGTGGCTGAGCAGGTCTGTCCGGGTTAACAGTCCAGCTCTTTAGAAGAGAAGCTGATAGCCAAGCTTGGCTCCTTTATTGCACAGGTCCACAGCTTTGGCTTGAGGCTATCTCAAATCTACAACACAAGTGATAAACTGCAATGGAAGAGCCTGGATCTCCATGCAATGCAGATGATGATGAAACGCAAAACAGCAATGATGAAAACTGTGAGAACCATTTGCTGCCACCATCAACGCAAACGTCCAATCTAACTAATAATAAAAGATTGTACTTTGACACTGATGATGGTAGAAAAAGCGACATAGACTATGGCTGTACTCCTGAAAAACGTCCACTAATTTTGTCTCCCGTTTCTGGGGTCATTACCTGTGTTGAAACCTATTTAGACTGTGATCGAGAATCTAGACTTCCTAGTGGAGAACATTCTGCACAAACTTCTCATGTGTTTGAAATCATAGACGATCTTGAACTGGATGATGATGGACTGGGCACTGATATAGGTGCTCGGAGTTATATTTCAAATGGTCGAGAATCACTTGATCTTTCTAGTGACGATGATGATGATGAAGAATATTTGGATGACAATGAGGTCTATGCCTGGCTGGAAGAGGGGGTGGATTCCCGTAAATCTGGATCCGATGGAGAAACAAAGGATGATGGATCGCAGGGGCCAATTGAAGTGCAAAAGATAGTTTTAAAAGGTAAAATATTATTGGATTTTTAAAAATTTGTATTATTGTTTGTTTGTTCTTGTTAAACATTTTATTTATATCAATTCCTTTCTTAACATTTTTCACCGATATCATCGTATAACTGCATTATCAACACTTTAGTGAAAACATCAATTTTTAAACAGTTAATTCTTTCATTATCTACTATGATATCACATATATGAAAAAACTTGACTGTTAATTCTCTTCATCATTATCCTATATTCCGAGATGGAAATGTTACCTATTATATGTATAAATTCATTTACCTTTAACGAGGCTTACAAATTACTTTTAATCTTGTGTCAAATTTCTTCTTGTAAAGAACTAAAACTTATTACTTGTAACCATAGTTCTGTCTTAATTGCAAATGTCTTGTGTATTCAGTATTCTTACCAAATCATTGATATCCTAGTAAAATGTGGTAGACTGAATTACAAATTCTATTGAACATGTAACTTTATTAAACTAAATAGATTTACTGCTTAACCCTTTAGCATTTACTAATTCTGACCGGATATGGTCTGTTTAAATGCTAAAGGGTTAAACTAAACAGATTTACTGGTTAATATTTAACAGGATTTTTTCTTTTTTCTATAAAATATATTATCTGTATTTCAGAGAGAGGCCATGATCCATTTGACATTCTACCAGAAGGTTGGATAATAGTAACTCATAACAGTGGCATGCCAGTATATTTGCACAAAGAATCCAGAGTATGTACTCTCTCCAAACCATACTTCTTGGGACCTGGTAGTGCCAGGGTAAGTGTGTACATGTATCATCATCGTTTAACGTCCATCTTCCACACTAGCTTGGGTTAGACGGGATTTGCCCACTTGAGGCAAGATTGGTCGGGTGACTGTGTCTCGCTCGTATAGGACTCTGGCAGGTTTTCTACGGCTGGATGCCCTTCTTAACACCATATATATGTGAGAGAGAGAAGACCCCCTTTGGTCACGAATGACCATAGGATTTGCACCTAGAATTATTTTAATTATTAAGATTGTATTTGTAACAACAAAAAAGTTTTATATAAAATTATCCTGGAAAGTCTTAAGAATCATTTAACATGGATGATTTTCATAGAACTAGAGGTGGTTTTGGGTGGGTTGGTGTTGAAACAGGTAAAATTGTTTGCACCAATTTGAGGTAGAATAGAACTAGGGGCTCCCTTTTAAAGGAATGGTTTATCTTTTGTTAATAATTATATGTAATATTGTATGCTGGCCTTCCACAAACAAATCTTACCCAGGCTCGTACCTTGGAAGGAAACTTTCTAAGTGCCAGACCATGGTGTGACCGATGGCAGCCTTTCATCAATATTGCAGGTTAAAAATCTAAGTAGTTACTTTCTTTTTTTTTTTGCTAGAAACACGACATTCCTGTTAGTGCCATTCCTTGTCTTCATTATTCCCGGGAATTGGAAAAAGAAAGTCAACATGACAGTTCTAAAGATATGGATCCTTTATCTATCACTGAAGATCTTGAATGTACAGATAACCAGAATTCTGAGCAAGCTGAAGACACTGTTGAATCAGGTAAGGTTTTTCACAAGGACATTGAGTTTATATATATTTCATTGACAATATTTGAAGCAGCTTGTGACCTTGTTTTATCAATTGTTAAACTTGAATTGTTTTTATTTTCGTCTTAACTACTTTCCAATTTCTTCCTGTCTATTGACAGATATTTGTTAAAGAATAAATTTTAAGGAAATATAATAAATAGGCTATGTAGCCGGTAAATGCTAAAGGAACGCAACACATCACTATAGCATTTCACCAGCCCCTTACTTCTGTTGTCTCTATCTGTTTATATATTTACGTGTAGATGTGTGTGTAACTAAAGCGCAACGTATGTTACTAATGGACGACTAAATCATTTTAACTTGTCTTTTAACAATTTATGGTGGAAACGATTTCAAATTGTCTTTTCTTAACTCGGGCTGCAACTCATGGTGTCTGACACTCTTACCGGCTACATAGTCACTTCCAAAATATAACATGGTAGAGCGTCGGACAGCATGCTTTATAGCAGTCATGTCAGACTGAGGGTACCCCCGAGAGCCACATGGGTCAGGGTCACATAGTGTTGTCTGAGGGCCACACTTGACAACTAACTTTTTATTTTATATTATGAAGATAAAGCATACTTGCGCTGTAAAAACCTTTGTAAAGGGCCGCATGTTTGACATGCCTACTTTACAGCATAATTACATCCCTTAATGGTCTGAGTTCAAATCCTGCTGAGGTTACCTTTGCTTTTCATTCTTCCAGGGTTGATAAATCTACATTTAAAAGAAATGAAGTGTTCTGTAAGTGTTTATTGGTAAATTGTTCTGTTTCAGAGTTTCCAGCCACGAGTGAGAATGATAGTGATCAGTTGAATAATAACCAAGATGGTAATACTTGTCCT
Organism: Eledone cirrhosa; assembly: GCA_964016885.1. Lineage (NCBI taxonomy): Eukaryota > Metazoa > Mollusca > Cephalopoda > Octopoda > Eledonidae > Eledone > Eledone cirrhosa. Next base: position 2,097,294 of record OZ024758.1, read on the forward strand.
ATGGGAGATGTAGATGGTAATTCAAAGACTCCTGCAGTTAAGATTGAATGTGCTGAAGAAAGAAAAAAGGAAAATTCACTAGGTAATTATTATTATTATTATTAATGCTTATTAACACCTTTTGATATTATATTTCTGAAGACCGAATGTTGTTTATTATTATTTTTTTTTAATTTTTGGTTGTCAAAATTCGGGTGCGTCCTCGAGGACAAAGCGCCTTCATCTTCGGTAAATACTGTTCTCATTTAGTTTCTAATATTTAGGTATCTAGTAAATCAGACCAAAATTAACCCTTTAGCATTTAAACTGGCCATATCCGGCTAGAATTCTCTCACCTCTTTCTTTCAAACCGGCTGCTTGTACTTATGTTAAGGTATTATTCTCAAAATAAATATCAAAATCTCATAGATTTGATATTATGTGAGATGATTATGTGAAATAAAGTGTTTACCATGAAAATATGGTAGTAAATATAGAGTAATGTAAATGCTAAAGGGTTATGGGATAATTATTTTTATTATACTTAGGCTTGTTGCTGATTAAAATCATTGGCTTTTGATTTCAGATCCATTAGAACTGAGGAAGTATTGTGAAAAGAGATTTGAATTCAAAAAAATTACAGTTAAAAAATTTAAGTAAGTAGTAAATTGCTGTTTAAAATCCAAGTACGTGATGGGATCAATAATTTAAGGTTGGGGGATTGGATATTAAAAGGATATAGATTGAACTGTTGTGAGATATTGAAAGGATATAGATTGAACTGTTGTGAGATATTGAAAGGATATAGATTGAACTGTCGTGAGATTGGAGGGATATAGGTTGAACTGTTGTGAGATATTGGAAGGATATAGGTTGAATTGTTGTGAGATATTGGAAGGATATAGGTTGAACTGTTGTGAGATATTGGAAGGATATAGGTTGAACTGTTGTGAGATATTGAAAGGATATAGATTGAACTGTTGTGAGATATTGGAAGGATATAGGTTGAACTGTTGTGAGATATTGGAAGGATATAGGTTGAACTGTTGTGAGATATTGGAAGGATATAGGTTGAACTGTTGTGAGATATTGGAAGGATATAGATTGAACTGTTGTGAGATATTGGAGGGATATAGGTTGAACTGTTGTGAGATATTGGAAGGATATAGATTGAACTGTTGTGAGATATTGGAAGGATATAGGTTGAACTGTTGTGAGATATTGAAAGGATATAGATTGAACTGTTGTGAGATATTGGAAGGATATAGGTTGAACTGTTGTGAGATATTGGAAGGATATAGGTTGAACTGTTGTGAGATATTGGAAGGATATAGGTTGAATTGTTGTGAGATATTGGAAGGATATAGGTTGAACTGTTGTGAGATATTGAAAGGATATAGATTGAACTGTTGTGAGATATTGGAAGGATATAGATTGAATTGTTGTGAGATATTGGAAGGATATAGGTTGAACTGTTGTGAGATATTGGACTGATTCTTAGAAATCAACTTTATCATTGCCACTCCTTCGTGTAATTATATCTCTTACAGAACGTGGAAGGAAAGAAGACGTCACATGAGTTTAATGAAAAAACAGTCACGACCAGCTTTAGTAAGTAAATTTTATTGCATGTTTTTTTCAGGAAAGTCTGATGTAATTTACATTATTTTATTCCAGGTTTTCCATTGGATTGGATATATTTTCCTATTTGAATTACATAGTTCCCTAGGGTTGGTGATTTACACCATAGATACACTTCGTAGAGTAGAGAGGGCTCTCCAGTTGAGACAATGATAAACAACTTCTCTAGTGCTGGAACACAAAAATACATCCAGTACAGTTAGAAAGATGGTTGGTTGGTTGGTTGGCAATGGGAAAGGCTCCCCTCTGTAGAAACTCCGCCAAAACGACTCTTCAGTGTCAATGGTGTGACAACCTCTCTAGTGTTGGTAACCTACATGATGTAAACACATCCACTACATGCTGTTAGGTGGTTGGTGATAGGAAGGGTTCCAGGCCATAGAAGGCTGGCCAAAGAAAGGGTTGTGGGGAGACCCTCTAGTTGTACCTAAGATATGACAACCTCTCTAGTATTGGAGATAGGAAGGGTACCCAGCCATAGAAGGCTGGCCAAACAAAGGGTTGGGAGGACCCTTCAGTTGTGTTAAAAATGACAACTTCTTTAGTTTGGTGATAGGAAAGGTATCCAGCCATAGGAAACCTGCCAAACAATGGGTTGGTACGGACATGTGATGCACATGGATGCTGATCAATGAATGAAAAAGTACCAGGAAATCCCAGTGGATGGAAGCCACAGTAGAGGTAGACCAAGAATGACCTAGGCAGAGGTGGTGAGAACTGACCTCAAATCACTGAGACTCAGAGGAGATATACAAAGGGGCGTGGAGGGATGCTGCACTTAGAAAGACCCATCCAACGCATGCAACTCTGGAAAAACAGACGTAAAAACGATAATGATGAAGTTCATATAAGTGTTTGTGACAAAAAACATTCTTTTTATTAAATTTAAAGAATGGTTTTTTGTTTTCAAAACTAAGAAAATATATGGTATAGAAATTTGTGGTATGAGTATGGAAAATAAAACTTGAGTAACATGAAGTTTTAATGAATACTTTTGGTATTTATTTTTTTCTATTTACAGCCATCAAATACAAAACTAATAACTTGTCCTGTTCCTTCAAGCAAAGGTGATGATAAAGTAAATCGACGTCGAGGTAAGCACTAAATATTCCAAGTTTTGTCTTTTCTAAAACACCATAGTTAGCATTCTGCTGTTATAAGTAAATATGAGAGATAGAGACTACGTAGAATGGAGAAGTTTAGGGCGCCCTCATACACAAACAATTAGAATACACAGCAAACCCCCCTCAATTTAACATATCAAAGTTAGCTTGGTACAAGTAATTGGAATTGAAAACTTATATACATATCATCATCATCTTCGTTTAACGTCCATCTTCCACGCTAGCATGGGTTAGACATATAGCTATTAAATTAAAAAATTCTAACCATTCTAAAACTAAAAAGCCCAGCTGCGGGCACAAATATATTGCTACGGCCATTGTAGGTAGGGTTCCCCACACTGCAGGAGGTCCGGGGAAATTGCTCCCCTTAAATCTGGCCCTGAACGTAGGCAGTGACTTGCATTAAAAATATGTTAATAAGAAGGTTAAGGTGATTGTATTGTTCCACATAAATCTTGAATGTATTGTCAGCTCTGCACATCATCATCATCATTTAATGACCATTTTCCACGCTAGCATGGGTTAGACAGGGTTGTCCCATTAGAGGCAAGTTGGGTTAGGTGACTGTGTCTTGCTCATATAGAACGGTTTCTGGCTGGATTTCTATGGCGAGATGCCTTTCCTAATGCCAACCACATTTACAGTGTGTGTTGGGTACTTTTTGTTGTGACACCTACACAACCACTTTACAGTGTGGGCTGGGTGCTTTCTGTTGTGATACCTACACAACCACTTTACAGTGTGGGCTGGGTGTTTTCTGTTGTGATACCTACACAACCACTTTACAGTGTAGGCTGGGGGCTTTTTGTTGTGACATAAACCAATTTGAGTATTGATGTATGATAAACCAATTTGAGTATTGATGTATGATTATTTTTTTGAATTTCAGAATTTGTATTAAACCCTAGTGGGAAGTCTTATGTATGTATACTTCATGAATATGTCCAACATACAATGCGGGTACAACCACGATATATTTTTAGAGAAGTCGGTAAGTACTTGGGCTTTTTTATCCTTATTCTTGGCTTTTGTCATAATTATCCCTTTAGCATTTACATTAACAGTGGTAAGGGTGTTGGACTTAGAATCATAATGTTGTGGATTCGATTCCTGGGTTGCGTGTTGTGTTCTTGAACAAAATACTTATTTTCATGTTGCTCCAGTATACTCAGCTGAAAATGAGTACCATCAATAGCTGGGGGTTAACCCTGCGATGGACTGGCGTCCGGTCAAGGGGGAGTCTTGTACTCTGAGTTGTTTCACGCCATGAAGCTGGGATAAGCCTCGGCCTAACGAGCCTTCTGGCTTAAGACAGACTTTAGATCTATATATATTATTGTATTTTTGTGGTAAAGGCTTTATCTTAAATAATTATCTCGCATAATATCGAATCTACGAGATTTTGATGTTATTTATTTATTTTGAGAACAATACCTTAACATCAGTATAAGTGGCCAGTTAGGGCTAGTTTGAACAGAAAGAGATGAGAGAATTCTGACCTGATACAACCAGTTTACATGCTAAAGGGTTAATGCTGTAAAATAAATGAAATGTAATGTGTTCTATTCCTTCTTAGTGTTGAATTCCATTAAATATTCTTTATTTCTATAGAAAATGCTCAAACTCCTTATAGTGCTACTATTGTGATAAATGATGTAGAGTATGGTACAGGCTTTGCTGGAAGCAAGAAAGCTGCCAAAATGGAAGCAGGTGAGTTCACTCTAACAGTTCCAGTACTTTATATATACTATATATATACTATTGTATTTTCAAGGTAAAGGTTTTGTCTCATAATATCGAAGGTATGAGATTTTGATATTATTTATTTCAAATCCCGCTGAGGTTAACTTTGCCTTTCATCCTTACGGGGTTGATAAAATAAAGTACCAGTAATGCACTGGGGTACTTGCTGGCCTTGTGCCAAAAATAGAAACAATTATTTATTTTGAGAACAATATCTTAACATCAGTATGAGTGGCTAGTTTAAACAGAAAGAGGTGAGAGAATTCTGGCTGGTTACGGCCAGTTTAAATGCTAAAAGTTTAACATTTATTTATATTTACTTTGGTTGGACACGATTCTAAAATATCCTCTTTCCATTTCGATCACGTTCCTCAGTTGTTTACCTGAAAATCTGATTTGTTTTTTATTCTTGTTCCAGCGAAAGCAACATTGAAAGTGTTAATTCCTGAAATGAATAAGATGACAGAAGATAACAAAAGTTATGAATCTGAAGATCTGTCTGTAAGTAAATTCAAGTGTAATAGATGATGATGATGACATTGTACTTGAGTATAAGACAGTCATGGGCAACCTGCGGCTCGCGAAGCTTTCTGAATGGCTCGCCTAAGTCACCTAAGTGAAATCTTTCTGGTATTTTTTACCCCAACTTTTCAGTCGTAATTTATCTTTCTATCATTTTTACGATCGAGGAAAACGTGTACGAATTCTGAAGAAACAAATCAAAACAACCTGAGTTTCTGCCCTTTTTTTTAATGTGGGCACGAATGTAAATTACCGCTTATGGCCCGTCTGATGATGAGCCATATCCCATATAGCCCACCTGATGATGAGCCATATCTCATGTGGCCCGCCTGATGATGAGCCATATCTCATGTGCCCCACTTCTTGAAAAAGGTTACCCATGCCTGGTATAAGACTCGAGCATCCTACAATGATTTCTCCTCTCTCTATCTCTCTTTTTAACGGTTCGTCCTAATATTACATTTTTTGAAGTCGTTTAACATCAAAAATTCTACTTTCAGTTTTTTGATGAAATAAAAATAGAAGATCCACGTGTCTATGAACTTTGTAATAAAGCTGGACAGCCGACACCTTATCAAATCCTATTAGAATGTCTTCGCAGGTTAGTATTGGGTTTCAGTGAGAGGAAAACTTTATTTTAAAGACATATTCTGGGGATGAGAGATAAATATTTCATTTATTGGTTTCTGATTTAGGCACAAGCCCAACAATTTTGGGGGAAAGGGAAAGTCTCTTATCTCCTTCATTACATAACACACATATTAGATGAAAGTTTTGTCTCTTATCCTCATATCATTACACACTTTAGATGAAAGTTTTATCTCCCTCATTATATTACACATATTAGATGAAAGTTTTATCTCCTTTATTATATTACACAAATTAGATGAAAGCTTTGTCTCCCTCATTGCATTACATATTAGATGAAAGCGATATCTCCTTCATATCATTACACATACATTAGAAAGTTTCATTGAGCTTTTCTGTAATGTTATATGTACTTGCTACATATTTTTTACTCTTTGATCTGTTGTACATAAAATATTTTTTCACAATGCCAAAAATTGGATAAGTTTACAAATTTGAATATTTGCATAATAATTTAAATTGCTTCTGAATTATATTTGTGGTTAGAACGTAATTCTTCAATTGAAATCTTACCTATAGATGCTAAATTTGGTTTTGTAGTTTTAAGTTTTCATATGAACTTGTCTGACATTGTCTTTCTATATACAAGACTTCTTGTTTTTAGTTCTATTTAAATCAATGCCTTTCATTATAATTTAAAGTAAGAACCTTTTATGGAAGGACCTTTCATTTAAGAATATCTTGACCATTCTAGGAATTATGGCATGGGAGACACACAGTGTCAAATGGAAATGAAGACTCTGAAACATCAAAAAAGTGAATTTACTATGACTGTTGGAAAGCATAAAGCATCAGTAAGTTTAGTTTCTGTGTATTTAAGCAAACAGCCTCGTTACACTATGTGGTTTAGATGACCCATCACCATCCTTTTACTCGGTGTGCAAATTAGCTGATGTATACTTTAGATCAGGGGCATGCAACAGGCAGCCCGCAGGCCACAGACTGGTCAGAGTGGCCCTTTTAATTTTTACCTTGTAGGCTTATTTAGAATTTTTTTCGTAACTGTAATACAATTTTATATATATATATATATATATATACATACATACATACATACACACGTGTTTGAAATAGTGTCATATATATATATATATATGGTTGAATGTGTCATATATATACTGGAATGACTGCTTGGGTATTCAGCTGAAACTCATCTTGTGAACTGTAGTTTGTCCTATATTGGGACTTAGGCAAGAGGTATATATCATCATTTTACATTTGCTTTTTCCTGCTTGCAAATGGGGGATGGGTGCTCTTCAGCACAGCATCTCTCTATTTGTTACAGTCCTTCATCTCCTCTGTGCTTCATCGATCTGAGATCAGCTCTTACAACCTCCAGCCATGTTTTTCATGGTATATATATATCATCATCATCATCTTCGTTTAACGTCCATTTTCCACGCTAGCATGGGTTAGACTATATATATATATGTAAAAGGTAAACAGAAATAACAACACAATCGGTACAGTATATGGAAGGGATATATTAGGTTAACGCTTGAAATAGCAGGAAGAGGGTCTTAACGTTTCGGAAAGAATGAGAAATAAGATAGATTGAGGGGACGGGCAGGTTGGAATTGGAAAAAATATCTTTAGATAAAAATAACAGGTCCATTCACAAACGTGGTTGAATAAGTGTCATATACACATGATTGATTGAATAAATGTTATATATATATGTGTGTGTGGTAGAATGTCTGGTAAAAACGGAAAGCACTCAATATAGATTTAAATGTATAAACAAGGAAGTAAATATGATTTAGGATTTATATTTTATATAACTCTATTAACATTTCTTACTAATTGAATTGTTATATCTCCATTAGGTTGTATGTAAAAATAAACGAGAAGGAAAACAACAAGCTGCCCAGGCTATCTTGCAGGTATGTCTCACAGGTTCTATTTCTTTAGAGGAATCACTTTCCTTTTTTTCATCAGTAATAAGTCATTTGTTTTTATTTCATTTTTAAAAGTTGATGCAAAACTTCTATCAAAATATATTTTATAAATATTACAGATGACAGCTGCCCCTCTTCATATCAACTTGTCAAATCCCACATCCACATCATTCTTGTCCATCTAAAATCCTTCTTCATAATCTCACTTCTAAACACATGTGCATTCCTTCTCCCAGGACAGAAAGGACCCTTTGGTCAAGTCAATGACCGACAACAACTCCTTCCTCATAATCTCACTTCTGAACACATGTACATTGGTGAAAATATTGACCTCGAATATAAGCTGGCGCCTCTCCACATCCTTACCATCAATTATTTTGTATCATATATTTCAGGACACCAGTCTATCGCAGGGTTAAACTCCCAGTTATATTCAAGTAGATAGTATAATTTAGTGTACTAGGAGTTATTTATATTGTACACCTGAGTAATCTCTCAAATATTTTTATTTAACCACAGATATTGAAATATTTTATGTATTTTTCTAGCGTCTCCATCCACATATTACCAGTTGGGGCTCTTTATTACGACTTTATGGTCGAATTTCATTCAAAATAATCCGAGAAAAGAAAGTAAGACCTTTTTTATTTTTCATATTTTATGTTTTTATAATTTTCTTAACCCTTCATCATTTACATTACTCCATATTTACTATTGTATCTTCATGGTAAAGGTTTTATCTCGCATGATTTTCTCACATAATATCAAATCTTTGAGATTTTGATGTTATTTATTTTGAGAACAACACCTTAACATCAGTATGGGTGTCCAATTACAGTCAGCTTGAACAGAAAGAGGTGAGGTTTTCTATTTAACATTTCTATCATTTGATCCAGTAATATATATTTCTTTACATTGTTCCCTGTCAGGAAGAAGAACAGAGTATTACCGAGTTACAGTCTCAGGCGAAGTCTAACAAACCTAATACTGCAGTGTTAGAGAAACTCAGAGAAGAAATGCGTAAAATTAAATTACAAAGGGTCAGTATTTTTAGAATTCTCAAAATATTTGGTTTTGTTTGAAATTCACTTTTATAACGGCTTCTTATCTATGTCTATTAATTAGTGATAACTTTATTTAAAGTACCAGTAATGCACTAGGATAATTGCTGGCCTTGTGCCAAAAGTTGAAACAATTATTACATACAAGGGCGGTGGATTAGTTACGGCTCTTTGAGGTCTGAGTTCAAATCCCGTCGAGGTCTACTTTGCCTTTTATCCTTACGGAGTCGATAAAATAAAGCACCAGTAATGCACTGGGGTAATTGCTGGCCTTGTGCCAAAAATAGAAATAATACTGGTAGTGTCAAACACCATGCTTTGCGGCATAGAGTTGCGGCCCTTTACGTTCTGAGTTCAAATCATGTCGGGGTTAGCTTTGCCTTTCATCCTTATGAGGCCGATAAATAAAGCACCAGTAATGTACTGGGGTCAATTGAATCAACTTTCCCCTTCTATTCAAATTGCTGTCCTTGTGCCTATAGCCGAAACAATTATTACATCCATTAGTAATACACATGATGTCAGCTATGAATATATATTAGAGCTTCATTGCCAGATACACTGTTGCCATCTTTCTTACTATATTCGTCAAAGCATGGCGTCTGACTCTCTACCGATACTGCCAATCCCGCCTTATCAGCCTAATCCCGTAGGATTATCAGCTTATTCCTACATTGGTATTATGTATAAAATAATATGTAGGAATAAGCTGATAATCCATTTCTACACTGCAATGCCAACTTTATCTTCCACAAAACATCTACCATTTCTATATAACTCAGAGTGTGATGGAGTTGCATGGCATCCTCAAATGTTTTTCTTCTTTTTGTTAATTAAAATCTGTTTTCTTTTGCAGGAATCCATCAAATCAAGAGGGAAGTTGAGACTCGAATCAGCCGTTCCTGTAGGAAATGTGTCAGGACTTGATCTCTGATTCTAGCTTTACACATCTTTGCTAACTTATGCTATCAATGCACTTAAAACAATTTCTATTATGTTTCCAATTTTATTGCTTGTAGTCAATCGTTTCTCTCTCTCTCTCTTTCACACACACACACATGCCCATACCCTCTCGCTCTCTTTTTCACACTCATTCACACACACATGCACTCATACACATATGCTTACTCTTTTCCACATTCATTCACACACACACACAATGCTCACACCCTCTTAACACCGACTTTGGCTTAAATGTTGTTTGAAGAATAGAACTATTGAGTCAATAACTTGGTGATATTCCATTTCTACACTAATACCAACCTGATCTTCCACAAAAACCATCTACCATTTCTATATAACCTTACAGTATGATTGAATTGTATGGAATCCTCAAATGTTTTTCTTTTTTTTTATGTGTGGCTGGGTGGGGGTTACTTTAAGGAACTGGCTACATTTAGTCCGTTTCTGGAAAAAAATTCTCTTTAAATTTCCAATGTCTTGCACTCTAGACATGAATTATTTGCATAGAACTGTTTATCTCAAAATGCAGTAAGAAATTACACTCTACCCCAGGCATGTCAAACATGTGGCCCTGTAAAGCACAATGTGGTCTGCACAAAGTTTTTACGTCGCGAGTGTAATATACAATGAAAAAAATTAGTTGTAATGTAAGCAATTAGTTATGTGTGGCCCTCAGACAACACATATGTGACCCATGTGGCCCTCGGACAACACATATGTGACCCATGTGGCCCTCGGACAACACATATGTGACCCATGTGGCCCTCAGACAACACGTATGTGACCCATGTGGCCCTCAGACAACACGTATGTGACCCATGTGGCCCTCGGGGGCACCTTCAGTTTGACATGCCTGCTCTACCCTACATGTCATTTATTTAATTGCATTTACATTTACACCGCATCACTTCAATTTGAGGTGTATATTCTATACAATGTCTATGTCGATGTATGTAGCTTGCCGTCCTTTCGTTATCGTTGACTGAAGACGGACAGATGTTTCATTTTGATGAACCTTACTCTCGACTTTTATATTTGCCATCAGAGGATAAGATCCTTAACCTTTAACACGCTCTAGGCGACAGCAGTAATCTCCCCCTTAAAACATGTGATGTCAAGGGAAGCAATTCATAAGGTAACTGGCGTGCTAAAGGTTAATGTCCAATTGTTAATCTCCACCACTCCCTCCCTTTCACCTCATCTTCTCATTTTGTGTGCTCCTATTAACGATATACTACAGAATAAGTGGATGGAAATTTTAATGTGATAAACCAGGCTCTGCTTCTTACTCCATGCCACCCTCACGTTCATCTTATTACTGACATGGCACACCCATATACACAGGTAGTTACCCCAGCCATTAGCTCACCTGAATAACATGAACCGAGCAAAAATTGAAGTTAAAATGATATAGCCTTCTCATCATTTCTACCATGTATGTGTTATGTACAATACACATATTCTGTATAAACTCAGTATTATCAGATTGATGTTAATTTTTGTTAAAGTTATCTCTTATTAAAAGGTAAATGCAAAACTGGCGCATGGCTTAGTGGTTAGGGCATTGGGCTTACAATCAGAAGGTTGTGTCCTTGAGCAAGACAGTTTATTTCATGTTGCTCCAGTTTACTCAGCTGTGGTGTCAAGATGTATCGGCCATTTCCTTTCCCTTGGACATCATCAGTGGCTTGGAGAAGGGAGGCTGGTATGTATGGGTGACTGCTGGTCTTCCACAAACAAACTTGCCCAGACTTGTGCCTCAGAGGGGAACTTTCTAGGTGCAAATGCCATGGTCATTCGTGACCTACAAGACTGGTTGAATTTTCAAAGCAGATATATTTTATGATGGGATAACTCCTTAATATTCCAGAATATATATATATATATATATATATATATATCTCTGATCGATCAACAAGATCCCAGACCTCACTCACTTGTTAAGTGGGGTGGACCTCGTCAAATCGGATCAAGGAAACAATGCTGATACTATCTACTTGTCGCAACTCCTGGCAGAAGGAGTAACGTGAAATAAATTGTCTTGCTCAAGGACACAACACATCACCCAGTCCAAGAATTGAACCACTTAGCCACGTGTCTTCACAAATTGTAGTATATATATATATGTGTGTGTGTGTCGTGTGTATATATATATATATATATATATATATAACCAAATAAAGAGAGATAGAAAGAGCCAAATATCGCACAAGAAACATGGCTCTACCCTTGCAAGCAGGGAAACGCGGACGTAAAATAATGATGATGATGATATCTCTTTATTTGGTTATTATGACTCTAGATAAAGTCTACTAAGCTTGCTTATTGAGAAACACAAAATTCTAAACATATTTGATATGTTTTGATTCATTATTTGTGTGTGTGTAGTATATATATATGTGTGTGTGTGTGTGTAGTATGTATATGTGTAGTGTGTGTGTGTGAACCACTATTGTTATATATATTCAAAAGTCTATTATTCCTTATATAAATCTTGACTCAGATATTTAAAAAAATGTTCAAATTTCTTTGTATAGAAATTTCATGAGATGTTATATAGCAGATTGTTTAGTTGGGATTATATTTGTTGCTCCTGTAGTGTGGCTATGATTCTGGTATTCTCTTTGAAGTGTTATGCCTGATCTAACCAGCGTTGGTTTCAGTATTTTGTCACAGATCTTCCATGCTTTTCATTTTTGTGTGTCAGGAATCAGGATTTAACCCTTTAGCATTTATATTACTCTTTATATACTGTTCTATTTTCACAGTAAAGGCTTTATCTTACATAATTATCTCACGTAACATATACATTACTCTATATATACTGTTGTATTTTCTCAGAAAAGGCTTTATCTTACATAATTATGTTACATAATATCGTATCTATGAGATTTTGATATTAATTATTTTGAGAACAATACCTTAACATCATGAGTAGCCTGTTACACCTGGTTTGAACAGAAAGAAGTGAGAGAATTCTGGCCAGATATGGCCAGTTTAAATGCTAAAGAGTTATGTTGAAAGTACCGTCACAGATATATTTTCTCCCTAAATTTAATTATTCTCATCTTGAATGTTATACCACTTCCATGTCTTTTTATTAGATAAGTTCAATATCCACAATATTGATTGTTGCTGTCGTTGGTTCTATGGTGGAATTTTCCCCTCGTATTGATTTTTTAAACAATTTATACGTAACTTTTAAAAGAGAGAATGCTTTGATATTTTTACTTGTTTCTTTGGAGGAAATCTGAAGTCAATCATGCTGGGACTGATTTAACCCTTTACTATTTACATTACTCTATATTTACTATTGTATTATATACTAGGTCCCTGAGCCACCAGGAGGTCAGATGCTCTGCTTAACCATTTACATTGCTCTCTCTCTATATATATATATACTATTGTATTTTCATGGTAAACACTTTATCTCACATAATATCGAATCTATGAGATTTTGATATTTATTTTGAGAACAAAACTTCACATAAGTATGAGCAGCCAGTTATTGCCACTCTGAACAGAGAAAGGTGAGAGGATTCTGGCTGGATATGGCCAGTTTAAATGCTAATGTGTTAATGAAGATACAATAGGAATCATCTGTTTTATAATCATTTCAGCCTCAAATTGGATTTTTGAGCCAATATTGATTGGCAAGGTCATTCGTTAAATTATGCATTTATAACTCGTTTTTAGTTGTCACTCATTTTTGGAGGCATTAATTAAATTAATTAAAACTAATAAATAAAATTGTTATTAGAGCAGTGAGTTGGCAGTATTGGTGGACTGTCGGACACCATGCTTTGCATATATATAAGACAATGTCGAGATCTCTGGCGCCACGCAGTGATACAGAAGACCCGCCTTCTCTAAATACAAAGTTAACCTACAGTCGGTAGGCCCCTCTTAACCAAATATACACCCAACCCACTACCCCTACTCCATTCTCCCACTTCCACCAACACCACCCTTTCTCTGTAAAGTTATGTTGGTACTAACATCCAATCCAAACTAAATGAGGCCGTGTAGGTGTCACGACAAAAAAAAAAACACAGTCCACGCTGTAATGTGGCCATGTAGGTAACATGGTAAAAAGTTCCCAGTCCACACTGTAGATGTGGTTGGTGTTAGGAAGAGCATCCAGCCGTAGCAAACCTGCCAGATAGTCCTATACGAGCGAGACACGGTCACCCGACCAACCTTGCCTCAAGTGGGACAATTCCCGTCTAACCCATGCTAGTGTGGAAGATAGACGTTAAACGATGATGATGATACATATTGTGTGTATGTATATATTGTTTAAAATCTTTATTTCTAAGAAGAACATCAGACAAAAATGCTTCCAGTATTTCTGAGGTTAACTTTGCCTTTCATCCATCTGGGGTTGGTTTAAGTCCCCCCTTCTCCAAATTGCTGGCCTTGTGCCTATGTTAGAAATCATTATTATTATTATTACTTGCCACATTTCATTGGCTGTAGGAGAGGGAAGAAGTTGGATTAATATTTTAACCTGGAGACTTAGTTAATGGAATCAACCCCTGGTATATTACTGTTAGATTCTATCATTTTCAGAGTCAGGAGGATGGGAAGCAAGTCAGCTTCAGACTCTGAGGCAGGACTGAACTCTTTATAGTACAAAATTGACAATTTACCAAATTGGAGGGGTGGAAATAAAAACAATAATAATAAGAAAGAAAGAAAGAAATACGTATCATGGCTGCTCTTTTTAAATGCCTGAAATTTTAAAAATTATTTATATAGATCATGTTTTGGGGGCATGCTCCAAAAATCAAGATGTGACATTTATAGTCTTACAGGCATTAAATATGTGGGTCACTCAAATGCTATAAAAGGATCAATCGACTTTCGTCAAATCGGACCGAGGAAACAATGTCGGTCTTTCCAGTTGCTAGTACTATCTATCGGTCGCAACTCCAGGTAGAAGGAGCAACGTGAAATAAAGTGTCTTGCTCAAGAACACAACACAACACATCACCCGGTCCAGGAATCGAACTCACAACCTCAAGATTGTGAATCCAATTCTCTAACCACTCAGCCACACAGGCTACCTTTAAAACACTAACTCAGCAAAGGACTGCAGCTAGCACTGAAAATCCTTGTACAATGTTAAGAATATAATTGTGTACCTATATCAGAAATATTTGTTTTCATATTTCAAATGCTCAATATTACAAGTCTTGCACATATTTTTCCTCCTTTGCAATACCCTTTAGAATTTATATTACTCTATATATACTATTGTATGTATAGAGCAAAAGCTTTGTCTTACATAATCTCACATAATATCAAATCTATGAGATCTTGAAATTGTTTATTTGAGAACAATACCTTAACATCTGTATGAGTGACCAGTTCTATCACTGACCATTTTACAGAGTACTAGATATCCTTTCTATCACTGACACTTTACAGGGTGTACTGGACGAATTTATCATGTAGATCAATGTCAGGCAGGTTGTAATGCCTGTGAGATAACTGAAGAACCCTCTTGACTCTTGAAATGGTTTAACTCTGTTTTGTGAATCAATAATGAATGTAGCCAGGTTTTCTCTCTCCATCTAAGTGGAATATTTTAAGACATTTTTTGGCACACATCATTCAGTATAACCATACATTTATTTTATCTCAATCCATGCCATTAACTTATTTCAATTCTTTGTTTAATTTTGATTTGTATCATGTAAATTACTGCTCACCATTTCTATATACTTTGAGAATGCAGGTTGATGTTATGTGTTTTGCTAATGAGGTCTAATAAGGTGAAAATATGTCTGTTGCAAGAAATATCACAAATATGTCTGTTGCTCTGCTAAGAAATATCGCATTTTTCCTTGAACATAAATATTAAATCAACCTCTTATTTAACATGTTTTCCCTGCAAAAAACATTTGCCTGACATAGGGATTGAATCTATCACCCCAAAATTACGAGTCTCATACTATCGACTGAGCTAACTGGGATAAATAATTATAATTAATTCTTATTTTATTGAAATCTTTTCCAATTTTCAAGCACTAACAAATTCTGTTAACTAAGAGGTAAATTTCATTAAGAATCTTTTGCACCTATCATTCAATGTGAATGGAGTTCCACTGAAGCAGGTAGAGAAATTCAAATATCTCAGGGCTGTTTTCATGAGTGATGGAAGGGCAGGATGCTGAATTAAGTGTAAGGAACTGGAGCAGTAATGTGCCAGCTTCAGTATTCAGTAATAAGACGGTGGGTAGGTGTAAAAGCCAAACTCGCTATCTTCAATTTGGTATTTGTGCCAACCCTCAGCTATGGTCATGAATCTTGGGTAATGACTGAAAGAATATGATCGCGAATGTGTCCAAAATGGGGTTCCTCCGAAGGGTCTTTTGAGTATCGTTACTCGATAGAGTGCGTAGCTCAGAGGTCAGAGCTACTACTTCTCCGAATTGAAATATCACAGCTCCAATACTATGGTCATATGGTTAGAATGTCTCAGGAAAGAATTGCTGGACATATTTTATGGGCAAAACCAACTGGCAGGAGACCCAGGGGTAGACCTGCGCCAAATAAGATGAGTTCGGCTGGTCTCGCTTGGGGATCCAGCCGGATCAGTTGGAGATGATTACGTCTGACAGGGACTCGCTGGAAGGAGTGTTTAAGGCTTCTTTCCCCATGACCCTTTCAGGAATAAGTTGTTGAAGAAGTGTATTTGTGGGGGAGGGGGGTTAATCTGTTTTATATTTCAAAATGACTGAACAAGAACTGTAGTAAAATACGGCGTAAGCTTTTATTTCTACTTTTTTTTCAAACTTCACTTGCTGTTTCAAAACAAACTTTGTCTTTATTTACCATATATCAACTAACATTTGACTAATTAGAACTAACCTAGAAATTCTACAAGCTACACACTTAGAATGTTCCTCCAATTCTGCTCATAGTACTTATATAGCAGAATTGAATTCAAGACTTTTATTTCCCATCAAATAGGTTGACTAGTTGAGAAAATCTGAGTAAAAAATATGGCAGTTCTTTTGATATGTTGGTAAATAATAATGGTGATGACTTTCAAACATGTTAATCTTCAGGATTAGATCAAGAAATTTAGATAACAATTTTACATTGCTGAGATAATATTTATAATCCTTTGCACTATATCTACTGTTTTTTTCATCGTCTATTCTTTAAAATATCTACTGTGATGCTGCCTATTAACCGATATCAAGTTCAACTGCTGTATTTCTTGCCCCATTCCACTAAAAATTAACCCTTTAGTATTTATATTACTCTATATTTACTATTGTATTTTCACAGTAAAGGCTTTACCTCACATAATATTGAATCTGAGATTTTGATATTGTTTATTTTGAGAACAATACCTTAACATCAGTAAGAGTGGCCAATTATGGCTGATTTGAACAGAAAGGTGAGAGAATTCTGACCAGATACAGCTGGTTTAAATGCTAAAGGGATAAGATACTTTATTAATATTTATGTGAGGGAACTAAATATGACCATGTTAGAAGCAGTTGAAATATGAGACAATTCTTAGCAACTCAAATGAAATGGAAGCCATGATATTTAGAATAATTGTTTTGTCTCGCTCATTAGCTGTAAAGGTAATTGTTGACAACTACTTCATATAGTAGCGGCGAGAGAAAAGTTTGGGGGTCTGCAGAAAATTTTAATGTATTTATCATTTAAAAAAAATTCATATTAGTGGTTCGCAGGATTTAAAATTATGAATTTAGTGGTCCATTAGGCTGGAAAGGTTGGCGACTGCTGTTACATTGTACATTACGCTGCTTATCTCTATTGGCCATGATGAGAAACTAAATACCTCTTCAGCTCCATTGTTGATTGACAAGCAGTTAGACAATGCATCAATAATTCATATTAAAATGTCCAAGTTTACAAAAGTAAACTAAATTATACTAAACCCAACAAACATTTCTTTCCCTATTCCTTTTATTAAAATAGTAAAATGAGTGTAAAACAGTAAAAATTGTAAAATTTGATTGGCCAAAATGACTAAAATGAGAGGGAGGTTTAATGAAATTATCATTAGTAATATATTATAACTGGCTGTGTAATATGATGTTTTAACTCTCAGCCTTTACCATTTACATTGCTCTATATTATTGTAGTTTCACAGTAAAGGCTTTATTTCACATAGTATCGAATCTGAGATTTGGATATTATTTATTTTGAGAACATTACCTTAATGTTGGTATGAGTGGCCGGTTATGACTGATTTGAACAGAAAGAGGTGAGGGAATTCTGGCCAGATACGGCAGGTTTAAATGCTAAAGGGTTAACAGAGCAACATATAAAGTCTGTCTGCTGAAAATTAAATGGATTTCTTAGGTTTCAATAAAAAAAAAACATACTGCATTATCTCAAAGCAAGTTTTACTGCTTGAAAAATCACTGGAAGACATTGTTTCTTATTGATATTGATGATGTTAATTTTGATTAAGTGTGTGTGTGTGTGTGAGTTTCCATGACCATTTTCCCTTTGTTATATTGTATTAGTTTCAAGTTAGTGTTTAATACTTGCAGGAGATATAATGCACCGATTCACAAGACACAACTTTAATTGTATAGCCGAAAAATATATTTGAAACATCTGCTTAAACAAATCAGTCAAAATGTCAAGATTTGAAAACTTATCCAACCAATGCTAGCATGAAAAACCGGGTATTTCTAAAGTCTTGCAGTTCCATGATAGAAACATACTGTGTGTGTGTTAATTTAAATATAGCACTGTTTACTCTCCAGTTGTTGGAGTTTCGTTTCCTAAATACTGTCATATTTCATCCCCCACCCCACCCAATCTTTCTTCCCATGCTATCACAGTAATCACTCGAGTATAGAATTTAACCCTTTAGCATTTACATTATTCTATATTTACTATTGTATTTTCACTGTAAAAGTTTTATCTTACATGATTATTTCACATAATATCGAATGTACAAGATTTTGATATTATTTATTTTGAGAACAATACCTTAATGTAATGAGCAGCCAGTTACAGCCAGTTACAGCTGGTTCGAAGAGATGAGAGAATTCTGGCTGGATACGGCTGGTTTAAATGCTAAAGGGTTAATTTGCTGAAGTAAATTAACAAAATAAAAATTAGTCATGTTGGCTGGGTAAACATTTTGTTTAGATGTTAAATTATTTAATATAAATATTTTGTGATTATATTTTTGGGGAGTGGGGGGTGATGATGGGATTGCGATGCAGTAATAAGTTCTTTGTTAATCTAATCCAAAATTGGTTTTGATTATTATCTTATTAAAACTGCTCCATTTATAATTACTAATACTATAAATCTGGGGTTTTATACTTCTCAAGTAAAAAGAAAAATATAATTGTGCGTGTGTGTATATAAATAGTATATAAATGTGTATTTGTAAAATGTGTGTCTGCTTTGAATTTTAAATGTTAGATTTTGGAAGATTGAGTATAAAGATTACAGGCAATTTCCCATTGTGAAAATATTGTTGGTCAAATTCTGCTGCCTGGTTCCATTCAACACTGGTCAGTGTTGTTTCCTCATTGATGACCATTTCATTAACTATTCAATTAATCAATCATTTCGTCTGAAGATCTCCAATAAATGAGACAATCGCTCAAGTTAAAGATTATTATTGCTAGCAATGAAACAAATACATCAACTACAAACCAGCAAAAAACACCCCAAAGAAATATACACGTACACACATATATATATATATACACACACACACATGCATATATATAATATATACACACATATAAATGCATGTGTATATATATATATATGCATGTGGTAAACATATATACGCACACATGCATATGTTTGTGTATATGTATATACATACACACACACATGCATATATATATATATGTATGTGTGAGAAATGAGTTCTTTCTTGAATGTCTCCTCTTTCTCTCCCTTCTTACACTGCTTAAAGGTTATGAAACAACTTTTCAGTTGTAGGACCATTCTGGAAGTTGGAGACACTCCATAATAATAATAATTCAGCTGTGATCAGGACTTCTTAGCCGAACAATGCACTCCAACGTTCTACCACCATCACCACCGCCTCATCTTTTTACATATCACTTTGCCACATCTTTCTCCAGTGCATACTTTGAGGCGGGAATGATGAGAAGAAAAAAAAAAAAAAATGAAAAGATTTAACTTGTAGATCTTCCCATTTCACTAAATTATCAGCTGGTGTGTTACGCCTGTGATAGGAGTTGATGGAAGTTCACAGCTGATTGGGATGAATCCCAAGCTAATTTCTTTTTTTTTTTTTTTTGCCAGCTCCATTCCATTGTGTATATATCTTGATCACAGGAATTACTGTTTAAAGATATTTTCTTAACAGGTCAATGCTGTATCATTGTGGTCAATATTGCACAGATTTTTTGTGCCAATTCTGGAAGTTAAAAAAAAAAATCAATGATTTAAAAGAAACAATATTGAATTGATTGCTTAGTCCCATTTGATCTATTGTTTCATTGGTGTTCTCTTTCTTTTTCCTACAGTATTCTGATTTTAAAAAAAATAAAAAAATAAAAATCTAGTCAAATTAGATTCGAGAAAAACTTGTTTCCGACATGTATCATGAAGTCCGTTAATTCTTGCTCCAGTGTTAAACTGTCAAATTAAAGATGTATTGAAGCTGAAACCTTTGTCTGGGTTTTTATTGCTTTCTTTCTCTTCTTCATTATTTAATTACAAAAGGGCGGTATATCGGTAGATTGTCGGGTGCCATGCTTTCTAGCATAGAGTTATGTCCCTTTATGATCTGAGTTCAAATCCTGTCGTGGTTGACTTTGCCATTCATCCTTAAGGGGTCGATAAAATAAAGTACCAGTAATGCACTGGGATAATTGCTGGCCTTGTGCCAAAAGTAGAAACAATTTGATTACTCTGTTACCCAATATGACACACAGGTTGATACATCTCCAATTAACCTGTCTTTTACACCTGTGTGTATCATATTAGTTGATAGAACACCTCCAATTAACCTGTGTAAACGGTGATGATACTGTATTGGAGTAGGTGAGGCATTGGTACCATCATCATCGTTTAATGTCCACTTTCCACACTAGCATGGGTTAGACAGGTCCCATTTGAGGCAAGTTTGGTCAGGTGACTGTCTTGCGCATATAGACATTATTATACTGGGTTTCTTGAAGGCTGGTTTTGCCTGTAACATCTGTCCAACAATTCCTGAGACATGAAACACATTTCAGAGATGCTATTATCAAATTTGGGCACAATGAAAGAGTATGAATGAAATTGAGGAGATGGGGAGATGTATGCTGTGTGCAAGGGGTGAGATGGCGAAGAACCCTAGCTAGGCTTCTTACAGAAGAACACCAATACAAACTCTTCTGAATAGATAATGATGACAGGATAAGTAGAGATGGCATAATGTTAGCAGAAAGACTGGATAGATGAAGTTATTGAGGTAGTTAGAGTATGTGACAGAATTTTTTTTAGCTTAGGCTACAATATGAATGATCAGTTATCTGGCTCAAAGAAACTATTTTCCAATCTTTGTCTAAAACAACCCTGAAATCAGTGTTAAAGGCAAAATGGCAGCCATCATCACTGACAATGCAAATGCTCTCCACATGTCAAGGAAAGACACTGCATTTATACATTTTCCATAACAGACTAGTTGTAGGAAATAACAACTATGGTCTCTGCTAACACAGCACAATTGGGGGTGACCAATGAACAAAAGGATCAGTTGTATAAAGACCAGTTAAATATTGAGTAACAAGAACTTCATTATCATAGCTGGTGGCGTTATTGGGACATGTTGGGTAACAGCAAAGACCAGCTCAATATTGAGTGAGTAACAAGAACTTCATTATCATATCTGGTGGCATTATTGGGACATGTTCGGTAACAGCAAAGACCAGCTCAATATTGAGTGAGTAACAAGAACTTCATTATCATATCTGGTGACGTTATTGGGACATGTTGGGTAACAGCAAAGACCAGCTCAACATTGAGTGAGTAACAAGGACTTCATTATCATATCTGGTGACGTTATTGGGACATGTTGGGTAACAGCAAAGACCAGCTCAACATTGAGTGAGTAACAAGGACTTCATTATCATATCTGGTGATGTTATTGGGACATGTTGGGTAACAGCAAAGACCAGCTCAACATTGAGTGAGTAACAAGGACTTCATTATCATATCTGGTGACGTTATTGGGACATGTTCGGTAGCAGCTGGAATACTGTATTTCCTGGTGTTGAAAACGCTTCGTCCTCGAGGACCCACCCTACTTTTGATAACCAAAAATCTGAGAAAAAAAATAACAACCTTCGGCCTCCAGGATGTATGGTAGATTTTTGAAACTTATTTTAGGAAAAATGTAACATCTCTGATGCCAGGAAATACGGTATATGGTGACTATAGGTAATGTTTATCAGTCACTTGAACACCTATTATTGGTCTCAGGGAACCATTAAAGGTCATGAGTACAACCCTTTCTTCCAGACAGCAAACCAACAGAAAAAAGAGAGAGGGGTCAAAGAGAAGATTCTACTCTTGTGTTAGCCAAGATTTTGTTTCATTTGTATGAAGAAATGTCGTTTTTAAAATACAGTAAATTGATAAAATACTTAAGAACATTTCCTTTCTCTCTCCAAAAATACCAAATTACCAATTAATATGTTCCTACCACCAGGATTGGATTTAGACCTTAGTAGGGCACTTCATGTTTGGAGATCCCTCATACAAGTTAGAATACACAGCACCCCACCACCATTTTACATATCAAAGTTAGCTTGGTGCAAGTAATTGTAATTGAAAAGTTATACACAGGTATTAAATTCAAAAATTCTAACGATCCTAAAACTAAAAAGCCCAGCTGTGGGTACAAATAAATTGCTACGGCCATCGCTGGTGACCCCTTCCACTGTCGGGGAATCGGGGCAATTTATACACCATTAAATCCTGTCCTACCTACCACCAAGATAGAAGAGGTTTGAAACTTCTCTCATCTAACATTTATCACTATAATTGCACTCACACGGTACTGTCTCCCTTAATTTTACATTAGTTTCTATTCCTGAAAGGACTTTTATTAACTAAGGCTGTGGCTATAGGCGTGGTTCTTCCTGGAGGGATACCATTAGGTTTAAAATAGGTGGGGAAGTAACCATTCAAACTAAATGTGGTGTAAGAAAAGAAAAAGAAGACTAAATATAATCATAAAAAGCTAGTTGTACGAATCGTTTGTTTATATTATACATACACATTATCTTAAATATCTGTTTATCGCTTGATATTACGTTTAATATATAAATATATTTATTCTAAAATTAAAACAATTGAAAAGTAATTAAATTCTATTAAGAATAATATTTTAATAAGCTTTTAATAAAACGAGAAGCTTTTCTCTCCGAAATTGAAACGAATACGAAACAATAAAGCAGAGCTAATATTAAATGTCTTAATGTCAACTTTTCGCCAGACCTGATGTTTACGTCTCGCCTACTTAGGAAACGTTGGGTTTTAGCTGTCATATTCGCTTGTTCTTTTATTTATTTTCTTGTCAGACTTTTGAGACCGGTAAGACATATCTATATTACTTGTTTATTTTAATCACCTATGTTTATCAAACTTCATTTGTGGTTTTCTTTAGCCAGTTGTAGTCTAAAGAAAGTGGGAAGCTCCTCACGTCAATTGGATCCATGCCAGTCTACAGCAGACGTCGATAAACACAAAATATCATAATCCATTCACTAAAATACAGCTTAATCTAAACTCAAGATCCTTTGATTCAATCTCATATGGAAAATATTGGAAAATATACGATATTATCCGTCTAGCGAACCTCTCCGTTGTTGTATGTATATATATGTATATATATATATATATATAAATAAATAAATAAGGGGAACCTCTCTCTCTCTCTATATATATATATATATATAATTAGAAAATGAACAACACAATATATAGCTACTCCATTACCAAATGTTTCAGGACCCTAGACAGTATTAACATACGCCTAGTTCGCTCATCAGAGAGGTTATGAATATATGAAATATAGATATATGGGAAACATATATGTGTGTGTGTGTGTGTGCATATATGTATATATATATTTAAGGAGAACCTATACGCGCACAGACACATACACACACACATATATATATATGGATTAGTTATATTTTGTGTTGTTCACTTGCTAATTCAATAGCTCTTTTCTATACATAGAGCACTCTTTTTTTCTTCGGAATTACCTAGCACACACACACATGTGTGTGTATATATATATGAGAGAGAAAGAGAAAACGAGCGAAGTATTGCTTGTGGTCAACGAAAGAATTATTTCAACACATGCCAAGCAATGCTATTTCCTATAAACATTATCTTCCTAATTAGTTTAGCATCATTTTTCTATAATTTATTTATAGTAATAATAAAACAACGAATGTTGCATCGTTAGAATTGTTTTATTTTAATGTGGTGCCAACTCAATAGAGACAAACCCTCGTCTTTCGCAGAGTCAGCCAAAATACCTCCCCCGACACATGTCTAAAACATCTGGTGCTTTCTAAGCAGTAAATTGATCTTATAAATTTTGCTGACGTCTTGCTTCTTCTTGCTGCTTTTATACTTACTAATTATAAAGTTATTCTTATTCTTTTATTATTATTTTTAATTAACTGAAATCCCGTCTCCAATAGAATGTAATTAATAATTTTTTGTTATAATGAGTTGTTTTTAACCAAGTACCAAAATATGTATTTCCCTAAACAAACGTTTGTGCTTTATATCTTTTATACATGGTGGTGGCTAAACTAATCTTTAGTTGTGTGTGGACGTTTGCACGTTTATAAATACATCTTTTAGTTTAAACAAATATACTTAAAAGTAATAACTAATAGTTATTTCTTACATAGGCATACATTTAGTCAGAATTTCCTTTTGGGGGGGAATGTGAGCTGTATATTGGACTTAGTTCATCGACCCCGATAATAGTTTCTGATTTAGGCACAAATCAACACCAGCGTGTTACTGGTACTTTAGTTTATCGACCAAGTAAGGATGAAAGGCAAAGCTAACGTCGGCAGCATTTGAAAGCAGAACGCAAAGGGCTTTAAACCCCATTAAAATAAACGCAACGTGGGGGTCGCTCGACCTGCAAGAAATAGCAGCCATTTTCATTCTACATCTTTAAAAACCCGACACATTAGATAATCTAGATACACTGTGCCTGAAAAAAATACAGACTTGATGTTCAAAACTGTAAAACCTTTCATAACAGTTTTATCCAATCTCGGACTAAACAATAACAAACAATATATACAAGTTTAATTATGTCTACATAAGTCGGTACACACACAAAGAGCCCGATTTAAAGGGGGGGGGGGCAATTGCCCCGGGCTCCCTGCAGTCAGGGGCCCCATCAGCAATAGCCGTAGTAATTTATTTGTGCCCTCAACTGGGCCTTTTAGTTTTAGGATGGTTAGAATTTTTGAATTTAATACCTTTATGTATAACTTTTCAATTCCAATTACTTGCACCAAGCTAACTTATATGTAAAATTGGGGAAGTTTGCTGTGCATTCTATTTTTTTTGTGTGTGTGTATGAGCTCCCTCGCCCCTTTCCCCTCAAAAAAACTTGAAGTGCCCCAGCCCTCCAGGTCTAAATCTAATCCTGCACACACATCGTTATCATTTAACATCCGCTTTCCCTGCTAGCAAAGGTCGAGTGTGTGTTTTATAGTGACACCAGCACTCGGGAGGTTGTCATATTTTACCACAACCGAAGTGTCGTCTCAACCAATTGATTTGTAAGTTTTCTACGGCTGACTGCCCTTCTTATTACATACAAACACGTAAAACAATAAAGACAACCGTGAAAGGTAAACAAAACGTTACACATACAAAACTGAACTGTTTGTCAAAGAATGACAGTTTTCGTAGTCTAACTAAATGGTTTTCAGCCTTTTCATAACTAAGAAGCTTATTTATTTAAAGGATTTTTTTTTCTACGGATCCATTACCCACAGGCGTTCCTATCGTGACCCTCTCGTTTTTTTTCTTATCTGCTGTGAATCCATGACCAATATTATCTTGTGTGTTCTTTTCTATGACTACAGACCAGGGTTTCCCAAACTTTTTCAAACGCGGAACCCTTTTTTGTTCAGATTCTAACAGAAACGTCCAGTCCGCTCATCAGATGAAATATTTGTTATGGATATAAGATTTGAAATTAAAATCTCTCTCTCTCTCTCTCTCTCTCTCTCTCTCTCGAGAGAGAGAGAGAGAGAGAGAGAGAGTGAGTGAAGTAGAACAGTGGAAGGTAATATCCGTAGTGGTAGAGCACTCAGTCCATGGGACGAGTTAGGTAGAAGTGGTAACACAACAGTTAGTTCACCATACCGAGAACAATTGTTTCACCTTAGCGAAAACCAACCAAACAGTGAGTGTGTCCTGTTATTATTTCTGGCAATATTACAATATGACCCTCTCCAAATATAAATATATGTATGCATATATATATATATATATATATATATATATATATATATAATAGATAATTTATTGAGTAGGTTGTCATTTTAACAGACACTTCAATTGTACATGACAACTGTGTTAAATTATTAGGTACCATGTAGCTCAGAGTCAACAATATCTAGTTTATTCTCTTAAACAAACACTGCCTGTCAGAAAATCAATGAAAATATTGGTTAATATTGTATAAATATGTTAGTGTCGAGAAGTGTTGGCTTGGTGTTTTCTTTGAGATAATGTCTTTTCATTTATACCAGAAATGGGTCATTCTTCTACTGTAGTTTCACAAGTATGAAGCCCTGCTGACAGGTAGTAAGATGCTGTGTCACATGTAGGACAAATCTGGTTGTCGGGTGTCAGCTGAGTCCATCGTGAGGATTAATCCACTGCCTTCATTTAATGCTGAAGGAGAGGCAGTTTTCCTCTGTCTGGTGGCTATGGCGAAAGAAGTGATATGATTAAAGACATAGGCAGTGACTTTCATTAGAAATATGGTAATGAAAGGGTTAATGACATAGTGTCTTTCATTAGAAATATGGTAATGAAAGGGTTAATGACATAGGCAGTGACTTTCATTAAAAATATGGTAATGAAAGGGTTAATGACATAGGCAGTATCTTTCATTAGAAATATGGTAATGAAAGGGTTAATGACATAGGCAGTGTCTTTCATTAGAAATATGGTAATGAAAGGGTTAATGACATAGACAATGACTTTCATTAGAAATATGATAATGAAAGGGTTAAAGACAGTGTCTTTCATTAGAAATATGGTAATGAAAGGTTAATGACATAGGTAGTGTCTTTCATTAGAAATATGGCAATGAAAAGTTAATCATGGTAAGATGTGTGATATGAGAGAAATATAGCTGACCAGTAGATAATGGTTTCTAATTTAGACACAAGGCCAACAATTTAAGGGGAAGGGGAAGTGGATTACATTGACTCCAGTATATGACTGGTACTTTGTTTTATCAATCCCAGTCAAAGCTTACCTCAGTGGGATTTGAACTCAGAATATAAAGATATAAAGAGTCATAACTAGATAGTGCAAAACATTTTGTCTGAGACTAACAATTCTGCCTGTCCACCGCCCTCCTCAGGCAGGTAGATAATACTTGAAATGTTTATACCTAGCCAGGGTGAGGTCATTGCTGATCAATAGACAAGTTTAAACAGGTAAGAAATTACTAAAAGTCACAGCTATTAGTAACTATCCCTATTGATCGTGGAACCGAATAGAGAAAGGATTTCTAACAGGATTTCTTCTTCAGCTAAGTGTTTTATCAAGGTGAATATGTTTGATATATATTATGTATTAATTACGGTCTGAGTTCAAATCCCGCCGAGGTTTACTTTGTCTTTCATCCTTACGGGGTCGATAAAATAAAGTACCAGTCATGCACTGGGTAATTGCTGGCCTTGTACCTAAAGTAGAAACAATTATGTATTAATTATATATATAGTGTGTTGATTATATATATTAATTATATATATATATATATACAGTGTGTATTTATTATATATATATATATACATTATCTATTAATTAAATATATGCCTATTATTATCTATTAATTAAATATATACATATATTGTGTATTAATTATATATATATGTATATATATTATTTTTTTGTTTTGCAAGGTTTTTGATATGAAATCGTGTGTCAAAACAAATATTGTTATACTTGGGGAGGGTCATATTGTTATAATATTGCCAAAAATAATAGTGTGTTCTGTTACTATTTCTGGCAATATTATAACAATATGACCCTCCCCAAGTATAACAATATATATATATATTGTGTATTATATATAAACATTATCTATTAATTATATATATATACTGTGTATTAATTATATATATATTGTGTATTATATATAAACATTATGTAATATATATATATACATTGTATATTATTTATATATACAGGGTGTCCCAAAAAATGTATACAGCATTCTAATAAATATTACCTATACAGGTAATCAAAGTGTGTATGCATCTTTTTGGGACTTTCTGTATATATTGATAAAAACATAACATACTTGAGTGTAAAGTTATCACAAATCTAATGGTAAG
Source organism: Eledone cirrhosa (assembly GCA_964016885.1). NCBI lineage: Eukaryota > Metazoa > Mollusca > Cephalopoda > Octopoda > Eledonidae > Eledone > Eledone cirrhosa. The sequence goes on from OZ024758.1 coordinate 2,125,502, forward strand.
ATTTATTTTCCTATTTATACAGTATTAACTCTTGTATTACCATAATTTTCATGAAAGTCCAATAATTTGGAGAGATTTAGTTATAATAATTATAATAATGAAATTATTGTGTACAGAGCTCAGGTGCACTACAACTAAATTTATCATTATTATGATTGCATTTGGAGTATAATTAAATATAAATTCTTACATTAAATTATGATGGAAGATTTTTTTACATAAATATAAACACTTTAAAACAATTTTGTATTGTAGGACCAGGGTGAAGTTTAAGACGGTTTGGTATCAAAAGAGTTAATTCTTAAAAGATGACTGGTCCTACCTAAAGGCCCAATATTTTTGTGTAGTGGTAGTACTAGTGCCACAAAGAAACACACTTTGTACACCCTGTAAGGTGGTTGGTGCTAGGAAGGGCTATAGAAACCATGCCAAATATGGAATGTATGAGCAAGACCTGGTCTATAGGTCTATAGCCTCATAATATGAAAACCTGTCTAACCCATGCGAGCATATAAAGCAAACATTAAAACATTGATAATAATGATGATGATGATGACAAATTTCAACCACCAGTATATTGTAACTACGCTAGTATGCCATGCTACAAATATCTTGCAGTGTCCTAGATTTAGAAAGCCCTTGTTAAATCCTTTCATTGACAGTGTGTTTGTTTTAACAACAGACTTTTTGTCTTCCATTCACTCCTTCTCACACCTCCAGATTTTTCTCTACAGAATTGATTTTCTTTTCAAGCCCAGACAAGATCTTTTGTGTTTCTTGATTGCTGTGTTGCAATATTTCCTTGTTTGCCACGTAGTTGGTAGCTGCTACTCTCAGTGTTTTATTTTAACTATTACAGCCCACACTGTAAAGTGGTCATGTAGATGTCACGACTAAAAGCACCTAATATTCTCTGTAAAGTGGTCATGTAGGTGTCGCAACTAAAAGCACCCTGTACTCACTGTAAAGTGGTCATGTAGGTGTCACAACTAAAAACACCCAGCCCACGCTGTAAAGTGGTCATGTAGGTGTCACGACTAAACGCACCTAATATTCTCTGTAAAGTGGTCATGTAGGTGTCACAACTAAAAACACCCAGCCCACACTGTAAAGTGGTCATGTAAGTGTCACGACTAAAAGCACCCTGTACTCACTGTAAAGTGGTCATGTAGGTGTCATGACTAAAAGCACCCTGTACTCACTGTAAAGTGGTCATGTAGGTGTCACAACAAAAAGCACCTATACATATATATATATAACATACATACACACATAGCTACATAGAAAAGTAACATATACATTTTTAAATGATCAGTTTTGTATCATAAATCCATGGCAGTTTGGTATTAAAAGAGTTAAACCTACTACCGTAGAACATCAGAACACCAAGAACTAGAACAAACATTGCAGTAGGTATTCTAATAATTCTGTCTACTTGGAACTGATGTCTCTGGAAAAAGTGTTTGTATGAACATTTATTTCATTGAATTGTTTTGGCTTGAAATGTATGAGTACATCATCATCATCATCATCGTTTAATGTCTATCTTCCACGCTAGCTTGGGTTAGACAGGCTTGTCCCATTTAGAGGCAAGTTGGGTTGGGTGCCCGTGTCTCACTCATATACGACTGTTCTTCGCTGGTTTTCTACAACTGGATATCCTTCCCAATGCCAAGTATATATATATATTTATATGGTTAACTGTGTTATATACTGTTATATTTGGGGAGGGTCATGTTGTTATAATATTGCCAGAAAAATATAGTAAAAAATACTCAGTTTGGTTTTCGCTTCAGTATATCTTTATATTTCTACCTGTCTACCTTAAACTGATGACATTTTATTGACACTAGAAAGGTGAAAGGAAATGTTCACCTCAACATTATGTCATCTCAGACGACAGCATGACTGCCAATTTGTCACTGAATGAATTAAATCCTATATATTTGATTAATGATGGTTTTCTTCCAGTAACGAGAGAATTTGATATTTTAAGCATTGTAGCCATTTGATCCTGCCAATTGTTTAGACATTTGCAGAGAAATAAGACATTATTATATAATTATATAATTAGAAATCTTAATTTCCTAATCTTTGATTTAGATATTCCATTTTAAGTTGTTTGACTACTTCCATCTCATGAATCCTATAAGGATCTCTACTATAGGCACAAGGCCAACAATTTTTGGGGGAGGGAAAAGCTGATTAAATCGACCCCAGTGCATTACTGGTACTTTATTTTATCGACCCCTTAAGGATGAAAGGCAAAGCTAACCTCGGCAGGATTTGAATACAGAACGTAAAGTTGAGACCTATAATAGCCATTCTACTATATTGTATGAGCTCTGTCTCTTCATTCCAAGGTTTTCTTATCCCATTTTTGTCCTATGTACTCTACACTAGCATCTCAAATGTTTGCTAGACTCACAGCTATACAAGTCTAAATCAAGCTATTTATATTTTTATATCTAAAGTAGGTATAATATTTGTTTCAGTAATTTGTCTTGTTTGAGAACCAGTACATTTAGACCAGATCCTTGTGTGCTTTTAGCAGAGTCCCCTCTATTGCAAACATTTAGACCAGATCCTTGTGTGCTTTTAGCAGAGTCCCTTCTATTGCAAACATTTAGACCAGATCCTTATGTGCTTTTAGCAGAGTCCCCTCTATTGCAAACATTTAGACCAGATCCTTGTGTGCTTTTAGCAGAGTCCCCTCTATTGCAAACATTTGGACCAGATCCTTGTGTGCTTTTAGCAGAGTCCCCTCTATTGCAAACATTTAGACCAGATCCTTGTGTGCTTTTAGCAGAGTCCCCTCTATTGCAAACATTTGGACCAGATCCTTAAATAAGGACAACTATAAACAAAACAATAAAACCATGTATTAATGCAGGAATTCAAATAATGCTGGCTATTTATGTTATTAGGGCAGTTTATTACGTACTCCCTAACTTTGTTGATAGCATACAAACTGGTTTTATGGCTTAACACTTAACGTCCTGTACCACATGAAACCGCATTAGCAAGATATTCTTCAAAAATACAAGACAGCCTGTGTCACATGAAAAATTAGTCTTTACTTCAGTTTACTGCAAACTTTCACACTAATCTGTTTACTAATCACAAGATGTTACAAATAGAATACTTCTGTAACAGGTGTCTGCATGTAAAAGTAGTGTAAATATATTTCTTAAATAATATTGTTTATTGATTTCAGGAGGAGAAAGGCTGGCTAGCTGATGAATATGAAGTGAAACATACACTTCTGCGTCAACCTTTCCAATGGCAGCCAAACATCGGTGATGACGAAAATGGAACTAAAGTGTTGAAATGTCGGAATTCCATTCAAGGAATACAGATAATAGCTGATGACAGAGGTAGGTGGTGTTGACTGTCATAATTAATGTGGACAGTGTCAATAACAATGACAAGTGGGGGTGACAGTGTCAATAACTGATGACAGGTGTTGTTGACAGTGTCAATAGCTGATGATAGAGGCAGGTGGTGTTGACAGTGTCAATAGCTGAGGTAGGTGGCGTTGACAGCGTTACATGAGTTATCTAGTTACCTCCCCTGTTAACCTCTCTCTCATCTATTTCTCAGGTTATGTATGTGAGCGGCCAGCAATCTTGATTGGTGGTTGTTGTGACTCCTCCCAGTCACAAACCAGTCGCTATAATTGTAACAGTTGTCAAGAGAACCACTGTTGTGTCATCTATGAGTACTGTGTTTCCTGCTGTTTACATCCTGACAAGGTAAATACATAACTCTCTCTCTCTCACCCTCTCTTTCACACCCACTCTCTCTCTCTCAGCCCCTCCTCTCTCTCACCCTCTCTCTCTCTCAGCCCCCCTTCTCTCCCTCTCTGAAATATTCTCACTATTACATGCACTGTCTTTTTAACACTCACATTGTCATTCTTAGACACTCACACATACACCACATACTGTCACACTCACATACTCTCTCATTCTTATACACACACACACTCACATACTCACATACATTCTCACACTCACTCAGTCTCACTTACACACACACACACACTCACCCTCACACCTTCTCAATCTTTAATACACACTTACATACTCTTTCCATCTTACACATAACTACGAGGTCATATATCTTAACTACAGGGTCACACACCTTAACTACGAGGTCACACACCTTAACTACGAGGTCACACACCTTAACTACGAGGTCACACACCTTAACTACGAGGTCACACACCTTAACTACGGGGTCATATATTTTATCTGTTGGTTTTATGTTAATTCTATCATTTACACCTGGTTGCAATTTGTTTCCTTGTTTCAGCAACAAATCCTGAAAAAGATCCTTAAACAGCCCTCCAACACTTACCGTCAGTTGTTCTCATCTCTGAAGGACCATTATGAATTATGTCTCATGAAATGTCGTACCTCCTCACAGGTATATGTCTTCTATTTTAGTGACAGACTACAGGTGGCGAATTGGCAGAGTCATTAGAATGTCGGATAGAATACTTTATGGAATTCATGCTGACTCTCTGCCAATTCGTCGCTTTTTTCTCTAAAAACATATTTTCCAATTCCGCCCCACCCGTCCCTTCAATCTTTCTAATTTCACATTCTTTCTTCTGATGAAGGACTAGCATCCGAAACGTTAAGACCCCCTTCCTGGTATTCCATATACTGTACCGATTGTGTTGTTATTTCTGTTTACCTTTTACATATATATATCATCATCATCATCATTTTACGTCCGCTCTTCCCTGCTTGCAAGGGTGGGACCATATATATATATATATATATATATATATATATATATATATATATATATACATAATGCATATATGTATATATATATATATATATATATATATATGAGGATAGATCGACTTTCGTCGAATCGGACCGAGGAAACAATGTTTCCGTTGGTCTTTCCAATTGCTAATACTATTTATTGGTCGCAACTCCAGGTAGAAGGAGCAACGTGAAATAAAGTGTCTTGCCCAAGGACATAACGCATTGCCTGGTCCAGGAGTTGAACTCACAACCTCACGATTGTGAATCCAATTCTCTAACCACTCAGAGTTGTTAGAACGTCTGATAGAATCTTCTAGATTTAATGTTATGTGAGGTAAAGTGTTTACCATGAAAATACAATAGTATATATAGAGTAATGTAAACGGTTAAAACTGATATTTTTTTCAAACCGCTTAATTTTGATATATTGTCAACATATATTTGTTTCTTTATGTTTTCTTTCTGTTTTTCAGAGTGTCCAACATGAAAATTCCTATCGCAATCCTCAAGCTAAACACTGCTATGGAGAGAACCCACCAGATATACAACCACTTATTCCCTAGCATTAACTACCCCTCAGCTTCTGGCTGAAATTCTCATCATTTTGATCATCCATCTCCATCTCAGGGTCAGCATTATTGTAAATACTTCACTACGACACTCCATCAATGACCACCACCATATATCCACTATCACTCTCATGCTATTTAATCACTTTATCACTGAACTGAATAACTTGTACATAGTTTCTTTCTTTTTGTCATTATCATTGGTTTTGTTTGTGTATGACAGGAACAGACAGTGAGATGTTTACATTAACATTTAGCATGCTGTGAGGGACACATGGCACCATATGAGTTATCTCCCCTTAGATACTGCACTGTCAAGGGAAACAACTCATAAACATTGTTAGCATGCTAAAGGTTAAAAGAACATTTCGAGAATATGGAATGAATGTTTCTTCTCGTCTCTCTTGATTACCACGTTCTTTTGAAATAATATCTTTCTTATTGCTGGAACAATCTCAGTGGTGATTTCACTCTTAACTGGTTACATTAATCAACATAAAACAGAACCAATAACTGACCCAGACATTTTATTTAAAGCTAAAAACATTACAAAACCAATACTAAAACAATAACAACTACAACAATAACTAAAGAGAAAATAACAACAAACTGAAGCTGTCCTTAACAACAGCAGCAGAAGCAATGGCAGCAGGCAAAGAAAAAAATATAGATTTGCATGAATCTCTGTTTGGTGTGGATGCATGGCTCTCTACCTCTGACCAATACACTGTCTACCCTGGAGCTCCCTGGTTACAGGTGAGCTCATATTTGTCTCCCTTGAATATATCTTTTCATTTGAAATCACTTTATATTTTCTCTTTTTCCTTCATATATTATCTTCTGCTTTACACAAACTCTGCCACTCTGTTGACTCCATCACTCTAGAAGTAACCTGTTGTGGTTTGGCAGTATCGGTAGAGGGTCGGACGCCATGCTTTGCAGCATAGAGTTACGGCCCTTTATGATCTGAGTTCAATTCCCGCCGAGGTTAACTTTGCCTTTCATCCTTACGGGGTCGATAAAATAAAGTACCAGTCATACACTGGGGTCGATTTAATCGACTTTCCCCTCCCTCAAAATTGCTGGCCTTGTGCCTATATAAGAAACCATTATTATTATTATTATTACTTAAAGTAAGGGTAGTGAATTGGTAGGGCATTGGGCAAAATACTGCTGTGGTCAACTTTATCTTTCATCCTGCCAGGGTCAATAAAATATAGTACCAGTCATGTACTGGGATTGATTTAATCAACTTTCCCTTCCGCACAAACTGTTAACCTTGTGCCAATAGTAGAAATCACGGGGTCGATAAAATAAAGTACCAGTAATACACTGTATAATTGCTGGCCTTGTGCCAATAGTAGAAATAATTATTATTACATATAACAGATGGCTTGGATTTGGATAAGTTAGTTCAGGTGGGATGTAATGAATCCTATAAGTTAGTTCAGGTGGGATGTAATGAATCCTATAAGTTAGTTAAGGTGGGATGTAATGAATCCTATAAGTTAGTTAAGGTGGGATGTAATGAATCCTATAAGTTAGTTAAGGTGGGATGTAATGAATCCTATAAGTTAGTTAAGGTGGGATGTAATGAATCCTATAAGTTAGTTAAGGTGGGATGTAATGAATCCTATAAGTTAGTTAAGGTGGGATGTAATGAATCCTATAAGTTAGTTTAGGTGGGATGTAATGAATCCTATAAGCAGAATATTTTTACTTTATTGAAATCTTACTCTGAGTTTGAGAATCAATATAAAGTGACTCACTATCTGTAGCCTCTGATTCAAAGACATACTTTCTGTTCTTCTACCTTTGCTATAATGGTCTCTTTCTCACAGATTGCTAGCTTTATGCCATTTTCACTTGTCTCTCTTGCTCCCATCACCCATTTTGTGTTCAACACTTTCCCTCCTGGCTATGCACTAACCACTACGCTTATATCCTTCCTACCTAGAAAATTGGCTTTATGGAACTCCTTCCCTGCTCATCTTTCTAAAATTAGTGGACCAGCAACTAAGTCCTGTGAAAGCCATAAGCATTGCCTCTTCTTTCACAGCTACCAAATAGGAACAAAAATTATTAATGGCAAATGTTAGCGAAAATGGAGATAATTTCAAATTTCTAATTTAAAAAAAATTCACCTCGCCATTTCATTGAGAGTTGCTAACAATTACTACATTATATATATTTTCCTGTCTCCTACTAAGAGGGAAATTTTTAATACGATTTTTTTTTTGCATACAAAATTCAATGCATCACTTCTTCATTTAACAATATATTGCATGGCGATGAAGAGTTATCGCCCTTACATACTTCTGCATTTCATGAACAATTAAAAAGAAAATAAAAAAAATATTTAGCAAGACCAACCGGCTGGAGACCCAAGGAGTAGACTCTGAGCAAGATGGTTGGATAACATCCATAAGCTTGGCTGGTCTCGGGTATCCAGCCGGATCAGTTGGAAACATTGCTTCTGTGCTTCTGACAGGACTCTCTGAAAGGAGTATTTGAGGACACTACTCCCCACGACCTTCTCAGAAATAAGTGGGTGAAGAAGAAGAAGAAAACAGTTTTAATTAGTAACTAAATTTATGTGATTTTTGTTTCTTTGTTACCCCTACCATGATTCTCCATCCAACCACAAAAAATTAGGTGCCACAGTCTGGTATTTCAGAAACTACAGATTCGAGGAAGTCCAAATGTTTATTGGGGGATTAGCAGTATCGGTAGAAGGTTGGACGCCATGCTCTGCAGCATAGAGTTACGCCCCTTTACGGTCTGAGTTCAAATCCCGCCGAGGTTCACTTTGCCTTTCATCCTAAAGTACCAGTAATATACTGATTTCATTGCTGGCCTTGTGCCAAAAGTAGAAACAATTATTATTATTATTATTATTATCAAGAATTTATTAGTAAATGGGAAAAAAAGAATTTGCAAAAAAAAAACTTTAAAACATTTAACCCTTTAGCATTTACAGGCTGTATCTGGCCAGAATTCTCTCACCTCTTTCTGTTCAACCGGTTGTAACCGGCTGCTCATACTTATGTTAAGGTATTGTTCTCAAAATAAATAATATCAAAATCTCATAGATTCGATATTATGTGAGATAAAGTGTTTACCATGAAAATATAATTGTAAATATAGAGTAATGAAAATGCTGAAGGGTTAAGCGTTTTTTTCGGGGAGGTTTCATTGAAAACTTCAACTTTTGGTTGGCACTGAGGAATTCTTGAATTTCGTCTTGCATCATTTCTTTTGTATTTTGGTCTTCTTTTTGCTCCACACATTGTTTTTTTTTGTCTTCATTTTCTTTTCTCATAGAAAAGACATTGATCTACAAGAAAAGTGCCATAGGTGTAACTACAAAGGCCATAGGTTTTACTAGAAGAAAAGGGTCATCATTTTTATTACAAGAAAAGGGCCATAGGTTTCACTACAAGAAAAGGACCATAGGATTTACTAGAAGAAAAGGGTCATAGGTTTTACTACAAGAAAAGGGCCATAAGTTTTACTACAGGAAAAGGGCCATAGGTTTTACTACAAGAAAAGGGCCATAAGTTTTACTCCATAATATTAAAAACAATTTGTAAATATTTTAAAGTCAATCTTTGCACACATTGTAAAAGAAAACATTTCAAATATGGCTTTAAACCCTCTACACTATTGTTTACATAATTTGTATATATTTTACAATAAAGTCTCTAAAAACAAATATTTTCTTCTTTATTTTTCACTGAATTTTTTCCTTCATTTCAGAGCATTTTTATTCCTGTATGTTTAAGTGGAGATAATATGGAATAAATGTCATTATTAATTCATTATGCAATGATGTTTATTATTATTATTATTGGAGTCTCAGTCATTGATATTTAACTGGAAAGTTTGTTGAAATGAACATCAAGCCCCTACCTGAGCCTCAGATATTCAGGACATATCGGAGGGTTCTTGCTGTTCCCAGCAAGCATGCCTTTTGAAGTGTTCCAAAAAAGGGGGGTGGACTAATGTTCTTTAACCATCCTTGAAAACTCTTTGAGATAGTACCTAGTGCTCCTATGACAATCAGGACGACCTTGATCTCATGACAGTCCCAAATCCTTTAACTCCCACTTTAAATCCTGGTATCGAATAATTTTCTCCTCCTTTTCTTGCACTCTCGTGTCAAAGGGTCAGGCTACATCTACAATCAGACACAATCTTTTTTCCTTGTCAAAAACCACCAGGCATAGAGTTATGGCCCTTTACGCTCTGAGTGCAAATCCTGCCGAGGTTAGTTTTGCCTTTTATTTTGCCTGAATTCAGAATCCCAAAATGCATCAGAATGCTTTGTTATTGTTGATATGTTGGCTGTGTTGGAAGTTAGACACCTCGTCGGAATACACACACACACACACACACACGGCTTTCTACTTTCCACCTTTCATTTTACCATCTTGTCTCTACAGATTCAAGAAACTCTCTGTCAAAGATTTGCCTCCATCGTAGACTCAGAGATTAACCTCAGCCCTGAGAGAAACCAAGCTGTGATCTCGTGTGTTGGGCCTCAGTTTACATTGAGGTTCCTGTCTTACTTTTCTCCTCAACTTGGACTCAATGTAAATATTATATACTTCTTTCTTCCTAAACCCCTTTTGTATCATTGCAGTGTTTAAACTCAGGGAGAAGAGAATATAGTTAATCAGGTTCAATTAAGATATTCTGAAGGAATAGAGAGGGTGTTGCTTTTGTTACTAAGGGTCAGGTCAACCTTCATTGAGTATTAAAGGTCATGTCACTTCATTAAGTTATTTAGGTTCATGTCAATCTTCATTGAGTATTAAGGGTCATGTCACTTCATTAAGTTATTAAGGGTCATGTCAACCTTCATTGAGTTATTAAGGGCCACGTCACTTCATTGAGTTATTAAGGGTCACGTCACTTCATTAAGTTATTGAGGGTCAGATCAACCTTCATTCAGTTATTAAGGGTCACGTCAACCTTCATTCAGTTATTAAGGGTCATGTCACTTCATTGAGTTATTAAGGGTCACGTCAACCTTCATTCAGTTATTAAGGGTCACGTCAACCTTCATTCAGTTATTAAGGGTCATGTCACCCTTCATTGAGTTATTAAGGGTCACGTCAACCTTCATTCAGTTATTAAGGGTCACGTCAACCTTCATTGAGGAAACCTATGATCCAACTATGGGTACATAAGAGATATTGCAGGATATTAGGAGCAGTAAGCAGCACAAGCTTACAGGAAACAAGCTCAGAGGGCCCCATAGAAGTAGTTGATAGCTTCTGTTACTTGGGTGACTAAATTAGCAGTGGAGGTATATGTTCTGAAAGTATTGTGACAATGTTGGTAATATATATTACTTGCAGGAGTGTCCTAAACCGGCATTGATGGAAATAAAATTATTATTAAGTGAAGGAATGACATCTGCTGTCAGTGAGGCTGGTTATGAGTCCCTAATTACTCATGAAACATCCAGGTGAGTCACTAATTACTCATGATATATTCAGGTGAGTCACTAATTACTCATGAGATTTCCAGGTAACACAAGTCCCTAATTACAATATATTCAGGTAACACAATTAATTATGTATTGATTTATATATTGATACTATTAGCAGAATCATTGGAATGTCAGACAAAATGTCTTCCAGTATTTCTTCTAATTCTGGGGTCAACTTTGCTGTGGTCAAACTTTTCTGATGTCAACTTTGCTGAGGTCAAACTTTGCTAAAGTCAAACTTTGCTGAGGTCAACTTTGCTGAGGTCAAATTTTACTGAAATCAAACTTTGCTGAGGTCAAACTTTGCTGAGGTCAAACTTTGCTGAGGTCAAACTTTGCTGAAGTCAAACTTTGCTGAGATCAAACTTTGCTGAGGTCAAATTTTACTGAAATCAAATTTTGCTGAGATCAAACTTTGCTGAGGTCAAATTTTGCTGAGATCAAATTTTGCTGAGATCAAACTTTGCTGAGGTCAACTTTGCTGAGATCAAATTTTGCTGAGATCAAACTTTGCTGAGGTCAAATTTTACTGAAATCAATTTTGCTGAAATCAAACTTTGCTGAGGTCAAATTTTCCTGAAATCAAACTTTGCTGAGGTCAACTTTACTGAGATCAAACTTTGCTGGGGTCAACTTTGCTCCCCATCCTTTCAGTGAATCTTCGTTTTGAGTAGAAGATGCTGACCAGAACATTTGTATTTTAGAGACCACTTTCTTCACATCTTCAGGGAGCTATCTTATGGTCACAATGCTTGTATGCTTCATTTGAAGGAGGCAGTGGAAACTAAATTAGTTTTCACTTGCAGTTCCATCTCTGGTTGAGAAGGGTGGGATGGTAGAATTGATAGAACACTTATGGAGGACTCTTTACATATGCTTGTGATGTGACTGGTTCTAAGACGAGGGCCATATGTCTTTTTGCTGCCCTAAGCACTTAAAGAATTATGGTTCCCCATCATTTTCTCAGGACTCTCTCTACCTCCCTTCATATTTTGCACAGAGAAAACCCTCATCAGATATTGCAACAGTTCAGGAAAGAAACAGCATTAGAATTCAAAGACTATTTACAAAGATTCTATAAGAATGAAGAAGCAAGATTAATGGTAAGTGTGTCTGTTTTGGTAGTTAACAATAACGGTACCATTGTCATATAAGATAATGGTATCGTTGTCATATAAAATAATGGTACCATTGTCATATAAAATAATGGTACCATTGTCATATAAAATAACGGTACCATTGTCATATAAGATAATGGTACCGTTGTCATATAAAATAATGGTACCATTGTCATATAAAATAATGGTACCGTTGTCATATAAGATAATGGTACCATTGTCATATAAAATAATGGTACCATTGTCATATAAGATAATGGTACCATTGTCATATAAAATAATGGTACCATTGTCATATAAGATAATGGTACCATTGTCATATAAGATAACGGTACCGTTGTCATATAAAATAGATTCATTCATATACTTTGTGGTGCATTACATATTTTTTTCATATGTTTCCTGTGAAATCTATATCCTGAACACACACAAATATATATATATATATATAAATAAGTTGATATCATCATCATCATTTTATGTCCGCTTTTCCCTGGTTGCATATATATATATTAATAAGTTGACAGAATTAGCATGGGTTTCACTGCTAGGACCGGTTGCATCTCAGTGTACTCAATAGGTAATGTTAAATAAACTCCCCATATATATATATATGTGTGTGTGTGCGTGTTTATATATATATATATTTATTTATATATATATATATATATATGTGTTTGTGTGTTAAATTTTTCCATAGAAAAGGTAAAGGAAAGAAAGAGTGCTCCATATATAGTACAGAACTATTTACATAATAAACAACACAATATAATTATTCCATTACCAAAGGTTTCAGGAGACTAGGCGATCCTTACAGAAACGTGTGTAAGGTAATTCTCCTTCATATAACTATTGTCTTATCTCAAAAAATATTTCTCATTTCCAAGTTTCAGCAACTCAAAGTGGATCTTTCTTTACCAAAACAGAGAACTGACCATTATTTCAATAAAATTGTCGAGGAAGAAAATGTAAAGCTTACAGGTAGGTAAATAAACCAGAGGATATCTATGTGGTCACTTGTCTTGCTAGAAATAGCAGCCATATAATTCTGAAACTAAACCATACAGGTATGTAGCAATAACTACAACAGTGTAAAATAAACCTATCAGAGGCCATGTATGTGTTCACTTGTCTTGCTAGAAATAGCAGCCACATAACTGTTTCTACTTTTGGCACAAGGTTAGCAATTACCCCAGTGCATTACTGGTACTTTATTTTATCGACCGTGTGAGGATGAAAGGCAAACTTAACCTCAGTGGGATTTGAACTCAGAACGTAAAGGGCCATAACTCTATGCTACAAAGCATGGTGTCTGACGTTCTACTGATACTGCCAAACTCAATAATAATAACAATAACAACAGAATTCTTTCACCTCTTTCTGTTCAAACCAGCCATAACCGGCCACTCATACTGATGTTAAGGAATTATTCTCAAAATAAATAATATCGAAATCTCATAGATTCGATATTATGCGAGGTATTTATAATAATAATAATAATGAAATTATTGTGTAAAGTGCTCAGGTGCTCTACAACTCGTCAATATAGTACATAGAATAATACACAAATGCCAGGGAAGTACATGTTTGTATGTGTTAGCTGTAGTGTTGGCGGATCTCGGGAAGCATGGAGGCCTTAAAGGATGCAGTGTCTCGACAGCTAACAACTGATGCAGGTAGTTTGTTCCATGCTTCAGCAACTCTGAGCGTGATGAAAGATAAAGCCTTTACTGGGAAACTACAATAGTATATATAGAGTAATGTAAATACTAAAGGGTTTCTTTCAATGAAATATATATATTTTTAATGATATTTTATTTTCTAGATGTAATAAAACCAGGACCTAAAGTTAAAGTTTGCAGCAAAGACAGTGAAATAATTGGTAAGATGGTAGCTTCAGTTCTTGAAAGATATCCTGAGAAGATTTCTATGGTAATTGGTAAATTAAAAGGTTTCCATCTGCCAGCAACTCTACGTAAACATATATGGACTGAAGTGATATTTCAATGTGGACATAACTCAGATAATCCATTAAGTGGGTAAGTTATACTATAACCAGACCTTCTGCTATTATTTGTTGCAGTGGATTGGCAGTATCAGTAGAGCGTCAGACACCATTCTTTATAGCATGGAGTTATGGCCCTTTATGATTTGAGTTTAAATACTGCCGAAGTTAACTTTGCCTTTCCTCCTTACGGGGTCGATAAAATAAAGTACCAGTAATGCAATGGGGTTGATTTAACTGACTTCCCCCTCCCCCCAAATTGCTGGCCTTGTGCCTATATAAGAAACAATTATTTGTTGTTGTTTAACCCTAGGTCAGCTCTCATTGAGTAGACAGAAGATCCAAACTGTTCCAGCTGTGATAATATCCATATTTTTTTTCAGGTAATATTTCTTGGATTACATTATCCATTAAGTGTATCTGAGGGAGATTTGGCTGTTATTTCTATTAGATTGATCCACTATTAAGACTCAATAATTGGATATGATATGGAGGTAGACTTGGCAGCTATTTCTTGGAGTTCAAGCACCCATATAGAGCCCCCGCCTCTATCCCACATTGAGCGCCCAGATAGAGCCCCAACCTCTATCCCACACTCATCTCTCACTCTCACCTTTACTCTCACTCTCACTCTGTCTCACACTACCTCTCACTCTCACCTTCACTCTTACTCCCCCTCTCTCAGACACTCTACCTCTCACTCAGACATTCTACCTCTCACTCTCACTCAGACACTCTATCTCTCACTCTCACTCAGACACTCTATCTCTCACTCTCACTCAGACACTCTGATGAAATAACTAGTAGATATGTATTAGTGAGGATGATGATGGAGTGTATATTCCTTGTGGTAAACAACTGAAGAATCTCTCATATTTCTCTCAGAAATATGAAGAACCGTTTCCGACATGAGTTTGGGAAGAGATTAGAGAGTAACCTGAAGAAATTACATGTGAAATTTCCATTGAAGTCACCTATCAAGGATCTCATCGAGAATACTGTTATTGAGGTAAACTAACACTTTACACTACTCTATATTTACTATTAACCCTTTAGTATTTACACTACTCTATATTTACTATTAACCCTTTAGTATTTACACTACTCTATATTTACTATTGTATTTTCTCAGTAAAGGCTTTATTGTACATAATATCGAATCTATGAGATTTTGATCATCATCATCATCATTCTACGTCCGCTTTTCCCTGCTTGCAAGGGTGGGACGGGTCCTTGTCAGCACAGCATCTCTCCACTTGTCACGGTCCTTCGTCATCTCCTCTGTGAGCTTCAGCGATCTGAGGTCAGCTCTTACCACCTCCGCCCATGATTTATTATTTATTTTTAGAACAATACCTTAACATAAGTATGAGCGGCTGGTTTGTACAGAAAGATGTGAGAGAATTATGGCCAGTTATGGCTGAGTTAAATGCTGAAGGGTTAAAGCAGTGAATTGTCAGAGTCGTTAAGATATTGGATAAAATACCTTATGGTATTTGTTTCAGCTCTCTCTACTCTGAATTCAAAACCCGCCAAGATCAACTTTGCTTTTCACCCTTTCAAGGTCAATCAAAAAGTATCAGTCCAATACTATCTTTTTCTCATTTCCTCTCTGTCACTTCCTCTCTTTCTCTCACATGTTCAAACCTGAAGAGGGGAGGGAAGGACTCTGCCAAGTCACGTTGTATGTCACAACAGTACCCCTACAAGATCATCAGGAATTAGGGTTCCATAGGTATATAACCCTTTTCTTAGCATCTTTATAATGAAAGATTCTCTTTACTCTTTTACCTGTTCCAGCCATCGGGCTGAGGCCATGCTGGGGCACCACCCTTTAATTTGATACCTATGGTTTTCAATTAATTCTAAAAATTAAACAAGAATTTCAAGAGGTTTAATAATAGTTTCATATATAGGCACAAGGCCAGCAATTTTGGGGGAGGGGAAAGTCGATTAAATCAACCCCAGTGCGTGACTGGTACTTTATTTTATCGACTCTGTAAGGATGAAAGGCAAAGTTAACCTCGACGGGATTTGAACTCAGAAAGTAAAGGGCCGTAACTCTGTGCTGCAAAGCATGGCGTCCCACCCTCTACCGATACTGCCAATCCACCGCCTCAAGAGGTTTAATAATACTATATATTAAGCTGGTGTTTAAAACATAACTTAAAAGGTTCATACATATTCTGATGGGAGGTTTTTAGATAAACAAACAGTTTCCTATTGTAAAACCAAAAACAGTTTTAGGTGGTTTGGTATCAAAGAATTTAAGAATTTTCCTTGCTACAATTATTCTGAAATGACTTTCTTCTTCAGAATTCAACAATTATATCTAAAAATGATTCTGTCTATTTTACAGACATACAATAAAACACCATCTATGAAATTGTACAGATCAGCGGCTTACATGAAGGAGACCATCCGTATCTTGAATGCTTTATATATTTACAACCAGTCTTACCAACCATTCTTTGTGCTGTGGTTGTTTCCATTACAGATAGCTGTGGCAGATTTTGTTGACAATGGCAGGACAGAAGGTAATAAAAGACTTTTTGTGCTCTAATTGTTACCTTTACAGGTAACTGTGATAGATTTTGTAGACAACAGATGTACAGAAGATAATAAAAGACTTCTTTGTGCAGTGGTTGTTTCCTTTACAGATAACTGTGACAGCTTGTGTTGACAGGAACACAGAAGGTAATAAAAAGGCTTCTTTCTTCTTTTCTTTGTGTCAGTATTGTCAACAAAAATAAATAAATAAAAGTGCAGAATCAATGAAGACTGACAGAAGATAATGTGAAGAAAAGATATTTGAAGACTGACAAAAGAGAGAGTTGTATCATTAGCAACTGTGGATCTTCCATAGAAAATCTTATAAGTTTCTAGATGTAGCACCATACCTTATTTAACCCATTAAGCATTTACATTACTCTGTATTTACTATCATATTTTCACGGTAAATATATAAATATCTCACATAATATTGTATCTACAAGATTTTGATATTATTTATTTTGAGAACAATACCTTAACATCAGCATGAGTGACCAGCTACAGCTGGTTTAAACAGAAAGAGGTGAGAGAATTCTGGCCGGATACGGCCGGTTTGAATGCTAAAGGGTTAAAAAGCGAGACAGGGTTGATATCAGTAAAATCATCTGGTCGTTGAATTCTGTCTGAAAATTCAGCCATTTACATATTAATATTCAGTTTGGCCCTCATATTTTAATAATTCCAGGAGAGGAAATCTATGAACTTGCCATGTTGCTACATCTGCTGGAATCAAAGTGTTTCCCTTCCTGGGCCATAATGTCTGTCATTGCTGAAAATGTCATGGCAACTCTTGAAAAGAAAGATCCAGAACTTCACAAACATCTTTACCATGTGGCTACAATAAATACACAAGTTAACCCTAAGGTAGGTAGATTATTCAACTATATATAATAATTTTCTAACTCATAATATTAACCTGTTGACTGCTGTGTATATTTTACACAGTTGCAGTTACTGTGCTGGATTTTTTTTCCAGTAAAATGACTATTTTGATTGACAAACGTCACATCAATAAACTAGTAACTCCAACTAGCTTTGAAGTTATGAACTATTGGAAACGAGTTCATAACTTTGAAGTTATGAACTGTTGGAAACGAGTTCAAACATGTTAGGATGAGTTATCTCGTTCGTGGCACTGGAATGCATACATGTTAAGATGTGTTATCTCATCTATGGTACTGAAGAGGTTAAACACTCATCTTCTCAAGGAAGCCTGTGCAGTGCTCTCTACATGTATAATGGAGTTCCACTGAAGCAGGTAGAGAAGTTCAAGTATCTCAGGGCCGTGTTCACAAGTAATGGAAGGCAGGAGGCTGAATTAAGTGTAACAATTGCAGGAGCTGGTGCTGTAATGTGCCAGCTTTAGCATTTGGTAATCAGAAGAAGGGAAGTAGATGTAAAAGTCAAACTTGTTATCTTCAATTAAGTATTCATACCAACCCTTACCTATGGTCATGAATCTTGGATAATGACTGAAAGAATACGATTGTGAATACAAATGGCTGAAATGGAGTTCCTCCGAAAGGTCTTTGAAGTAACCACCACTAACACCACCACCACCACCACCACCACCACAACTGTCACCATCATTACCGTCTTCATTATTTAAAAAAATTCTTCTTTAGGAATGTTTGGTTTATTTAATGGAGGAAGAACGTAGTATTGCTGAGAGAATGGTAGAGTCGAAGAGAAGCAACAGAACGAAGAGAACCGTTGCCAAGAGACAACCAATGACAAGCCTGTCTTTGGCACAACCAATAATGTTTATCAGGCAATGGATTGGAGAGGTAATGTGTATATATAATATGTATCATTTGATATTTAATATACTATTATATCATCTCTACCACCCCTTGGGGGCTGTAGCGACCCCCTAGACCATCTCTACCACCCTGGAGGTGGTAGTGACCCCCTGGACCATCTCAACACCCCCTGGGGCTGTAGCGACCCCAGAACCATCTCAACACCCCATTATTGCCAACCCAATTCTCTAACCACTCATCCAAGCCCCTTCATTGTCTAATATTTGACTCTATTTCAGGCATTTGTTGGTAAACTGGATGTTGGCGCCATGTTGTGGGTTTGGGACCAACTCTTTCTCAATTTCTGGCAGCAACAGATCTTCCAAGACGTCTGCCTGGCATTGGTTACCTTACTGAGGGAAGACTTCCTCAGAGCTTCAGATTACCTGGAGATGAAACAGGTAAGATGTGGTGGGGGCGAGGGGGAGAATGAGGGAGGGGGAAGGTGAGGATGAGGGTGGAGAGAGGATAGGAAGTGATGGGGAGGAGGAGTGGGGGGTGAGAGAGAGGGGTGGGTGGGAATGGGAGAGAGAGGGGGTGGGAGAGGGGGGAATGGGGAGAGAAGACAGAAAATGATGGGAGGAAGAGAGGGTGGGGGTGGCGAGCGAGATGATGTGGGGGGAGAGGATAGGAAGTGGGTGGAGAGGGGTGATAGAGAGAGAGGAAGGGAGAGAGAGAGGAGTAATTATGGTATTGTGTCACATCCCTGAAAATAACTCCACATCCGTTTATGTTCTGTTGTAGGTTTTTGTATCCCAGACTTTCCATCTTCTCACACTTGATATCCAGAGATCTTACCTGGCAGTTGCAGGTGGTACCAACCTTCATCATATTGAAACACTCAACAGATCTTCTCCTCAGTAATATCACTTCTTTGTCTTTATAATTTTCTAAAATTAAAAACAAAATTAGAATTTAGTTTATTGCTCTAACATAGTGGATACATAAATGCATTCTTGAGGTTTATATCTAAAAAAACATAGCATAATGAGGCAGTTTGCTTGCGGTGAATTGGCAGTATCGGTCGAGGGTCGGACGCCATGCTTTACAGCATAGAGTTACGGCGCTTTATAGTCTGAGTTCAAATCCTGTCGAGGTTAACTTTACCTTTAATCCTTACGGGGTCGATAAAATAAAGTACCAGTAATACACTGGGGTAATTGCTGGCCTTTTGCCAAAAGTAGAAACAATTATTATTTGATATATTACAGCCCTTTATGTTCTAGGTTAGCTTTGTCTTTCAGTATATATATATATATATATATATATATATATATCATCATCATCATTTTACGTCCGCTTTTCCCTGCTTGCAAGGATGGGATGGGTCTTATTCAGCACAGCATCTCTCCACTTGTCACGGTCCTTCGTCATCTCCACCGTGAGCTTCAGCGATCTGAGGTCTGCTCTCACTACCTCCGCCCATGTTTTTCGTGGTCTTCCTCTATTAATATAATTATCTTTTCAGGGGTGTCTCAGAAAGTGACATAGCAGGGTCTGCTGCTGGTAGAGAGGTTAAACTGGTCCCTAATACCCTGACTAACCCGACTACCCTGGCTAACAAAATACAGGGATTGGACCTTAAATCTACCTTTCAACCCAGCAGTCCTTCAAACAACTCTAAAAATCTGCCACAAAAAAAGTCAACAATCCAAGTCTCTGATGTTTCTTTCAAACTTGACTTTCAACAATTTCTGTTGCAAGAAGAAACTGACAAAAATGTAATTTGGTTTTTTTGAATTTTTCAATTGATTTACATACATACATACACACATGCATATATATACATACACACTTGCATATACATACATACACACATGCATATACATACATACACACATGCATATATATATATACACACTTGCATATACATATATACACACATGCATATACATACATACACACATGCATATACATACAAACACACATGCATATATATATACATACACACATGCATATATATACATACACACATGCATATACATACACACATACATATATATACATACAAACACACACACATATACACATACATGAACACACATTATCCCCCACACACACACACATACCCCTACCCCCACACACATACCCCCACCCCACATACACACACCAATAAATACCTACAAACACATCAGGCTATGCTGGAGCTTGTAATATATATTTTAAGGCAAGCCTTTTCTAATTTTCTGTAACAGTTTCCGTGGAAAGAATCGCCAGAAACTAACAAGATTCTTGTGAAGATCCTCTTCAGATTTGGAGATGACTGTATTGCAATGAAGGAAGTCCAACCCTCAATGATGACATTTCAAAAGACTCCAACCATTTCAGGAAAACTGGTTTATATTGCTAAAGTAACTGATATCGTCAGCTTTACTCTTCTTAATCTTCCCAGCTACTTGGATAAGATGATATCAGGTGAATATTTTCACCTGATCGTTATGGTCGACTATGTCCGTAATAATGACAATTGTGAGTATCCACTAGTTCTTGTAACATTTCTTTGAAGTTTTGAATTGAGGAATTATTTTTATACACAGTAAGTATATACCTGTATATAGACACCAAGTAGGTGTCTTGAAAGAAAGGTTTACAAGTTCTATATATATATATATACCAGTCAACCATTTGTATATATACCAGTCTCTCAGTTCAACATATATCAATCTGCCAGTTCTATATATCATTCTACAACTTCTATATATATCCTTCTACCAGTTCTATATATATCCTTCTACCAGCTCTATATACCAGTCTACCAGTTCTATATATATCCTTCTACCAGCTCTATCTTATTCTGCCTTATACTTTCCAAAATTATCCATTATCTACTTAGAGAAATGTATTTAATTAAATCCCAATAAGTAAGAAACCATTGATAAAATATTCCATTTCTCTTCCATTCACAGTAGGCCTTGGTTGGGCCTTTATTCCATTAACAGAGCTGAGCCAATTGAAAGACCAACCCTTACATAGGAACAGAGTAGCTGCTCTACATCCTGGAGTTGTTCCTGATATCTTCACACAACATGCCAGGGAGTCTCTCAACTCTAAGGAAATGTCCTCGAAATGTGAGCAGCTTTTCTCAATGGTTCTCTCTTGTTTTTTTATATTTACAATAATTGTTTCAAATAAACATTACAGAGGCAATGTTAAATAACAGAGAAGAAAACAAATCTCTTTGAAAAATACCCCAGTTAATATTTATGCTGCTGGAATTTATAATTCCATCACTTTGTGACAATGATAGGTTTGTATTCCATAGAGACATGTTGTATTTGAGGAAGTTTGATATTTCTGGGGAAATTTTCAGAATGTGCAAAGTTTTCAAAATCCGAGAATGGGGAACACTATCAATCCACAAAAAACATGGGCTGAGGTGGTGAGAGCTGCCCTCAGATCACTGAAACTCACAGAGGAGATGATGAAGGACTTGCAAGCAGGGAAAAGCGGATGTAAAATGATGATGAGGAGAAGGAGGAGGATAATGATGATGAATCGAAGCAGTACTCAAACTTCTGTGCTTGTTATGATAATTTTCTAGAATCAGGCGGTTAGCCTTGTGCCTTTATCAGAAACAATGTATATTTTGCCTAATTTAATAGATTTTAAGAGATAGAGAGCTACCCAAGGGAAATGATTCTTCTGATACCCTATACTATTATTCTATATAAGAGCAGTGGATTGGCAGTATCGGTAGAGGGTCGTAACTCTATGCTTTGCAGCATAGAGTTACGGCCCTTTATGATCTGAGTTCAAAAGCCGCCATGGTTAACTTTGCTTTTCATCCTACCGGGGTCAATAAAATAAAGTACCAGTCACGCACCGGGGTCGAATTAATCGACTTCCCCGTCCCCCAAAATTGCTGGCCTTGTGCCTATATAAGAAACCATTATTCTACAGTCCACACTAGAACTGTTGACCCTACACAATAGATCTGTATTCTGTTTAACTAATGTTAATATTTTATCTCTGACCAAAGATATTTTAGGCTACAACTCTGAGCTGTTTCTAACAATAGAAGTAAGAAGTGAAGTTGTCCTTAAAACCAGGCAAGTCTATCAATCATATCTTTAACCCTTTACCATTTACATTACTCTGTATATATTATTGAATTTTTGTGGTATAGGCTTTACCTTACAATATCGAATTTACAAAATTTTCATGTTATTTATTTTGAGAACAATACCTTAATGTCAGTATGAGCAGCCAGTTATGGCCGGTTTTAACTGAAAGAGGTGAGAGAATTCTGACCGAATAGAAGAGGGGAGGGGGGTGAAGGAGGAGAAGGAGGGAGGTGTTTGAAGGGGTTACATGAACCTTATCTATGTCTTTCAGTAAGTATAGTGAACCCCTCAAATAGTTAATTACAGGACTAGGTTTTATGGAGAAATAAGTTGAGGGTCTTTAGTCGGGAAATATATAAGTTGTGAAGATGGCTCTGTGGTTAGGGGATTCAGCTCACAATCATAAGGCCATGAGTTCGATTCCTGGTGGCACACTGTGTCCTTGAGCAAGACACTTTACTTCACTCAGCTGTAGAAATGAGATGATAGGACTGGGGTCCCTATCATTAAATCACCCAAGACACCTCCAACGAGATATACCTTGGAGGAGGCCAGCTAAACCTGCATAGGTGTGAGCTGTCACACACACACACACATATAAGTGGGTCTCTGGGATATATTCTTCACATACTTCCCCTCCCCCTCACATAAACATAGTCTGTAAGTTTCATTGTTGTTTGTTATGTAATTCAGCAAATTGAAGAATCCACAAATTGCTGGCATTGATGACACAGTTCTATGGTTGGAACATCAGGCAGATATGTTAGAAGAAGATAAGATGGAGTTGTCACATGAAGACAGAGGCTTATGTATCTATGTGGATGGTCTTCGAATGTTGCCAGATAATGCTTCTATTATTAAGGTAAGCCAGAGGGCGGTGGATTGGCAGTATCGGAAGAGGGTCGGATGCCATGTTTTGCAGCATAGAGTTACGGCTCTTTACGATCTGAGTGCAATTCCCGCCGAGGTTAACTTTGCCTTTCATCCTTACGGGGTCGATGAAATAAAGTACCAGCAATACACTGGGGTAATTGCTGGCCTTGTGCCAAAAGTAGACACAATTATTCTATATATAGTATTATATTTTCATGGAAGCATTTACATTACTCTATATTTACTATTGTATTTTCACAGTAAAGGCTTTACTTCACATAATATCTCACATAACATTTACAATACTCTATATATACTATTGTATTTTCATAGTAAATGCTTTACCTCACATAATTATTTCACATAATATCAAATCTATGAAATTTTGATATTATTTATTTTATGAATTATACCTTAACATAAGTATGAATGGCAGATTAGGGCCTGTTTGATATTTGGTGGTGGTGATGACATGTTAATGATGATGATGATTTAGTACAGTACTGTCGACATATTCTCTAACTCAGCTGTGTTATATTTCTACTTCCAGGTAGTACCTTATCTTGTCCAGTCCTCAAATTCCTTAACAATGAGACTGGTGCCAACATATCCGGCCATCAAAAGTAAGGCTCGTTGTCCAGTGTTTGCCCCAGCAGACCGCTACATTATACAGAAGATAGAAAGCCTAGCCGCGGACACTTTTCTATTATTTACTGTCTATACTATTGACACTAACTCTGGCCAGTTGTGTACTCTGGGCAATGCTTTAATGTTACTCAACAAAACCTACACTGATGATGATGATGTATGTAGACTTTTGAAGTTCATTTGTTTTTTAAACTGTTCTTTCATCATCATCATCATGTTCAATATTACCCTCACCAATATAAATACAGCCTCTCAATCATCTTAACTCTTTCACATTTCCATTACTCTATATATACTATTGTATTTTCACAGTAAAGGCTTTACCTCACATAATATCTCACATAACATTTAGATTACTCTATATATACTATTGTATTTTCACAGTAAAGGCTTTACCTCACATAACATTTCCATTACTCTATATATACTATTGTATTTTCACAGTAAAGGCTTTACCTCACATAACATTTACATTACTCTATATATACTATTGTATTTTCACAGTAAAGGCTTTACCTCACATAACATTTACATTACTCTATATATACTATTGTATTTTCACAGTAAAGGCTTTACCTCACATAACATTTACATTACTCTATATATACTATTGTATTTTCACAGTAAAGGCTTTACCTCACATAACATTTACATTACTCTATATATACTATTGTATTTTCACAGTAAAGGCTTTACCTCATATAATATCTCACATAACATTTACATTACTCTATATATACTATTGTATTTTCATGGTAAAAGATTTATTTCACATAATATCTCACATAATATTGAATCTATGAGATTTTGATATTATTTATTTTGAGAACAATACCTTAACATCAGTATGAGTGGCCAGTTACAGCCAGTTTGAAAAGAAAGAGGTGAGAGAATCCTGGCCAGATATGGCTGGTTTAACATCAGTATGAGCAGCTGATTATAACCGGTTTGAACAGAAAGAGGTGAGAGATGATGGTGGTGATGGTGATGATGGCGATGATGGTGATGGTGGTGATGGTGATGGTGATGGTGGTGATGATGGTGATGGTGATGGTGGTGATGGTGATGATGGTGATGGTGGTGATGATGGTGATGGTGATGGTGGTGGTGGTGATGATGGTGATGGTGGTGATGATGGTGATGGTGATGGTGGTGGTGGTGATGATGGTGATGACGGTGATGGTGGTGGTGGTGATGATGATATATGTCATGTGCTCTTGTCTCTGATATCTGTCTCCATAACCACACTGTCCTATTATTTCTGGAGGCGCAGACGTTCATAATTTCCCCGACTAAAATTGTTTATGCAGGCCAATCATTATGATGACATCTTTATTCATTATTGTATTGGACATATTTTATTAGCTTTTGTCTAATTAAAATTATTGAGAGATCACAACTATTGATTTTCAGGTGTATAGATTAGAAATCATAATTTGATTGTGTTTTTGTATATAACAGGTGAAATTTTGCTCTGGAGGTTATCAGCTGAGGTTAAGAAGTGGTTCTTTGGACATGACTACAAATATCAAATCTTCATGTTTGGATAATCTTCCGATTGTTCCTGTGGTGTCACTTCTAATCCGAATTTTACCATTCACTCAGGTAGGTCAGCATCTGAAGAGGATTGGGTCAAAGAGGGAGCTGTACCATCAGGTTTTTGGGGGTACCTTCAGCAGAGTTTACACTCCTGCAAATATTCAAACCAGTCTTTGGTTTAAGGATATCCTTAAACCAGTCTTAGAAGCCCTAAAAAGGATGATGAGAAATACCTGTCCCTTATTGCCTAAACATTTAAAAAAGAGTTGTTAAACTTGTTAGAAATAGCAGCCAAATCTCTATTAAATCACACCCTATTGTTTTAGATTTAACAAAATGTGGGCAATGTAGTTTTAGATATAGAAAAAAATGGGCTGGTCATGGCTGGAATGCTTTTGATCATAGGTCTGCTTAATGAAGTTCGACCATGGGCTAAACAATAGCAAGAATACCTGTAGATGATAAATACTGTGTAGGAAGTGAAGGTTGATGTATAAAGTTATGTCATAGATGGAAGTAGTTTAGTCCTGAGGAGGCGAAGGGGTTCTTCTTTACTCTATTGTAAAGTGTTAGGGTTGGTACCACAAAGGATACCTGTGCTGCTGTCCTGAAAAACGTACCCAGCACATCCATGGTGCAACTCCCAACCCCACAAATTCTCCATGTTTGTTCCTTATCTTACAGGATCCAGAGAAGGCCCCTACCTACACTTCAAGGTACTACCATTCCAATCAGTGTAGACCAACCATCTCAGAAGAAAGAATATTTGGAAGTTTCCAGAAACATTCTAAATTATCAGAAACATTCAGGAAAACCATTCACAAGTTGCAACTCTCTGAGGATATACAAACAGGTGAAACAAACAATATACTCTCCTTTCTGTTATGGAAGACAATTAGCAGGTTAATTGATTGATATTGGGCAGTATTGATGTGGTATTGGAAGTATTGATGAGGTATTGGAAGTATTGATAATGTATTGGAAGTATTTATAATGTATTGGAAGTATTGATGAGGTATTGGGAAGTATTGATGAGGTATTGGGAAGTATTGATGTGGTATTGGGAAGTATTGATGTGGTATTGGGAAGTATTGATAATATATTGGAATGTATTGATGAGGTATTGGAAGTATTGATAATGTATTTTTTTCAATCTCCGAGGTAATAACAAAAGCTCGATTTGTTTCAGTTGATCTCGTAAAGAATTTCTATTATAACGGAATTTCACTGTATATATATTGACAAAGTTTGCTATATATATATATATATATATATATATATATATATATATATATATATATACATGTATATATATATATATATATATACATGTATATACATGTATATATATATATATATATATATATATATATATATATATATATATATATATATATACATGTATATATATGTATATATAAAAAAATCAATAATAATATATATATATATATATATATAATAATATATATATATATATACATGTATCTATATATATATATATATATATATATATATATATATATATATATATATATATATATATGTATGTATGTATGTATATATGTGTGTGTGTATGTATCTAGCTGTTGAAACAGCAGGAGCTCAGCCGTTATATAGTATAAACTTCACTTTTCCTTTGTAAATATCCATCTTCAATTTCCTATTAACAGACCAGACAGAATCTAGAATGGTGGAATGGTGCAAGATAAAGTTGTTTACAGAGATTGTTGTTAATCCACTCCCTGTCCTCAATATTAACCAGTTTATATCATACAAATTAGATATTGGTCTAAAAGTCTCCATTGAGAAAGCTTTTAATCTGAAAGGTATGAAATCATTCTGTTGTTTTTGTTGATTTTTTATCCATTTACTTTTGTTGTTGATTATTATATATAATGTGGAAAAGTGATATATGTAAGAAGACTAAAGAATATATGTATGTATAATATATAATATATTATATATATATATATATATATAATATATTATATATATATATAATATATTATATATATATAATATATTTTATATATATATATATATAAAAAGAAGTGTAAGTCAACAGGTTAAAATTAACTTTGTTTATTCATAATCGCTGTTATATATATTTCAGTGATAGCCATTATTCAACAGCTATGACTTCATCAGACAGCTACAACTTGAACCAAAAAACATAATGGTGGAACAAAGTTTACCTCTGTTATTTCGATCTTTTGATATGCCCAGTCCCACTTTGTTCCACCATTATGTTTTTCTGTTTTTTCCTGTTCAAGTTTTAGCTGTCTGATGAAGTCATAGCTGTTGAATAATGGCTATCACTGAAATATATATAACAGTGAATATGAATAAACAAAGTTAATTTTAACCTGTTGACTCACACTTCTTGTTTTATATATATATATATTTATATATATATATATATATACATATGATGTGTCAGGCATTTGAGGTGGTTGCTAGGATACGTAGTGTCAGATATTTGTTATGGTTGCTAGGATACGTAGTGTCAGACATTTGAAATGGTTGCTAGATAGACAGAAAGTTATGACTTTGCCCTCATCTATAGAGAGAGGGGGAGCACCAAGTGAAAGAGATACATATAGATAGAGAGAGGAAGTGTGTGTGTGTACAAGAAAGAAAGATAAGACAATGTCATCTAGTATATATAAGATGGTTTGTTGTTCCAGAGAAAGATCTGTATGTTCAGTGTGTTACCTATGTAATATCAGATGGTGTAACGGCACCCATGTCAGAACATGTCAACACCAACAAATATTTTATTACATTGAAACAAGATGTCAGCTGTCCCCTTCATTATCCAGTTTGGCAAGATCCACCAACTGTAAGTAGTTTTGTGTCTATTTCTTGATATACCACATGTCTGTATGATATACCACATGTCTGTATGCTACACCACATGCCTGTATGCTACACCGCATGTCTGTATGATACACCACATGTCTGTATGATACACCACATGTCTGTAGATATACCACATGTTATATTTTACACAGTTTTACAGCCAAGATTTTGTCAACTTCAGTTGATAGAGCTGGGAAGAATGTTGATGTCAATGATGTCATACCAGTAATATCAGTGACAAATCTATATTTATCTATGGTAGAATCACTTTAGTATAACATTGACAACGAACTGTGATTTGTTGGATTATTATTTAATGAGTAAGAATAAATATTGACATACATAAGAAAAGTCAACCTCCAAAGTCTGGTCATATTGCAATGTCTGATGAGAAGATTTACTGCTGCCCTGTTCAATACCAATCTGTAGTAAATAGTTACAAAATCTATATTCTGACTGTTTTGTGTGTTTTGCTTTGTATCTGGTTTTTACTGATTTTAAATATATTCTATTGATGCAATAACATGTTAAAATGTATATTTTGTTGCAGGTAATCCACCCTTTATATGACAATAACACCTGCCTGCTAATCCAAATGATAGGATTAAAGATTATCTCTCCAGGGTTTCAAGAATCTCAACCTTTAAATTTAAAAGATTTCAAAGGGATTCAACTTGGTCCTGCCAAGTTTGTCTGCTGGACAGCAGTAAATATTTTTGAAGGGTGAGTCATTCCTTTATTTTTGTTGTTACGTAGCCCCTAAAATAAAAATAGGGGCTTCGCTGACATTCTACTGGTGATATCTTTACAGGCTTTCCTTCATTTCAATTTTGGTTTGGTCAAAACTATTGATATATATGTGTGTTTGTGTGTATCTACATGTATATACATGTGTATACATGTGTCTATATGTGAGATAATTATTTAAAGTAAAGACTTTACTGCAAAAATACAATAGTAAATATAAAGTAATGGAAATGGTAAAGGGTTAAAGCAGTATCCATATGACACAGTATTGAAACTGATTTATTTTCTCTTATATATTTTCAGGGATTCTCTGAGAAGTGGTCACCATTATCTTCCTTTAATCTCTGGACAACCATCTGAGGAAACACTCCAGCAACTTTCAAATATGTCAGCACACTCTGTCTTCAGAGAAATACAACCACAATGTTGCTACGTGGGTCATTGTTTTCATTCTTTTACTTTTTATTCCATGTTTATTTTTCATTGTATAAGTCAGGCAAGGAAGAGCCATGACCCTTTACAGTGGCTCTCACACTAAAACAGGGAAGAAAGAGTTGTACCTTAACCCTTTTCAGTGGCTCTCACACTAAAACTAGGAAGGCAATCTCAAACCGAAGACCAGGATTGAATGCTTGCAACAGAATTGACTCTGCTAAAAGTACTCAATAACCAAATAATGGTGTGAGATTGGGTGATGGATTAAGCCTATCAGTTAACCCTTTACCATTTACATTACTCTATATATACTATTGTATTTTCATAGTAAAGGCATTATTTCACATAATATTGAATCTAAGAGACCTTGATATTATTTATTTTGAGAACAATACTTTAATATAAGTATGAGCAGCCAGTTCTAACTGGTTTGAAGAAAAAGAGGTGAGAGAATTCTGGCTGGATATGGCCGGTTTAAATACTAAAGGATTAAGTAGGTTATAGTACCATATTTGATACAAAATGTGTTGAAACATATTTGGGGAAGGTCATGTTGTCCTAATATTGCCAAAAATAGTAAAACACACTCATTGTTTAGTTAGATTTTCACTTCAGTATATTTCTACAAATAATTTAGCTGGCAATTAATGTTTATAATTGATTGAACAACAGTTAAAGATATAAATATAATTTCTCAAAGTTCTTTTGTCACACATTTCTGAGACATCTTCAGTGATTATCGTTGTGTTTCCTTCTGTTTATAATATTATCTCTGTGTTATTCTCATACACTGAGAAATCACAGATTTGAACCTGAGACATCCAAGTTTGGCTCTACATTTCTTCTGTCTTATCTTCTTCGTGTTACAGGGTACTGCCAGCTTATTCCTTTCAATCTGGGATGGACATTTTGAATTTGAAGAACTTCCCAAGATAATGGTAAATGTTCTATAAATAATCTCCTGCATTTATACACCCATTCTCTACACTTATACACCCATTGTCTACATTTATACACCCATTGTCTACATTTATACACCCATTCCCGTCATTTATACACCCATTGTCTACATTTATACACCCATTCTCTACAGTTATACACCCATTCTTTACAGTTCTACACCCATTCCCTACATTTATACACCAACAGGATTTGAACTTAAAACGTAAAGGGCCGTAACTCTATGCTACAAAGCATGTTGTCTGGCACTCTGCCCTTATCTGACTAATAATAAAACCAGTGGACCTCAATAGGTGCATGTGTTTTTATTGGCAACATGACTCTGCTAAACTCTAATAATATTTATAATGTGGAAAGAGATATAAGGCTAAACAATGTAAAATAGACGATATGATGAAGGTAAACAAAACATTTAGTTACCTGGTAATCTTTGTTGGTTTTTGTTGTTTCTTTTGTCCTAATATTTCGGACTTAAAATTTGCTTCTTCAGAGTTTAAGAAACTCAGAGAAAACTGTTCCAGTTTCTTCTGATTGGAATTAAATTTAATAATATTTATCTAAATATTATATAATAATAATATTTATATTAACACCCACCCATCATAGCAATAACTTATTTTCTTCTCTGAAACACCAGTAAACCATTTGGAAAAGAATGAAATACTTGTATCGGCACAACTAAGCTATGTAACACAAATGTTAAAACTTGCATGAAATTATGTTAAGTTTTTTTTTAAACAATGCATTTATTTTATTATATTTTTTTTTATCTCCTCAGAGTTATAAAGAAATGTTGAATACCGTGGGTGATATCGAAGACTATGAGAAGAGAGATTTTAAAGGAACTCAGCTTAATGAAAGGAGAGATACACTTTCTGATATAATTGGAAACAACTGTGATGGGAATTCCAGCAGTTTTCTTCAGAATTTGAATGACTTTGAAGAAATCGTTACAAAAAAGCTGGAACATCTTATGGTAAGCATGACATTTTATAATGATTTTAAATTTTAATCCTGCATCTTAAGCACAGAGGTTTATTTCAACAGAATAAATTTATCTCCAGGTTTTGTATTTCTCACACTTATTTTTCATCATCATTGTTTCAAGTCAGTTCAGGTGACCACACCTTACTCATAAAGATCTTTATATATATGTGTGTGTGAGTGTGCATTTTTATATATTTATATATATATATATATATCTTTATATATCTCTCTCTCTATATATATACATACATAATATTCTCTCTCTCTCTCTCTCTCTCTCTATATATATATATATATATATATATATATATATATTTATTTATTATGTGTATTTTTTGTCTAAAATACTTATATTACTATTTATATCTTTATTGTAGACATCCAGCTCTTTGTGATGTACAGTTGGAACAGAAAAGACAATATTGATTCAGTGTCACCTATAGATGTCTAAAACTGGGTGACATTATTGGTCTGATAGTATGTTAGTCGATATCAGCCTTTAGACTGCCTATGGTTTCGACGATTTACCTAAAAGTACCACATAAAATAGATGGCTTGTAAAACAGAGAAATAAATATCTCTGTTGGTATGATGTTTGTGAAGAATGAATAGATTAGACAGAGACCAGAAAATATGTTTATAAATTATGTTAGTTTTTAATAATTTTTTGGTTTATATTTTGTTTCTTTTGATTTGTTTAAGACTTGTTTTACTTTGATATTGTGATGACTAACAACAGTTTTACTTTGACACATGTACACACACACACACACACACACACACACACACACACACACATATATATATATACATACTTATACAGATATACACATAGGCGTAACTAGGGTAAAACAAGCATGGCACATTCCATGGGTGCCACTTGGACCAGGAGCAATTTCTATTTAAATCAGATAAGCTGTCGTTGGAGAGTGAAGAGGGAAACTTCTTCAGATGTATGATCTGTCTCTGATTATCAAGGGTGAGAAGTACTATAATAGCTGGAGGCTCATAGGTTATCTCAAACATTGGTGTGAGATGTTTGGACAGGGGTGCAATTTCTCTGCTTGCCATAGGTGATATTTTCCCTAGATACGCCTCTGGATACATATATATATATATGAATGTATATATTATATATTTAATAATATACTGTATGTTTATTTAAAAACATTTTGAAGGTCTTTTGCTATGAATTTAAGGTAGCGACTACAGTCACATACCGAGATTCCGCACAAAAAAAGGGAAATAACCGACGATCCATTGTTTCTCACTGTTTAGCGGTTATCAAGGTTATATACCGCCTCTGGTTTTGCTGTGAGCGAGAAACAATCGATCGTCGGATATTCCCCTTTGTTTGTGCTGAAGCTAGGTATGGGACTATAGTCGCTACCTTAAATTCATAGAGAAAGGCCTTCAAAATGTTTTAAAATAAACATACAGTATATTATTAAATATACAATACATACATTCATATATACATCACTATTTCAGAGCTCCAACAAAAATATATATAAATGTGGTTGGTGTTAGGAAGGGCATCCAGCTGTAAAAGAACCTGCCAGAGACACTTCCGTACGAGCAAGACATGGTCTCCCGACCATTCCCGCATCAAATGGAATAAAACCGTCTAACCCATGCTAGTGTGGAAGATGGACATTAAAAGATGATGATGATGATGATATACATATATATATATATATATATATATATGTAGGTAAAAGGTAAACAGAAATAACAACACAATCGGTACAGTATATGGAAGGGATATATTAAGTTAATGCTTGAAATAGCAGGAAGGGGGTCTTAACGTTTCGGATGCTAGTCCTTCATCGGAAGAAAGAATGAGAAATAGGATAGATTGAAAGGACCGGTGGGTTGGAATTGGAAAAAATGACTTTAGGTAAAAATAACAGGTCCATTCACATTTTATCTATAAAAAAACCCAGCAAATAACGAACATCAGTGAATGCAAAGTGTTAATTTGTATTTCCTGCCATATTTATTCTGATGTATAAGCAATACATTCCTCAGTTGATGACCAGTGAAGTAACTGAGTAGAAACATTGAGCTCCAACCCTGAAGACACCACCTCCTCCTCTACTGTAATGCTCTCCTTCACATGTTTCCCTTTCTTTTTGGTTTTATCTGTTTAATAGAAACACAAATAAGACACATCAGTGTGTATGTCTTTATATGTGTGTGTGTGTGTGTGTGTGTCTTTGTATGTGTGTGTGTGTGGTTACTTACCACACTTCCTTTGTTATATATATATATATATATATATGTTAAGTATTTCCAAATAAAAAGCAAAGGAAAAAAGAGTGCTCTATGTATAGAACAGAGCTAATTAGAAAGTGAACAACACAATATATAACTACTCTATTACCAAAGGTTTCAGGACCGTAGACAGTATTAACATACGTCTAGCTTGTTCATCAGACAGAGGGGTTATGAAATGAAAAAACGTATTTTCATTTCAAATTATATATACTAGCAAATTATATATACTAGGAGAAAACCACCCTGCTAGTGAAAGTGTTGACATTTCAGAAATTTTAAAGAAGTGAATCTTTAAATAAACAAAATATATTTAATCAACAGCCACAAAATTTAGTAGATAAATTATGTAATATTCATTCATTATTTATTCAAAGTAATCCAACTTATTTTACTAATGGGATAAAAAATTATAAACTGTACGCAGTCCCACGCTCCTCCTTTTATTATAGTTTAGATATATATATACCCCACTCATTTACCATACACCCATGACTTTATACTAGCCACCCTTCTTATACCCACCCTCACTCTCTAACCACAGCTGTCCTGAGACAATCCTTCTTCACCTCATAGAATAGAAAGAGCTCTTCAGTCGAGTCAAGGGCAGACGGCCTCTCTAGAGTTTGTACAACAATAAAATGCATGCAGTAAATGTTGTAAAGTAGCTGGCATTAGGAAGAGCATCCAGTTGTAGAACCCATGCTAAAATGTAACAGATAGAGAGGGAGAAAACAGGAGAAATATACTCACTTTTAGAACTACCATGGGGAGAGGATTTCTTGCTCTTATCATCTTTCTTCACATTCGGCTGGTAAAAGTTATAGATGGGGACCATAAGTAAGAATCTTTGCACAAATATGATTAGAATAATTTAGCATGCATCCCCACCCAATAATTGCCTGATGGCTTTACCTCACATATCTCACATAGCATTTACATTACTCTATATATACTATTGTATTTTCACAGTAAAGGCTTTACCTCACATAATATTTCACATAACATTTACATTACTCTATATATACTATTGTATTTTCACAGTAAAGGCTTTGCCTCACATAATATTTCACATAACATTTACATTACTCTATATATACTATTGTATTTTCACAGTAAAGGCTTTACCTCACATAATATCTCACATAGCATTTACATTACTCTATATATACTATTGTATTTTCACAGTAAAGGCTTTACCTCATATAATATCTCACATAACATTTACATTACTCTATATATACTATTGTATTTTCACAGTAAAGGCTTTACCTCACATAATATCTCACATAATATCAAATCTATGAGATTTCGATGTTATTTATTTTGAGAACAATATTTAAACGTCAGTATGAGTGGCCAGTTATGGTCGGTTTGAACAGAAAGAGGTGAGAGAATTCTGGCCAGATACAACTGGTTTAAATATTAAAGGGTTAAAACAAAACTGATTTTAAAATAACTGACCTTGGAACGTTCTGAGGTATGAACTGATTCAGGGGACTCTGTAAGTTCATAGGAAAATTGGGTGTTGATCTGATGGTCTCCTTTGATGAAAGATTCCATGTTGAGATAGAATTTGGTTAGACATGTATATTCTGGTGGTGCCCATTTGATTATAGTACTTGTCTTTTTTTTCTGATGAGGCAACTGACAATATATATGATTGCTGCATAGAAGTCTTAACACATGATGATGATGATGTTGAGGATGAGGGAGACCAAGGATGACCTAAGGACAGACACTGGTCTCTAGGAGATGCAAGACATAGCGGCGATGATGAAGGACAGAGACTGCTGGAGAGAACTTGTCCATGGATCTCGGGAATTTTATCTGCCCTAGAGATATATATATATATATATATATATTGTAGACATAAGGTAAATATATTCTATGAAATCAGTAGACCAAGCATGGGCAATCTTTTTCGAGAAGCAGGCCGCAAGCGTTAATTTACATTCGTGCCCACATTTAAAAAAAGGGAGGTAACTCAGGTTGTTTTGATTTGTTTCTTCAGAATTCGTACACATTATTTTCCTCGATCGTAAAAATGATAGAAAGATAAATTATGACTGAAAAGTTGGGGTAAAAAAATTAGAAAGATTTCACTTAGGTGACTAAAGCAAGCGATTCAGAAAGCTTCGCAGGCTACAGGTTGCCCATGACTGCAGTTGACATAAGGTAAATATATTCTATGAAATCAGTAAACCTACCTTGTTTTGTTTTTTAAATCTCAGTTCTTTCTTTTTATCTGTAGAAATCTTGTCAGTTTGTTCATGTTCCTCAACGGATGTGTCATATCCTGTCAACTAGAACAATCACATTAAATACTGTCACATGACAGACATAACTTTCACATTGACAGTAAATATATCCAAGTTATATATAATGATGATCTTGATATATCTATAAAGTGTTGGAAACTATAATGATCCCCAGAAGATAGCTGATGTTTGTCTCTTCTCAGTTTTCTGGTTCACATATTTCTAACACATGATTTTTTAATTATATATATATATGATATATATATATATATAGGAAAAAGTATGACCCCGACAGCAGAGCTCAAGCCGTCGAAACGGCTTGAGCTCTGCCGTCGGGGTCAGACTTTTTCCTATTTCCCACTCTACTACCCTAAGTATTGAGTACTCTGGTGCGTTATGGTACACCTGATATCTTACCACATCCCTCTTTGTAATATATATATGACATATATATATATATCCCGTCCAAACCCATGTTAACGTGGAAGATGGACGTTAAACAATGATGATGATGATGATAATATATATATATATATATATATATATATCATATATATATATATGACATATATATGTGACATATATATATATATGACATATATATATATATATATATGACATATATATATATATGACATATATATATATATGTCATATATATATATGTCATATATATATATGTCATATATATATATGTCATATATATATATATATGTCATATATATGACATATATATATATATATGACATATATATATATATGTCATATATCTCTCCTCTCTCTAGCTCTATCCTCCTTCATAATCTATTCTTACCTTAGTTTCTACAACACTGATTTCAACATCCCGGTATAAATAGTCACGAAACAAGAGAAGGTTGCTATATTCCATTTTCACCTCCCAGTTCAGAATGAGTTCTTTCTCCTCCCAGGGTACTGATTGACTTGATAGGGTGACAGTTTTCACTGGTGATAGGTCTGTACTTGAAAGGAATGAATGGTTAAGCCCTTCAGATTCAGGGCCTGCAATGAAAAGGTAAGGAGACATCAACAACAAATGAAAAGGGAAATTTAAACCTGTCATCATCATTATCATCGTTTAACCTTTAGCATGGTAGTAATTTTTATGAATTGTTTCCCTTGACACTACATTATCTATTAAGGGGACATTACTGGTATGGTGCCCTGTGTCGCCCACAGTACATTGAAGGTTAATGTCCACTTTCCCTGCTGGCAAGGGTTAGATGGATCAACAATGACCAAGTCAATACTGAAGTGGGGCTACTGACCTCACAGACTGGCCAAGAGGTCTGCCTTACGTATGGTCATATGTTCTAATGTCAATAAAACATAAGTCAACCATGGAGTAGCAATGGTGATGTGACATATTTATTTAAATGGCAGTGGCCTGTAGATAATCGTTTCTTATATAGGCACAAGGCCAGCAATTTTGGAGGGGAAAGTCGATTAAACCGATCCCAGTTTGTGACTGGTACTTTATTTTATCGACTCCGTAAGGATGAAAGGCAAAGTTAACCTCGGTGGGATTTGAACTCAGTGTGGCCTGTAAAGATTCATCTAGATTAGGCGTAGCCAGACAATCTAGTTGTCACAGAGAAGATGATGGGTGTATAAAATCTGAGCACATTTTCTTCAGGTACCACCCTTTTTCTCTATAAAGTTATGTTGGAACCACAATATCCAGTCCAAACTAATGAGGTTGTGTAGGTGTCACGACAAAAAAAACACACAGTCCACGCTGTAATGTGGTCGTATAGGTAACATGGAAAAAAGCTCCCAGTCCACACTGTAAATGTGGTTGGTGTTAGGAAGGGCATCTAGCTGTAGAAAACCTGCCAGATAGTCCTATACGAGCGAGACACGGTCACCCGACCAATCTTGCCTCAAGTGGGACAACTTCCGTCTAACCCATGCTAGCGTGGAAGATAGACGTTAAACGATGATGATGATGATGATTTTTGTGGTAAAAGCTTTACCTCACATAATATCTCATATAGCATTTACATTACTCTACATATACTATTATATTTTTGTGGCAAAGGCTTTATCTCACATAATATCAAATCTACGAGATTTTGATATTATTTATTTTGAGAACAGTATCTTAACATCAGTATGAGTGGCCAGTTACAGCCAGTTTGAACAGAAAGAGGTGAGAGATTTCTGGCCGGTTTAAAGGTTAAAGAGTTAAAGGTGACAATGATGATGATAAATATGTATGCTCATTAAGTATGACTAAATACCTTTACAATCCTTGACCTGTTTCTTCGGGTCAGCAGGTGTTAAATCCACCTTTGATTTTGTCATCTTTACATGTTTTAAAAAAGAAAGAAACAAGTTTTAAGAAAGAAACAAGTTTTAACACAATATATATATATATTGTGGAGGCACATGGCCCAGTGGTAAGGGTGTTGAACCTACGAATTCCTGGGTTGTGAGTTGTGTTCTTGAGCAAAACACTTCATTTCATGTTGCTCCAGTATACTCAGCTGAAAATGAGTACCAGTAATAGCTGGAGGTTTAACCCTGCGATGGACTGGTGTCCTGTCCAAGGGGGAGTCTTGTACTCTCAGTCGCTTCACGCCATGAAACTGGGATAAGCACTGGCCAAATGGGCCTTCTGGTTAAGACAGACTTTAGACTACTTTTGGCACAAGGCCAGCAATTACCCCAGTGTATTACTGGTACTTTATTTCATCGACTCCGTAAGGATGAAAGGAAAAGTTAACCTCGGCGGGATTTAAACTCAGAATGTAAAGGGCCGTAACTCTTTTCTGCAAAGCATGGCGTCCGACCCTCTACCAATGCTACCAATCCACCGCCACTGTTATTATTATAATAATAGACAGTGGATTGGCAGTATCGGTGGAGTGTCGGACACCATGCTTTGACGCATAGAGTTACGGCCCTTTACAGTCTAAGTTCAAATCCCGCCGAGGTTAACTTTGCCTTTCATCCTTACGGGGTCGATAAAATAAAGTACCAGTAATACACTGGGTAATTGCTGGCCTTGTGCCAAAAGTAGAAACAATTATTATAATAATAGTAATACAAACATTTTCCTCGCTTTTGTCTTTGCTGTCTTTCAAAGACACATCACTTTCCTCAACATGTTCTTTGCTGTCCTCCTGTAAGTTGTCACTACTATGTTGGTCCTCAGCAAGAAGCACCACTTGTATACCATAAGTTCTATGGACTGAGACGAGATCACCCAGATCAAAGTTGGACTGCAATAGCAGATTACAGAAACATTATTAGAATGGTAGTAGATTATAGCAATAGAATGGTGGTGGTGGTGGTAGTGGTGATGGTGGAGGTGGTGGTGGTGGTAGTGGTGGTAGTGGTGGTGATGGTGGTTGTGGTAGTGGTGCTTGTGGTATAGTGGTGGTGGTGGTAGTAATGGTATTAGTAGTAGTAGTAATAGTAGCAGTAGTAGCAGTAATAGTAGCAGTAGTAGTGGTGGCATCATTTGTGTGAGAGGATGTGTTAATCACTATCCAAACAAGCCAACAAACTCACCTTCAATTCTTGTGGCATGGGAATTCCTCTGATGCTGGGAATACTCACCGTTATAACAGCTTTCTCTTCTATACGATCTACAAAAGGGAATATGAAATAAAAAAAAAATATGCATAATATATTTTTGTTGATAAACGCACCCAGTACACTCTGTAAAGTGGTTGGTGTTAGGAAGGACATCCAGCCATAGAAAGCTTGCCAAACAAGGGGTTAAGAGGACCCTTTAGTTATGTCAAGGACATGACAATGTCTCTTTTGCACTTGATATGACTGTATGTAGGGGCCTCGTTTGCCTCAAAAATGTGAGAGGAACAAACCAACATTTGTTGATTCTTAAAGGAGCATAAATTGCTTATGGAGCCTTTCCCAGACCCTACCACATAAGGAAAATTTTACACTAATTAAATTTTATATATTCAAATGAAGTTAGGATTTTAAAAAATTAGCTTAAAAAGAATTTATTATATCAAATAAACAAAAATAAAACATAGACGTTTGAAAAAGTGTGGGGGACTTGTCCTCTGGTACCGCCTGAAACAAGGCGCTTGACTGTATGTAAGTGGGATATAGACCCCTTGGCAAGTCTGGGAGGTTAGTAACCTCATTTCAGTATTGACTTGGTCTATGTATGAGGGTTCGCTGAAAAGTTCATAGCCTGACCAAGATACTCTCATGGAATGTAACCAAATAAGGCTCAACATAGTCCCTCTTGCAGTCCACACACTTCTTCTGTCTGTGTTGCAGACTTTGGATCCCATTGGTGAAGAAGTTTTCATCCTGTTGGTCAAAAATGTTATCAAAAGCAGATATGACATCGTCATAATTACAATATTGGTCCCCAGCCAAGTTTTTCTTTTCCATGTTGGGGAACAGATGATAGTCAGATGGGGCCAAATCAGGAAAGTAGGGAGGGTGATCAACCAGTTCAAAGCCACAGTTATAGACAGCAGCTATTGAAACTAAGGACCGGTGTGTTGGAGCATTGTCCTGATGAAACAAGACCTCTTTCATCAGTTTTCCTGGCCAGTTCGTCAAGATAAACTTTCATAACTGCCTCAGTAAGTTGGAATAGTACTCTCCATTGATGGTGTGACCCTTTTTGAAGATAATCAACAAACACAATGCTTTTTGCATCTCCCAAAACTGAGGCCATCACCTTCTCTGCAGAGGAAATGACTTTGGTCTATTTTGGAGCAGGTGAGGAGGGATGTTTCCACAATATTTTACAGCCAGATGCCCTTCATGACACCAACCCCTTTTTAGTTGCCTCTTACAGGGATACAGTGTGTTTATTCTAAAAACCAGAATACACCTAAAAAGTAAAATTTGTGGAAAACATAAAAGAACTCACCGCTCAACAATTTGAGTTCCCTAAAATTGTATCTCTCATCCCCTCTGATTATAATGTAGTCTAAGACCATCAGGAATGGTAAACTAACGATGACATAACCACGGTATCCTGGAGAAAGCTATAAAAATAATAAACATTTACAATAGACATTTCAAGACACAAGAGTACACTTTATTCTTGTTGAATAGTTCATGTGGAGGTCATGGCCCAGTGGTAAGGGTGTTGGACTTAGGATCATAATGTCGTGGGTTTGATTCCTGGGCTGGGTTGTGTGTTGTGTTCTTGAGCAAACCACTTCATTTCACATTGTTCCAGTATACTCAGCTGAAAATGAGTACCAGTAATAGCTGGGGGTTTAACCCTGTGATGGTCTGGGAAAAGTATTGTACTCTCAGTCACTTAAAACCATGGAAACTGGGATAAGCACCGTCCTGATGAGCCCTCTGGCTTGAGACAGACTTTGAATATTTCATAGAACAAGCATTTTGACCATTGTGGTGGTAAGTGACCAGATGTAATAACCCTCATCCCATAAGTGACCAGATGGAATAACCCTCATCACATAAGTGACCAGATGTAATAACCCTCATCCCATAAGTGACCAGATGGAATAACCCTCATCACATAAGTGACCAGATGGAATAACCCTCATCCCATAAGTGGCCAGATGTGATAACCCTCATCCCATAAGTGACCAGATGTGATAAGGTATGAAGGAAAAAAACCCTTACCGCAAGTGGGTTGCCAACAAGGACTAAACTGTGTAATTTGGGCAAAGCACTGCATGTTTTTACTACTTCTTTTAAGTTACACAGATTATTATGAAGTAAATCTAAAGACAGTAATTCAGGCCTGCAAGAAAAGAGAGATAAAGTTTGTTTAGTTGTTTTATGGTGACCCTCATGTATGTATGGTCCCGTAACTCCCAGGTTTTTCTATATATATATATATTATAATTATAATATATATATATATATATATATAATATATATATAGGAAAAGAGTCAGGACCCTGACAACTGAGCTCTAGCTGTTTCAACAGCTAGATCTGAACAGTTTGGATCTAGCTGTCAAAACGGCTGGAGCTCAGCTGTCAGGGCCGTGACTCTTTTCCTATTACCCACTCTACTACCCTAAGTATCGAGTACTCTGGTGCGTTATGGTCCACCTGGTTCCTTACCACACTTTCTTTGTTATATATATATATATATATATATATATAACCTGATTGTATTTTCGTTGCTTTGGTATTATGTGGCTGGGCTCACCTGTCGCAGTTTTCAATTTGTCAAGCTATCTAATGTATGTTATTACACTAAGGTGATACAACCTTATCGAGTGTTTTGCTGCACATTCATTATTGTATATCGTTAGCTTGGCCACAGCCAAAACTTTGATTTTACTAAACTTCCATTTGTATATATATATATACATAGAGAGAGAGAGAGAGAGAGTACATACCAATGATTTCGTGTTAATTGTTTATCAATGTTACTGATGGTGTTGTAGCTGAGTCCAAGATGAATCAGTCGAGGCGGTTTATCACACAACCCTTCCAAATTACTGATTTTGTTGGCACCCAATTTCAGGAGCTGTGAACACATAGAGTGGAAGGTGCATATGAAATGGAGAGTCAGTCAAAAATAAATGAATGAATGTAGAATAGAGTGTAGCTTCTAATAGTGTGTGTGTATTGGTTGAGCAGCTCTACTTGAAGGAGTTGTTGAGCTATTTTTAGCTCTTCTATGAACCTCTTTGTTATCTAGTTGCTGCTAAGCACATGGTGTCTCATCTACTCTAGTATGATGTTACTTGATAACCCTTTAGCATTTACATGGTGGATTGGCAGTATCAGTAGAGGGTCGGACGCCAT
This sequence comes from Eledone cirrhosa, assembly GCA_964016885.1. Lineage (NCBI taxonomy): Eukaryota > Metazoa > Mollusca > Cephalopoda > Octopoda > Eledonidae > Eledone > Eledone cirrhosa. The sequence continues at coordinate 2,168,250 of OZ024758.1, forward strand.
GCTTTCCAGCATACAGTTATGTCCCTTTACTGTCTGACTTCAAATCCCGCTGAGGTTAACTTTACCTTTCATCCTTACGGGGTTGATAAAATAAAGTACCAGTAATGCACTGGGATAATTGCTGGCCTTGTGCCAAAAGTAGAAACAATTATTCTATATATACTATTACATTTTCTTGGTAAAAGCTTTATCTCACATAATTTCAAATCTAATAGATTTTGATATTATTTATTTTGAGAACAATACCTTAACATCAGTATGAGTGGCTAGTTATGGCCAGTTTGAACAGAAAGAGGTGAGAGAATTCTGGCCGGATACGGCCGGTTTAAATTCTAAAGAGTTAAATCTAACTCAAGATTTACTTTTGTTACAACCTGATAGAATGGCCACTTAGAATGTTCCAGAGCTTACCCATCCCCACCTAGCACAAAACCCTGGCAATAGGCCTATTTTCTCAGATATCCTTACCAATGATTAATTGAAAACAAAAAGGTCAGAATTAATAAAATACCTGCACTAATGGAGGCAAATTCTTTGATGGGATTTTCTCAATGTAGTTTGCACTAAGATTGATCTCTTCAAGGTTATTGAACTTCAAAACACCGGAATCAATTTCTTGAATCTGAAATATGTATGTACACAAATGTATATATGTGTGTATATATATATCATCATCATCACCTTCTTTGTTTTATAGATAATTATATATAAATGTGTGTGTATGTGTATGTGTATGTGTGTGTAGAGAATGCCTACACACACACTAGAGAATCCCTTACGGTTGATTTCCAACCTGCTAGAAATAGCAGTCAGGTTGGTTAGCATACCCGGGATGTTTTTCTTCTTCTTTAATGTTATAAAATTAGTATCAATAAATCTTCCTGCGAATTGAGAGAGCACAGCTCCGATACTATGGACATGTGGTAAGAATGTCTCAGGAAATAATCGCTGGATAGATTTGTAGCTCGGAGATCAGAGAGTCATTCCAGATAGAGTTGCTACTTCTCTGAATTAAAAGATCACAGCTCTAATACTATGGGCATGTGGTTAGAATGTCTCAGGAAAGAATCTCAGGACAGATTACAAGGAAAACGAATCAGCAGGAAACCCAGGGGTAGACCTCTCAAGCAAGATGGTTGGATAACATCCATGAGCTTGGCTGGTCTCACTTGAGGAACCAGCCGAATCAGTTGGAGATGGTTGCTTCTGACAGGACTTTCTGGAGGGAGGGTTTGAGGACTCTGCCCCAAAGACTATCTTAGGAATAAGGTTTTATGATACATGCTGTTATTATAAAACCAGGGTAGTTCCAAGTGGGTTGCTATCAAAAGGGTTAAACATATTTTACATCATGTTGATTGGATTTTAATAAATCTATAATCAATCAATTAATTAGAGAGAAGAGACTCACCAAAGAATTCCTAATAGTCAGTGTTTTGAAGTGATTAAAAACAAATTCATCATTTATCCATTGTGGATTAGTAATGGCAATTTCTTGCAGACTAGTGGCTTCTTCACTCCAGCTATAGTCACCGTGCCATGGTGAATAGTCTGAACGGACATACTCCAGCAAACTATCAACATCTCTGATGTCAGAAGCATCATCTGAGAGACAAAATAACAATATATATATAAATTTCTGCGATTCTGTCATAACACGTAAAGAGAGAGGAGTAGTTTCACTACCTCATACTCTCCTCTCTCTTTATGTCTGTTTCCTGTGTGAATGTTTGTATACTCATACATGTAAATGTATGCATACACACACACACACACATATATACACACATACACGTTAGTGTGTGGAAAAAATTCTAGTACATATAAATTTGAGCAACTTCCATCCATCACACAATGTGTGTGTGTTTGTATAAATGTAGATGTGTGTGTGTGTGTGTATTTGTGTTATTCCATTTTTAAGGATATGAATTAAATATTTGGCTGATATTTCTAGCAATCTGAATAACCACATAGAGACCGTCATTGTGTCATTGACTCACCTTTTGAAATGTTGAAAAATTGAAGACTTTGGAATTTCTTTGAATATTGTTCATTTCTTTTAACAGGTTTTTCTCTCTTTTGAATGGCGTTGGTTGAGGGTCACAGAGAATGGAACAATAAAAAGTAACAATAAATAAAAATAAAAGAAAAATAATCGTTTCTTTTCAGGTAACCTGACACCTGATTGTTCCAAAAAAAAAAGAAAAATTTAATTACATAAAAAAAAAAGTTAAAAGAAACAAAAAACTAATTTAACACGGACAACTACAAGACAACCAAAATATTGATCGTGTTCACCACATGGTGACGGACGACAGACAACTTACTGATGAAAAAGGAAATTGTTATTCAGGGGAAGGTTTGTAATTTTATTCTCAGAATGCATTTCTCAGGGAACGAGAACAAGGCAAACCAAAAAACAGTTTTTTAAACGCTGCACACCAGGTCCGAACACAGAGAAACCGAACTCCTACTGTAACCAATATCTCTCTCTCTCTCTCTCTCTCTCTCTCTCTCTCTCTATATATATATATATATATATATATATATATATATATATATATATATTAATTCAAAATATTAACAAAATAGATATTCTTGTAATCAAGTATATTTTATTATACATATTTCAGAGGTACTGAGTTAAGTTCAACAGTACGTCCTCATCAGACAAAATAAGATGATGCATGACATACCCTGACATAGTAGATGGTTAAGATTCAGTATGTTGAGTGCTTCCAATCTATTGTAAAACTCATTCTTTGATTTATTCATTGAACCTTGTTTAACTTTTAAATATATATATATATATATATATATATATATATATATATATATATATATATATATATATATAACGAAGGAAAGGAACCAGGTGGACCATAACGCACCAAAGTACTCAATACTTAGGGTAGTAGAGTGGGTAATAGGAACGAGTAGGACCCCGACGGCTAATTCTGCACTAAGTCCAGAATTAGCCGTTGAAACGGCTTGAGCTCAGCCATCGGAGTCCTACTCGTTCCTATATATATATATATATATATATATATATATATATATATATATATATATATATATATATATATATATATCGGTGAATATATATATATATATCGGTGAATCCTAGATGTTAAATCCCGGATCAACGGCAAAGGAGATTTAACTATCTGGGATTACACACTAAAAGCAAATCTGGAAATGACGAAAAGTACGTGTGGTGTTTGTTTTTAAAATACACATCACCCCGCCGTCAACCCAGTGACGTCATAGGATTGTGGACAGCTAGAAATAGCAGCCACTGTTAATTGAATAGTCTATATTTCTTCTCATAAATCTCTGTAAATATACGGGGTGGTGTCGTTCTTGACAACGACAATAATGATGACAGCAAACCTGTCAACTATCCCCGTCCGACGGGGAGATCTCCCACCCATTTTGGGGTAGGTGAGAGATTTCTTCTCTTATGAAAATGGCTATAGCTTTCATTATTTAAAATCTCCCCAATTTTGGCTCATTTCACCCCGTTTTAGGGCACTTTTTTTTCATGGTACTCCCCGTCGTTGGTTTTTTGAGAGGTTGGTAGGTCTGTGACGGAGACAACGACGAGGTTGCTGCTGCTGCTGCTGCTGATGATGATGATGATGACGACTATGATTACAAAAACAATAAAATCGTTTTCCTCTTCATCACTTAATCGTGAGAGAGGGTCGTGAAGGCAGAGTTATCAGACACGCCTTCCTGGGGGTCTATTCGGAAGCATCCTTCTTCAGCTGATCCGGTTGGACTCCCGTTCCCAAGTGAAACCACTCGAGTCGGGGATCAACTAACAAACATATAAAATACAATAAAATAAACTCACCCAGCTTCCATAGCCGCACGGAAACTCCTTTAGACCGAGATGGCGTATATTTTTCTGAAAAGCTTCTGATACTGTGACTCTTTTAGACGCTGACATGATAACAGGGATCAGGGGAACCAAGGTAAAAGACAGTCCCTTCAATGGTAAGATCCAGGAGAAACTGTACCAAGTGGTTCAGATGTTAGAAGTGTCAACAGAAGAATATTATTTGTTTAAATCTTGTAAATATCAGTGTGTTGTATGTACAGTTACACCTGTATAGTGTCCATGGATCGGTTTTTTTTTACATGGAAGTAGGAAAGAGAGAAAAAAAGAAGAAAGGTGAAATCGATATAAGGTTGGAACTAGTAAAAGAGAGACTGGAGAAAGGGCGAGATCGATAAAGTATTTTTTGTTTATTAAGTTCTTTTAGAATGAAAATATTAACAACTTCTTGAGTTAAGACATTAGGAATACACAGGGTGGCCCGAAAGTCTTGTCACCCCTTGTCAGATATTGTTTTAATTTTCATTATTTTTGCTTTAATAATATAATATATAATATCATTAATTATAATATATAATAATTTTAATAGTTTAAACCAACATTCGTCAACGAACTAATCGATGACTTCGTAGGGGTGACAAGACTTTCGGACTACACTTAACATATCTGTACTAAAGACTTCATTAATTTTTATTTACACTTGTATAAATTTACAGTTGAATAACGTTACAAATATGTGTTAAATATATATAAATAATATTACAAATATGTTTTAAATATACATAAATAACATTACAAATATGTTTTAAATATACATAAATAACATTACAAATATGTTTTAAATATACATAAATGACATTACAAATATGTTTTAAATATACATAAATGACATTACAAACATTATAAATTGCTCGCAATTCGTTCAGAAGAACATTACAAATATAATGTCTAAACCGTGTATAAAAATATAATAAAAATACAATAATATAATCTATTGAACAATAATGATAAAGGAACCGCACCTATATTTTAGCTATTATCAAGAAAAAAATATGTTTATGATAAATATATGTATGCATATAAATAGGGCGACACAAAGCATGCTTTATTTACAAACGGCTAGCTAATTTGAAAATTAGGTAGTAACATGTGCTTATGCCGTATTTGACTAAATAGAATTAGTTTGTTAGTTGAGATTTAAAAAAACCCTGATGTGGGTTTATGTTCCATCAGCGGCGTGCAGAGCTCTGGTGGTGCCGGAGGCAAATCTTGATTGTATGCCTCAAAGACTCAAGTATAAGGCCTAATGTACTGAGAAATATTATGAGAAAGGAAAACATTTTGAATATATAAACACAGATAAAACATGAAATAAACGTTTTATTAAGTTCTTTTCCCCCAATGATGCCCCCATCCAAATGATGCCCGGGGCCAACGAACCGCCTCCTCCTTGCACGCTTCTGTGTCCCATAAACGTCAATACTCATCCTTTTTTCCTTTCAGAGGGGTTTTAAATCCCAACAACAGACTAATTCTATTTAGTCAAATACGGCATAAGCACATGTTACTACCAAATTTTCAACTATATGTATGTTAATGTTGTTTTTTAACCCCAAAATCAATCTGTCATTTTATTCGGTAAAGAAAAAAAAAGTCACATTTCATTAAAAGTTACGCCAAGAAAATATAAACACATATGACCTAGATGCTGTGGTTAGGGCGAGAGCCACAGCTTCTGCAGCCGAACGGAGCAAAACCCTTAAATACTGTGATCTGTCGGCCAGCTTCATTTTCCAGCCTGTGACTTTCTAGACGTTTGGGGGAGTCGGGCCGCTGACTGCGAGTTGCTTCTCTTCACTGGCGGCTCGCTAATAGAGGTAACTGGCGAATCTCGCGAGGGTGCTTGGTTGTTCTTGGTTGTTCCAGCACCTCAGCCTCGCCATCACGCGAGGCAACACTTCCAGTGTGTTGGCTTGCCTCAAAAATCATTAGAGAGGTTGCCCGGTACCCCTCGCTGCTATCTTTTGCTCTAGTGTTCACTCCTTCCTTTACATTTTCTTTAATATTGCAACATTAAAGGAATATATCCTTCTGAAAGAATTGCGAGCAATTTATAATGTTATCTAAGCATTTGTAATGTTATTTATGTATATATTTAAAACATATTTGCTATGTTATTCTACTGTAAATTTATTTATATGTTTTGTATAAATACTTCACAACTTTCTAGGATGTAAAAATACAACACAACAAAATATATGATCAGGGACCGAGGAGAGAAAGAAGAAAAAGGTAGGAGTAAAACAGACTGAAAACGAATTTCAATGCAGCACCAAGTGCGACCATTGGTCATACATGAAGGGTCAACGTGGAAAGACAAGGAGAGAGAGTGAGAGGCTCGTCACTGAGGAAGGAAGTGTCGGGATCGAATCTGGCTCTCGCACGACAATGAATGAATAAGATAGAGAGAGAAAGATAGATAGATAGAAAGCGAGAGAAAACGAGAAGAGAGGAAGAAAGAAAACGAGAGAGAGAAAAAAACGAGAGAGAGAGAAAAAAATAAAGAAAACGAGAGAGAGAGGAAGAGAGAGTTATATGTGTGTTTACTTTACCTGTCCCTCGCCGTCTCCCTTAAATTAAGAATCGGTTTCTCCTCAACGACCACATCTCGCCACCACCGCCATCACTTATCGGTCTTCCCCCACCTCCTCCTTCCCCCCCCTCTCTCTCTCTCTCTCTCTCTAACAACCGTTGCTAATGACGACAGTAACTACATACATGTCTACATAGATAGTGTCCAATGATGAACGGTAATCAAACCATTTCAGATTTGTTGTTTTACCAGATATATATATATATATCTATAAATACCTTACAATGTGCATCTAGGTTTAATGACGAGAGGGAGAGAGAGAAGGAGAGAGAGAGAGAGAGAGAGAGAGAGAGAGAGAGAGGTTCAGGTCAGAAAGTCACCAGTCAACCTTAGCAACCGTTGTTTATATCATGGGGTAGCTATAACATAAAGTTCCTGACAGAAAGTTTTTCATTTTAAACTTTAATAATTTAAGAATTTCTTTTTACTTTTTTATTTGGCAGAGTCGGTAGAGCATCGAACAACATGCTTTGCGGCTTATAGTTACGTCCCTTTACTTTCTGAGTCCAAATTCCGCAGAGGTTAACTTTGCCTTTCACCCTTACGGGGTCGATAAAATAAAGTACCAGTAATGCACTGGCCTTGTGCTAAAAGTAGAAACAATTATTAATAAAAGTTTTTCATTAATAAACCCATATACAGCTCGAAGAGTGCAATATTCTTATGGATTGATTCTAAGGTGTTACATATTTATAAAAATATATTTAAGGTTTGTGCTGAGTAACACATTAAAATCAATACAAGCAATCAATCAATATTTATTATTTCAAATGAAATAATAGGACACAGAGAAATATGGGCACACACATACATATGTATGTATATATATATGTATATATATATATATATATATATATATATATATATATATATACATACACATTATATTTACATACATAAACCATATTAAAATAATTGTTTCTACTTTTGGCACAAGGCCAGCAATTACCCCAGTGCATTACTGGTACTTTATTTTATTGAACCCTTAAGGATGAAAGGCAAAGTTAACCTCGGTAGGATTTGAACTCAGAACATAAAGGGATTTAACTCTATGCTGCAAAGCATGGCGTCCATATTAAAATAATGTCATAATGTGATGAGGGTGATAAAATAAAAGCTGCCCAAATGTTTCTATTATTGGATTTTTTCTGAATTGCTGTGACTTTTGCATTCAGTTCTTTTGTGACCATTCTTTGGAATGTGATCTTCGATCTTTGTCTCTTGTGGTGACCTCTTGGTAGAGTTGATGTAGCAGAAGACACTCAGAAGTTACTAATTGTTTCCTTGGTTCAATTTGACATGGTCCACCCCACTTGACAAGCAAATGAGGTCTGGGATCTCGTCGATTGATCAGAGAGAGAAGCAAGTAAAGTGACATATTTGTCTCTTCTACAACTCAACTTAGACATACTTATATCAGGGTACAATTACTTGGAAGGTTCAGTGGTAACAGGTTGCCTACAACACCTGTGTCTAGCTTACACCTTGATTTAACATGATTACCTTACTTGTTTCATACCTCTAAGTCTGCTAAAATTCTAATATTACTTGCCTGAGAAATTTCATCAAATGTAATACCACTGGAATCTGTCTTTACTCAAGTATCAACTGCGAACTGAACATTTGGGATTATTTTAACCATGTCAAGATATATATCTGAACTATTATCTTTTCCATCAAAGTATTTATTATTAGAGTCATAGTCATTACACTCCACTGAACTGATCTTCTTCCCATGCTTTACAAACAAATTTAACTCTTTGTTCACCAAATTGTGACCTGCTTCTACATTTACTCAAGAAATGATTTGGCTTCTTACATTTATAACATGTTTTCCCATATACTGGGCACCGTCTAAGCAAGTTTGTGTATTATTTTCCTGTATTTGTTTCTGCAGACTTATCCCCCATTTGTCCTTTCTTTTCGGTTTGTACTGTGCAGCCATTTTGGTTGTGTACAACATGTCTTTCTTGGCCCCTGAATCTTGCTGTGAAGACTGGTGTCTTAATGGTTAGATTCACAATCGTGAGGTTGTGAGTTCAATTCTCGGACTAGGCGATTTGTGTCCTGAGCAAGACACTTTATTTTTTCACGTTGCTCCTTCTGCCAGGAGTTGTAACTGGTAGATAGTATCATCAATAGAAAGACCATTGTTTCCTTGGTTCAATTTGACAAGGTCCACCCCACTTGACAAGGTCCAACCCACTCGACAAGCGAATGAGATATGGGATCTTGTGAATCGATTTAAAAAAATCAAAAAAGAATCTTGCTGAAAACTGGTTATAACCTTCTCATATTCAATTTGTGATTCCACACTTTGCAATAGCAAGTGAATGTGGCCAGTCCTTGGCTGGATCTATTTCCTTTAATAACTGTCCACACACGAGTCAGTGTTGATTGTGGACCAAGAAAATAAATTTGATCACTTCATCCTTGTTGGTGAATCCACATTCCTCTACAAGGTGTCTGATAGGACACATGAAATCTGTTTGATCCTTACAATTGGAACTGAATAGTAATCCTAATTTATACCATGAATATATGGTGCCTTGTTAGGGGCAGAATTCATGCATATGTATATTATAATCAAGGTGAAATTAGCAGAGTCGTTAGAAAGTCAGATAGAATGCTTTGTAGTATTCATTTCGGCTCCCTGCTCTCTCAGTTCAAATCCCACAGAGGTCAACTTTGCTTTTCATCCATTCATGGGCGATAAAAAAGTACCAGTCAAATACTGGGGTCGATTCTTCTTCTATATCTCTAGTGAAAATGGGTATAGCTTTCATTATGTAAAGTCTCCCCATTTTGCCTCGTTTCTACTCGTTTTGGGGCACTATTTTTCATGGTACTCCCCGTTTGGGTTTTTAGAGGTTGGCAGGCCTGATTTGTGGGTTTGTACCTGGTTTCGTTAAGGGCACAAATGCTTGGTGCTATTTAGCTTTCTACACAATGATTGTTTCTACTTTTGGCACAAGGCTAGCAATTTGAAGGGAAGGGGAAGGTCGACTGGTACTTTATTTTATCGACCTTGTAAAGAGGAAAGGCAAAGCTAACCTCGGAGATATTTGAACTATAAATTTTAGGAACTATATAAATCGTCACACTCGGTGAAGAATTGTGACGCCACCGTTTTTTCCTTCTTTTTTCTTTTCTTTATCATTTTTGTTCATGAATTTATATTATTGTGTTATTGTACTCAGAGATATTTGTCCTGAACAAATTGCGAACAACTTTTGATGTTATGTATGCATTTGTTCTGATATTTATAATTTTATTTACGCCCTTATTATGTCATTTATTTATATATTTAAAACATAGTTGCAACGTTAAAAAATAAATAAATTGAATGAATTGTTTGTAACTTGTAGAACCTGACACCAGATTTGTCATACAGGTGGTTTGTTTTGCTCCGGGGAAATAAAGAGAGATAACTCCAGCAGGAAAAGTTATTAAAATGCCATGGAATACGTACAAATATCAATTATAAGAAACTTTATTTACTAGGATTTCCCCAATCTTTTATATATTCTAAGTTGAGTGATTGTACGTGAATATTTTGAGGAACCTTACCAGCAACCTGCCAATGTAGTGTCGGATTTATGCCTTAATAAACAACAGTTTGAGGGCATATTTTATATTTTTGGAGAGACCCAGTGAACCTTTTTAAGTGTACATTGAGGTTTAATATAGTTTAGGGCCCGACCAAGCCTAAATCTGGCACTGCACTTGTTTCATCCAATGTTTTTTTTTTGTGGAAAAACATTACAAAATCGGTATTTTCTTTTTCACGCCGGAATATATATTTTCGGTTTGTGTATTTAAATAAATATTTTTTCTGTAATGTTTTTCTGAACGAATTGTGAGCAATTTATAATGTTATTTAATTATTTGTAATGTTATTTACGTATTTGTAATGTTATTTACGTATTTGTAATGTTATTTACGTATTTGTAATGTTATTTACGTATTTGTAATGTTATTTACGTATTTATAATGTTATTTATGTATATATTTAAAATATATTTGTAATGTCATTTATACAACTGTGAATAACATATCTCTTCACTGCATGAGAAGCTGAAAAGAAAACAAGTCGTTTGTAATATTAACTATAATTATATAGAGATCTTCTAAAACACGAGGTAACTAATAACATAAGTGTTTCTACTATAGGCACAAGGTCAGCAATTACTCAATGCATTACTGGTACTTTATTTTATCGACCCCGTAAAGATGAAAGGCAAAGTCAACCTCGGCGGGATTTGAACTCAGATCGTAAAGGGACGTAACTATGCTGGAAAGCATGGCGTCCGACCCTCTACCGATACTGCCAATCATGACATAATAATTCATTTTTAGTAAAGTAAGGAAAACAAAATCATTAGTAGATTCCTATAATGTCGACTAACATTTCTACTTTGTAAGAATTGGAAACGAAACGAAACCGGACCGGAAGTGAAAGTAGTTGGCTCCCTTGCAACTGGTTTTGTCTTCAGTTTCAGCCAAGAATTATTTCAGTTGAAATAATAGTAAACTGAATGTATAAGCAGGAGAAATGGCAACATCTTAATAGGAGGATTATAACACCCACGAGCTTGGCTGGTCTCGCTTGGGGGAACCAGCCCGGATCAGTTGGAGACAGTTGCTTCTGATAGGAGTGATTGAGGACTCTACTTTCACGACCCTCCCTGAATTAAGTGGGCGAAGAAGACCCAGGGGTAGACCCGGAGCAAAAAAAAACGGTTGGATAACAGCCATGACTTTGGCTGGTCTCGCTTGGGGAACCAGCCCGGGACGGTTGAAGACAGTTGCTTCTGATAGAACCTGCTGGAAGGTGTGTTTGAGGACTCTGCCCCCACGACCCTCTCAGGAATAATAATAATAATGATTTCATTTATTAGCCACAAGGGCCGACATGTAGGAGACAATAATAATAATAATAATAATAATAATAATAATTGTTTCTACTTTTGGCACAAGGCCAGCAATTACTCAGTGTATTACTGGTACTTTATTTTATCGACCCCGTAAGGATGAAAGGTAAAGTTAACCTCGGCGGGATTTGAACTCAGAATGGCAAGGGCCGTAACTCTATGCGTCAAAGCATAGTATCCGACCCTCTACTGATACTGCCAGTCCACCACCCTTATTATAATAATAATAATAATGGTTTCTTATATAGGCACAAGGCCAGCAATTTTAGGGGAAGGTTAAAGTCGATTAAATCGACCCCAGTGCGTGACTGGTACTTTATTTCATCGACCCCGTAAGGATGAAAGGTAATTTTAACCTCGGCAGGATTTGAATTCAGATCATAAAGGGCCGTAACTCTATGCTGCAAAGCATGGCGTCTGACTCTCTACCGATACTAGAGAGAGAGAAACAATGCAAAAAGAAAAAAAGGTAAAGCACCAAGGAAAAAAAAGAGCTAAAAAGGAAAAATACGTAATAAAACAGTGAAATAGTCAGAGGTTAATAAGAAAGGGTCAAGATTTAACTTCCCATATTTTTTATTTCTTTTCCTTTAAGTCATTCAATCTTATTCTATTGTCTTTCTCTCATCTTTTTCATCCTTTCGTCTCTCTCATTCATACAATAGAAACAACAGTAGTTCTTCATACCGCACCCCACAACATTCCCCCTCTCTCATTAAACACTGCTGTTTTACTCTACACTCACAGAGAAGTAGTAGCAGTTTCTCATCCTGCACCTCTCATGACTCCCCCTCTCTCACTAAACACTGCTTTTTTTCTCTTCACTCACAGAGGAGTAGCATCTTCCTCATCTTGCACCTCTTATGAATCCCCTCTCACTAAACACTGCTGCTCTTCTCTTCACTCACATAGAAGGAATAGCATCTTCCTCATCCTGTACCTCTCATGAGTCCCCCTCTCTCACTAAACACTGCTACACTTCTCTTCACTCACAGAGAAGCAGTATCTCATCCCGTGCTCCACACGAATCCCCCTCTCTCACTAAACACTGTTGCTATTTTCTTTACTTACAAAGACGCAGTAGCAGCCTTTCCTCATCCCGCTCCTCACAAGAGCCCCCCTCTCTCACTAAACACTATTGCTCTTCTCTTCACTCACAAAAAAGCACCAGAAGAAGTAGCAGCCTTTCCTCCTCCCGCTCATAACAATTCCCCTCTCTCACTAAAGACAGTTATTCTTCTCTTCCCCTCACAGTGAAGCAATAGCAGCCATTCCTCCTCCCTCTGCTCACAGCACCCTCTCTCTCACTAAACAGGTACTCTTCTCTTCCTCTCACACAGAAGCAGTAGCAGCCTTTCCTCCTCCCGCTCGTCACAACAATCCCCCTCTCTCACTAAATACAGTTGTTCTTCTCTCCCTCCACCCCACAGTGAAGAAGTAACAGCCTTTCCTCCTCCCTCTCCTCAACAATCCCCGTCTCTCACTAAACACTTTCCCTTCTCTTCCCTTCACAGTGAAGAAGTAACAGCCTTTCCTCCTCCCTCTCCTCACAACAATTCCCCTCTCTCACTAAACACTTTCCCTTCTCTTCCCTTCACAGTGAAGAAGTAACAGCCTTTCCTCCTCTCTCTCCTCACAACAATCTCCCTCTCTCACTAAACAGTTGACCTTCTCTTCCCCTCACAGTGTAGAAGTAACAGTCTTTCCTCCTGCCTCTCCTCACAACAATCCCCCTCTCTCACTAAACACTTGCTCTTCTCTTCCCCTCACAGAGAAGAAGCAGCAGTAGATTATAACAATAATAATAAAACTAACACTATACAACACTGCTGCTTCCATCGTATTCTTTCTCGACTTTCTACGAGCTTTGCTCCCCCTCAAAGCCTTCGCGGATTTATTAAACAATTTACACTGTTACCAGTATCTCTATATACCATTATAGACACCGGATAAATTCTATTTAACAATATATTTTCCAATGAAGTCAATTCTGAACATGACCTCTGCCTAAAAGGTAGGCATTTCCCCATATTTCTTTGTCCTTGAAGGAACAACATTTAATGCCGACTTAACTAATGGTCGTCTTTGCAGTAGAGATACATGCTTAAAAAATATGGTTGCATTCTCT
>OZ024758.1:2186808-2191808 GCA_964016885.1 Eledone cirrhosa
CAAATTGTGGAAGCAACACACAAACTGTGGAAGCAACACACAAACTAGAAGCAACACACAAACTAGAAGCAACACACAAACTGTGGAAGCAACACACAAACTAGAAGCAACACACAAACTAGAAGCAACACACAAACTGTGGAAGCAACACACAAACTGTGGAAGCAACACACAAACTAGAAGCAACACACAAACTGTGGAAGCAACACACAAACTGTGGAAGCAACACACAAACTGTGGAAGCAACACACAAACTGTGGAAGCAACACACAAACTGTGGAAGCAACACACAAACTGTGGAAGCAACACACAAACTGTGGAAGCAACACACAAACTGTGGAAGCAACACACAAACTGTGGAAGCAACACACAAACTGTGGAAGCAACACACAAACTGTGGAAGCAACACACAAACTGGAAGCAACACACAAACTGTGGAAGCAACATACTGCAACACAAACTGTGAACCACAATCCACCAATAATAAAAGAATAACTATTAAATACATCTTTAATTTTAAAAAGCTGTAGGGTGTAATTTGAGAGAGATTTTGCTGTGATTTCTTGTAGGTCAAGTAATTCTAGAAAGGCTTCCTTGTTGATTTAATGATTGGTTCATCATCATATCAGGTGAGTCCTGATTGAGTAGACCTATTATCAAAGGCATTCCATTGATTTGTATATAGTATTATATTGGTTTTCCAGTATATCACACAACCCTAACCCACCTAACCATTGGGGTTTTTAGCAGTGTCTAATTTGCAGCAAATGAGCTTTCCAGTTTGAAGGCAACTTCCTCCAATCACTTTTGGAGGCCATGAAAGGTTATGGGCTTTGCTCTATCACCTCCATCTACCCCTTCACTTTGTGAATAAAATAAAGAGTTAAATGATAACAAAAAAACTTAAAATTAAAACAAAAACAATGTTCCCTAATAGCAGGGAAACCAGTGAGAGATACTCGTGGAGAAAGCCCACAAAAAGCCATGGTCACCCTGCCTTAATAAATATATAAAACATTCTCACATAAAATTGAATAGAGGCTTTCATGTTATTGTTTAGCTTCAAGTCTGCTGTCATGGTGCAGACATTCCAACCATGTCTATCCCCTCTTTTTAAGGGTATCTCGGGTTACATTTATTCAGTGTGTCCTTCACATTTAAAAGATGGATAGCAATTTTATAAACAATAAAAATTAACAATGCAAAAGAAACAAGTTAATTTTTGTTTTATTATAGAATTGATTTTGGTATTTTGTCTTTTGCAGAGATTTTGCTTTTGTCTCTGATTTCGAGAAAAACAGAACAAAAATAAAACAACTTGTTGCTTTGCCTTATGTTGCCATCCATTCAAATGGAATGATAAATTCTTGCTGCAATTTGACAGTGAAAATAAACCACTCCATCTTGAAGAAGCTCCTTCAGGGAGTATTCATTAAATTCAAAACAATATATCAAGCAAAAAAATAAATGATATATCAATTTTATGTGTACAATGTATGTTTAAAAAAAAAATATATATATACAAAATATTTCCACATAAAATTGAATAGAAGCTTTTGTGTTTTTAGCTCCAGGTCTGCTCTCGTCGTGCTGACATTCCAACTGTGACTATCTCATCTTTTTAAGGGTATTTAGGACTACATTTACATTTGTTCAGTGTGTCCATCAGATTTAAAAAATGGTAATGTGGAATTTGAGAGAGATTTGCTGTCATTCATTTTTAGCAGGTAAAACGACCACATTAAAGGCTTCCTTGTTGGCCCCACATCAGTCCTGCTGGGGCACTCTGTCCCACGTCAGTCCTGCTGGAGCACTTGGTCCAACGTCAGTCCTGCTGGAGCACTTGGTCCAACATCAGTCCTGCTGGAACCCTCTGCCCCACGTCAATCCTTCTGGAGTACTTGGCCCTACGTCACTCCTTCTGGAGCACCTGGCCCCACGTCAGTCCAGCTGGAGCACTTGGTATAAACTAAAATAAAACTAATTGTTTTTTACCTTACAAAGCCTAACATGTCATCATCATCGTCGTTTTTACGTCCGCTTTTCCATGCTTTCATGGGTTGGAAGGGTCCTTCTCAGCATGGCATCTCTCCACTTGTCATGTTCCTTCATCATCTCCTCTGCCAGTCTTAACGATTTGAAGTCAGCTCTCCCCACATCTACCCAGGTCTTTCTCGGTCATCCTCTATTGTGGCTTCCTTCCACTGAGTTGGCCTGTAGGGGGAAGTGTAGACGGGAGGGAATTCCTGATGATTGACTCTTTGGGAAGCAAATATTGAGAAGAGTAGTAAGTGCTGGGTTTGATAGATGAGTGGGTTTAGTGGTCTTAAACGGAGACGGTATATAACTTAGCTAGATCCGAGTAGAGGCTGTTGTAGTAGTGGTTGTAGAAGAGATGGTGAGTGACCTTAAAGACAGGTAATGTAAAACAATCATACAAACTACAGATGGTTTTATCACCCTCCCCCCTTGCCTTTCCTATTCTTCTGTGACCCCAGAGCCCTTGCCTATCCCCTCCTTTTCCGTTTTCATAACCACAAGAGACACTTGTATTTTTTACCATAAAACATTTTTGTTAAGCTTTGGGAGGGTCATGTTGCCAATAAGAAACACATGCACCAGTTGCTTTCACTCCAATCAATTTATTATAAATTAAATTTATAAATTTAAGAATTTATAAATTTCCTGTTGGTTGGTTGGTTCCACAACCGGACAGTTGTTCATATATTGTCAAAGTTCTTTCGTCACACATTCTGTGACCTCTTCAGTGACTGGGGATTCTTTTCTTTGTTTTTGTGTGTGTTGTGTGCTTAGTTTGCACATGTGTTACATCTGGGTGTCTGTGTGTGTTTATATTTGTTTATTTATTTGTTTATTTACATGTTACTGGTTGGTTATTTGTTCTGTGTGTGTGTGTGTTTTCATTTTTGTTAAATTAATAAAATAAAATTAACCCCTTTCCCCTCAGAAAATACGCCGAGTTTTCAGTCAAAAGCGATATTGTCTTCTAAGAACAATGTTATGAAAGTTAGTGATTCCCAAAACATATTTTTGTCGCAGAAACCTTGTTGTATGGTATGGTCTTGTAACTCTTGGTAGAGGCGTAGGGACGCCATATCGACACACGGCCTTTTATGCCTGGCGGAGCCCATCCTTCTCCAGGCCCTGAGTACAGCAGATTTGAGAGAGGAAGAATCAACACCAGTACTTGACTGGTACTTTTTTTTTCTCGACCTCGAAAGGATGAAAGTCAAAGTTGACCTCGGCGGGATTTGAACTCAGAGATCAGAGAGCCGGAAGGAATGCCATAAAGTATTCTATCTGACGTTCTAACCACTCTACCATTCTATCTGACGTTCTAACCACTCTACCATTCTATCTGACGTTCTAACCACTCTACCATTCTATCTGACGTTCTAACTACTCTACCATTCTATCTGACGTTCTAACCACTCTACCATTCTATCTGACGTTCTAACTACTCTACCATTCTATCTGACGTTCTAACCACTCTACCATTCTATCTGACGTTCTAACCACTCTACCATTCTATCTGACGTTCTAACCACTCTACCATTCTATCTGACGTTCTAACTACTCTACCATTCTATCTGACGTTCTAACCACTCTACCATTCTATCTGACGTTCTAACCACTCTACCATTCTATCTGACGTTCTAACAACTCTACCATTCTATCTGACGTTCTAACCACTCTACCATTCTATCTGACGTTCTAACCACTCTACCATTCTATCTGACGTTCTAACCACTCTACCATTCTATCTGACGTTCTAACCACTCTACCATTCTATCTGACGTTCTAACCACTCTACCATTCTATCTGACGTTCTAACCACTCTACTATTCTATCTGACGTTCTAACCACTCTACCATTCTATCTGACGTTCTAACCACTCTACCATTCTATCTGACGTTCTAACCACTCTACCATTCTATCTGACGTTCTAACCACTCTACCATTCTATCTGACGTTCTAACCACTCTGCCATTCTATCTGACGTTCTAACCACTCTACCATTCTATCTGACGTTTAACCACTCTACCATTATATCTGACGTTCTAACCACTCTACCATTATATCTGACGTTCTAACAACTCTACCATTCTATCTGACGTTCTAACCACTCTACCATTATATCTGACGTTCTAACCACTCTACCATTCTATCTGACGTTCTAACCACTCTACCATTATATCTGACGTTCTAACAACTCTACCATTCTATCTGACGTTCTAACCACTCTACCATTATATCTGACGTTCTAACCACTCTACCATTATATCTGACGTTCTAACAACTCTACCATTCTATCTGACGTTCTAACCACTCTACCATTATATCTGACGTTCTAACCACTCTACCATTCTATCTGACGTTCTAACCACTCTACCATTATATCTGACGTTCTAACCACTCTACCATTCTATCTGACGTTCTAACCACTCTACCATTATATCTGACGTTCTAACCACTCTACCATTCTATCTGACGTTCTAACCACTCTACCATTATATCTGACGTTCTAACAACTCTACCATTATATCTGACGTTCTAACCACTCTACCATTCTATCTGACGTTCTAACCACTCTACCATTATATCTGACGTTCTAACAACTCTACCATTATATCTGACGTTCTAACAACTCTACCATTATATCCAACGTTCTAAAGACTGACAATTCGCCGCCCTAGAAGCTTGTTACGATTTTCAAAAAATCACGGATTGTATGAATATAACCCCCCCCCCCACCATAATATTTTAAAGAGAATTGATTTATATATAAAGAAACCAATTTTCATCGTGTTTTATTAAGACCCCTTATCTTACGAGACCCCTTATCTTACGAGACCCCTTATCTTACGAGACGCTTATCTTACTTACAAGACCCATATCTTAAGAGACCCTTATGTTACGAGACATCGTATTCGTGGTACCTTCTCTTGTAATGTCTATCATTTTACTGCCAAATATAT
>OZ024758.1:2196808-2204308 GCA_964016885.1 Eledone cirrhosa
TCGGGCTAACCACAGTTAGTAAGGTACTCAATACATTAGCAGAGTATACATTTTTAATATAGAAATGGCTTCTACAGGACTAGAACTGTTTCATTCTAAGGAAATGTGTGTATATATATATATATATATATATATATACACACACACTAACTATTGCTAGTAACCTCATAAATAACACCAAAATATATGACCTGAGAAAGAGGGGAGGGCGAGAGTGAGAGGGAGGGAGGGCGAGAGAGAGAGAGAGAGAATGAAGAAAAAAGGGAGACGAAAACGACCCTTAATTCACCACCAAATGTGGCAATTAGCCATACATCACATTTATGCTTATATATGATCGTTAAATGTCTATTTTTCCTCACCTCGCTTGCATGGGTTAGACAGACCGTCCATGGTACAAGTCTGGCAAATTGGCAGCACTATACCTTACACATGTCGGGACTGTGTTGGCTGTGTGTTTTTTCTTACGCCTGCTGGATGCCCTTCTTACGCCTGCTGGATGCCCTTCTTACGCCCGCTGGATGCCCTTCTTAACACCAACCACGTTTACAGTATGGAACTGGGTGGCACGGTTTTTTTTTGGGGGGGGGGTCTGGTCAGTTGGCGATGCCCTATATGTATATATGATGGCATGGTTGCGACTCGATTTCGAGTAATGCCATCGCTTTATACTTAAGCATGAACATCACAGACCTGGCTTTTTAGTCCTGCTAGGGACTTGCCTGTGGCCAGCAATACCCTGAACATCGAATGCACCCCCCCCCCACTCACACACACACACATGAATGAAAATAGACCGAGAAACAGGAATGTCCATCATCAGTAGTCTGCTGATTATCATTGGTATTTCTTCGCATTAAAGAATATATATATATATATATATATATATATATATATATACATACACTACATATACATACACTACATATACATGCATACTGAAACCTCCCGCACTTCCTCCAAGCGTGAAACTAATATAACTGTAATTTTGCTTCCGGTGTTTTGTTTTGTTTATTTACTATATACACCCACATATATATCCTTCGAATGAAACAGTTCTAGTACTGCAGAAGCCATTTCTATATTACATTTGATAAACAACCTGTTTGTCTCACACAAACACACACTTTCTCTAAATATTTAATATTCCCTCCTTCCCTGTAAAAACAAATCCTATCTTCTCAGATATTCTAATTACCATTTAGTTTATATTCCCAGATAGCTCCACATCACCGACATCACATCGTCTCATCATCTCTCATCTATATTTCAATCACTGTTAATATTACTAATACATCTCATTCGAGTTTTCTCTGAAACTCGTCAACCATTGTCAGGAATTTTCTGTTTTTTGCTGGTGGTCGTCGTTTATTTTTTTTTTTCCAGTATTTTCCTTGCTTTTTTTTTTTTTAAATTTTTTTTTTCAGTCACGAATTTGAAGACTTTTTTTTTTTTAAAAATATGTTATATATTAGTATGTATTAGTAATTTTTCTTCTTAACTCTTCCGTACTACTACTACTACTACCACCACCATCTCCCCTGAATACATACACACATGCGCTGTCGTGTGTGTATGCATATTCATGCGCGTGTATGCATGTATGCAAGCATGTGTGTATGAATGTATATGCGTGTATATGTGTGTATATATATGTATGTGGTGGTGTGTATGAGTGCGTTTGTGTATGTACGTGTGTATAGGCATGTGTATGTATGTATGTATGTATATGCGTGCATGCATGCGTATGTGTGTATGTATGTATATATGTGTGTATGTATATGCGTGTGTACATGTATCTATGTATGTATGTGTACGCATGCTTCTTAGTAAAGTTGTTTGACTCACATCACTCACATCTTCATTAAACTCAGTATTGTATATAGGACAATGTAAGAATCTTTGGTAAGCGGAGAAATTTCAATTCCTTTTAATTAGTTTGGGACCCATTAATTAAGGACTATTACATCGTTATTGAGTTCCAAATTCCTTACATTAGTGTCTTCAGATTCATAGATTTACTTCCGCTATTTTTCCTTGTTATGACAGAGATAATATAAACACTGGAATTAAGACTAAAATTGAGGGAATATCGTTAATATCAACACTTTATGACAGAGATATTATTAAGACTAAAATGTGTTCTGTCTTCTAATTTACCCTGTTAAAATAATTTACTAAATCCGTTTTGTGTTGTATGTCATCTATGTTATTAAAATTATTAACAGAAATAGGAATTTGTAATTTTTTTTTTTTTAATCACAGTTGTTTAAAAATATAATTATATAATGTTTACAGAAGGAAACAAAGGTATATAATATATATGAATATATACACATAAAAGAGAGATTTCGTACTGTAAACATATTATTAGTAACGCACTGGGGGTAGAGTTAATTGACTCCCCACTAATTGTTGGCCTTGTGCCTATAGTAGAAATAATTATATTATATTTTGATACAGCTGTGAATTATGAGAAATTGTTTCGTAATTCATTGAAATGTTTTGTTTCGTTAATAAATGTACTTCTAAATAATTAACGCACTTACGACGAAACACATAACTGTTTTGATAATATAACTCTTTGATGCGATTGTAATAGACGGGTTCTTTTTCGTGTGTGTGTGTGTGTGTGTGTCGGTATGTATGTATGTGTGTGTGTGTATATATATATATATATATATAAATATATATATATGTTTATCCCGGGTTCAATCGGGGTTAACCACAGTAAGAAAGGTACTCAATACTGATGATTTCTCCCGAATGAAACAATTCTAGTCCTGTAGAAGCCATCTCTCTCTCTCTCTCTCTCTCTCTATAGTAATGTGGTTATATATATAGAAATGGACTTGTCTCTCGACGTGGATGACCCATCTAACCCATGCTAGCATGGAAAAAAATGGACGTTAAACAGTGATGATGATGATAACACTATATATATATATATATATATCGTAGAGATATCCGAAATCCCCAGTAGACAACTGATGAGGACCCCCCCCCCCCACGTTCTTGCTTACTCCATTTTAAGCCACCTTAAATAGCAACTACACAGCCATTTCAATTCTCTCTCTCTCTCTCTCTCTCACTCACTCTCTCTCTCTCTCTCTCACTCTCTCTCTCTCACTCTCTCTCTCTCTCTATATATATATATATGCCAGTTCAGTATTGTAGAAGATTTAATACAGTGTTGCTGTTGATATATGAATGTGTCAGCTAGGAGAAATGACATCTTCGACCGAGGGTCCTGAAGCACACCCACAAGCTGGTCCTGTCACAAGCAACTATCTCCGAATTGATCTGGCTGTATCCCCAAGCGAGACCAGCCGAGCTCATAGATGTTACCCAATCATCTTGCTCTGGGTCTCCTGTCGGTTGGTTTTCCCCCGTAAAGTCTGTCCAGCGATTCTTTCCTGAGACATTCTAATCACATGTCCGCAATATAGGAACTGTGACCTTTCAATTTGAAGGAATTACATATCTCATAGTGTTAGATTCCAACAGGTAATCAAATCTAACCGGTGCTTGTTCAAAATACTGTAGCAGACCTGTCAACTCTCCCCATCCGACGGGGAGATCTCCCACCCACCCCAAGGTGGGTGAGAGATGTCTTCTCTTGTGAAAATGGGTAGGACTGGAGTATACATAATATATAAGATCAAAAGATGGAACTCTTTTAACCATCTTTTGATCTTATATATTATATATATTATCATCATCAACGTTTAACGTCCGTGTTCCACGCTTGCATGGGTTTGGACGGGGGTTTTCCCACTTGAGGCAAGAGTGATTGTCTTGCTCGCATAGGACTGTCTGGCGGGTTTTCTACAGCTGGATGCCCTTCCTAACACCAACCACATTTACAGTGTGGGGCTGGGAGGTTTTTACCGTGTTGCCTACACGGCCACATTACAGCGTGGACTGTGTGTTTTTTTGTCGTGATACCTACACGATCTCATTCGTTTCGGCCTGGATGTTGTGGCACCAACATAACTTTACATTGAAAGGGGCGGACGGGGGGGGGGGGGTGTATTTTGTTAGAGATGCCTACTGACTGTAGTAGGTTATATTATATATATATTAATTGTTTCTACTTTAGCCACAAGGCCAGCAATTACCCAGTGCATTACTGGTACTTTATATATATATATATATATATATATATATATATATTAATAAAAGGAATTCCAACTTCGTGTGAATATATATATACATATATATTCACACGAAAAAATAAATAGTATGGTAAGAATTCTGATTTATACGTTAGATAACAATACTGACACCATTGCTTGACTACCTGGTTCCGAAGATAATATCCACATGACTGACAATGTCTGTGTGTGACCTACCAGAAACACCACACACATATACACACTCTCAGACTCACATATACACACACTCTCAGTCTCACACACTCTCAGACTCACATATACACACTGTCTCACACATACACACACTCTCAGACTCGCATATACACACATTGTCTCACATATATACACTCTCAGACTTACACATACACACACGCTCTCAGACTTACACATACACACACTCTCAGACTTACACATACACACACACTCTCAGACTTACACATACACACACACTCTCAGACTTACACACACACACACACACTCTCAGACTTACACACACACACACACACACAGGCTCTCCTGCTGCTGCTCAAGAATCTAGTCAATGTTTCTGTGAATAGATGTTTTCTCTACCATATGGATGAGAGAGAGAGTCTGTGTGTGTGTGAGAGAGAGAGTCTGTGTGTGTGTGTGAGAGAGAGAGTCTGTGTGTGAGAGAGAGAGTCTGTGTGTGTGTGTGTGTGTGAGAGAGAGTCTGTGTGTGTGAGAGAGTCTGTGTGTGTGTGAGAGTCTGTGTGTGTGAGAGAGTCTGTGTGTGTGTGTGAGAGAGAGAGTGTCTCTGTGTGTGTGAGAGAGAGAATATGTGTGTGTGTGTGTGAGAGAGAGAGAGAGAGAGTGTGTGTGTGTGAGAGAGAGAGGGTGGAACTAGAAAGCAGTTAATACTACGAAGTAGGTTTTGGTATCACCAGCCATAAACAGGTTCGTTGTTTTTACAAGTGTGTCCTTCTATTCCGTAGAGGATTCTTCCTCAGTTATTGGTGGTTTGGTAGTGGTGGTTTGGTAGTGGTTTGGTATTTTTCATCAGTTATTGGTGGTTTGGTGATGGTTTGGTATTTTTCACCAGTTATTGGTGGTTTGGGATGGTTTGGTGATGGTTTGGTACTTTTATTATTGTTGCCGAGGTTAGCTTTGCCTTTCATCCGTACGGGATCGATAAAATAAAGTACCAGTAATGCACTGGGGTCAATTTAATCGAATTTCCCCTCCCCCCCAAATTGTAGGCCTTGTGACTAAAATAGAAACAATTATTATTTACCAGTAATGCACTGGGTAATTGCTGGCCTTGTGCCTAAAGTAGAAACAATTATTATTGTTGAAGTTATTATTTAGCCGTAGGTCAGCACTGATCAAGCAGCAGACTCGGGATTAAGACAATCCTATCATGAGCAATTGGCAGTCATTAGAATGTGGGATAAAATATTTTGTCGTATTCGTTCCCAGGGAATTATAGATATGTATCGGGTCTTCCGAGTAAAAGTTACCTTTGTCAGTCATGTGATCTCTTGAAGCCAGGAAGTTGATGACTTGTGTGTGTGTATGTACACACACACACACACACACACATATATATATACACATATATATATATATATATATGTATATATATATATATGTGTATCAGTAGTGTGTGGGTTAAGTAAATATTTACCTGGTATCTTCAGGAAGGAAATATCAAAAGTGGTAGCATGGGAATCATGTAGGGGTGGCTGTTTAAAGCAACAGGATATGTGTACACACACACACACACACACTCTCACTCCCAGACACACACACACACACTCTCTCTTGTAGACACACACACACACTCTCTCTCTCCCCCATACACACACACACACTCTCTCTCCCCCATACACACACACACACACACTCTCTCTCCCCCATACACACACACACTCTCTCTCCCCCATACACACACACACACACACACACTCTCTCTTGTAGACACACACACTCTCTCTTGTAGACACACACACACACACACTCTCTTGTAGACACACACACACACACTCTCTTGTAGACACACACACACACACACTCTCTTGTAGACACACACACACACACACACACACACACTCTCACTCCCAGACACACACACACACACACTCTCTCTTGTAGACACACACACACACTCTCTCTTGTAGACACACACACACACTCTCTCTTGTAGACACACACACACACTCTCTCTCTCTCTCCCCCATACACACACACACACACACTCTCTCTCCCCCATACACACACACTCTCTCCCCCATACACACACACACTCCCCCCCCCCCCCCCCCACACACACACACTCTCTCTTGTAGACACACACACACACACACACACACACACTCTCACTCCCAGACACACACACTCTCTCTTGTAGACACACACACACACACTCTCTCTCTCTCTCTCCCCCATACACACACACACACACACACACACACACACACACACTCTCTCTCTCTCTCTCTCTCTCCCCCCCATACACACACACACACACACACTCTCTCTCTCTCTCTCTCAGTGCTTTGGTTACTTCTTTGTTAATATTTGTGTAGTGTATACAGCTATATAATATATATAATATATATATGTGTGTAACTGTGTGTGTATGTATCTCACAAACACATACGCCACTCACACATACACACACATACACACAGGTGTGTATGTGTGTGTGGAATTATAATTGAAGATTTGTGACTTATTCAAGCCATACTGTCATGGATGAATAAATATTAGGATGTTGACATTAGTATATATTAACTAATATATACTAACGTCAACATCGTAATATATATGTATATACTAGTATATATATATATAGACATACACACCTGTGTGTGTGTATATATATATACTAGTATATGTGTGTGTGGAATTATAATTGAAGACTTGTGACTTATTCAAGCCATACTGTCATGGCTGAATAAATATTAGGACGTTGATAGTATATATTAGTATATATATATATTAGAAAGTGAGGTTTTTTTACAAAATGAAAAATAACCGAGGTGTCCTACACGAGTGAAAGTATAAGGAAAGCAGATGAAATCGAAAATGCAACTGGAGTCTTATTTTTAAAAGAATATATATATTTATTTGGTTCCTTTACCGGTTTCACAGTTCTTCTGCTTTTCAAAAGGTGAGTTGAGATGGAGGGTCTAACATCCTAATATATATATATATACTAGTATATATATATACTGGTATATATATATACACACATACACACCTGTGTGTATGTGTGTATATATATATTAGTATATATTCATTTCATTTCATTTTATGTCCGCTTTTTCCCTGCTTGCAAGGGTGGGACGGGAACTGATTCTGGCTTGATTTCTACAGCTGG